>OV839568.1:44305375-44788251 GCA_929447395.1 Epistrophe grossulariae
CTTTGACAACCTGCTCAATATATTACCTTAGATTTGTGTACTGTGACTCAGAAGGAGATCACAATTTCGAAAGTTCTTTTAATTCTTACAAGTTTTGACGGTGCTACCGGAATACGAAAACCTTACAATATCAATTTCACCTTACCTTGTGAGATTTTCTATGCCCTCAAAAACATTTTTAAATGATGTCCCGTTAAATAGGTACCTATATCTAAATCGAATGAGTTAAATTCGAGTTAACTCGGAATCTAAATTGACTGAAAAAAACATTTTTCAGGAGTTTAATCGGGCTTAACTCTGTAACTGTGATGATCTCGCTTTGAAAACTGAGCCTTAAAGATACACACAAATTTTGCATAAGGCAAACAATTCTTTCATGAATTTTCCAATTATGCAACCCAAAAATAGAGGGGTTCGTTAAGCCATGCGCTACTTTTCGATTGCTGCCACTATATCATCGCTGTGCAACGTGCTTTTCAATAACCGTGTGCAATTTCTTCTTCCTGATCGATATCTTGTGGATAAAATTGTTTATGGTGACAGAAAATGTTTCTACAAAGAAAAACAGTGGATCCGCACATGAACGTCCGAAGACCAGAAAACATCGATCGAACAATCTTCCAGGAACTCTATTCGGAAACAACCAGGTGTACCATTTATTTGATCGTGATGGAAAATCCGGCATTCGTCCAAGGATTACAGTACAGCTGTGATTATGAAGTCTAGTAAAATCATACTGAACATGTGTGCCGTAATCTCAAATAGTTCGTATGCTCTCCTGATTTGATTGCACAGGTATTTTCACGTCGCAGGGCTAGGGAAGACCTAAAAGTTAACTCACGAACCAAATCCCCAAATTCCGGTCATAATGCACGAAAAAATGCAAATAAAACTTAAAAAATATGTCTTTGGCATTTAAGAAGATAATAAGTCAACGGATTACATCCTTTTTAAATAGTCACCGACTGTTCTCACCTATCAAATCAGGCTTTAGCAACATAATTATTCCACTGTGTTGTGACCGTGGTTCTAATTATTAGATACAAAGTAATACACGACTTCATTTGTTCAAGTCCTTTAAGCGAGTGTTTTATTCAAAAAATAAAAGTAGTTCACAAGGATACAACGTGTTAAGTGCTTATACTTTCAACTTAAGGGTTATAACAAACTGCACCTTTAAAAAATAGTTTATAACATATACGAAAAGAAATAGATAAAAATCTTTTAAAGACTATGGTTCTGCTTAATTTTACTAAAGCGTTTGATTCTATTCCACATCATACACTGCTGAATTAAAATGAAACGAGTTACATATACAATATACATACATATATTCAATGTTTAATATTTACAGAATCGTTTTATTAAATTTATTTGTAGATTTTAAAAGCTAACAGTTGCACTAAACGCTTTTAAATATTTACTGCTTCGTTAAATTTTAAAATGACATTTATCGGTTGCACCAACCAATTTTAGTTTTAAAAGGCCAATAAACAAGCCAATAAACTAAAATGCCATTTTCCTCCAGTTAAATTTTAAAAGCTATAGTTTTAACGAAAATATCTTCAAACAAAATATTTCACTTTTGATAGGATATTTGAAAGTAACAATTAAAAAAAAATATTAACATTAAATACATACACTCAGCTTCAACTAAATAAGCACAAACTTTTTCTAAGGTACGTTGTGCATTTTTTTCCAAACCCTATGCGTTAATGTATCATTTGATGATGCTTACTGTTTGCTTATGATGTTGAGCAAATAAATCAGTAAAAATAATTCAAATAGTACCGTTATTTTTTCTCTGGCTCTCTTACAAAGCGTTCCATATTCAAAAATGCAGTTTTTTTTGCGTCAACTGAATAGACACAAGGTCATTATCTTCATTGTTTAAGAGCGTTCTCAAATTAATTAATTGAAATTCTAACGAAGATGGGTAGATCAAAATTCCTAAATAGTGTTGAAAGAGCTAAAATCGATTCATTAAGAGAACAACGACTGACCGAGCGTACTATAGCTATTAAAAATTTACGAAATTTCAGTGTGATCTATTCATACTTAAGAAATAAAGATTCGTACGGAAAAAACATGACATTAGCTAAAAAAGCACGACAACAAAAGCAGTTGATCTAAGAGTAATTTTAAGATGTGCTTCCAATTCGTGTGACTCTGCGGCAAAAATAACACAAAAAGCTGGTGTTAGTGCAAGGGTTTCAACAGTCCTTAGAGTAATCAACAGTACAAATCATCTAAAACTAATGAAATTTATCAATATAATTTGTAATATTGCAAAGTTCACATAACAACAAATTTATGAGGGAATATCAGTTATTTGATGCACATCAGCATTAGTCTGGCAAATTCCACATTTTTCATTTAGTTCATCTCTAGTCTTATTTCGATTCTTACCAAACGGAACTGCACCATTCACTTCAAGGGAGTAATTCCCTATGAGATATTGCGGTGTAGCATATCCCATTGGAAATGAACTTTCTGAACATTCATTGTGTTTTAATTGCTCAAATGAGCTACAAGGCACTCTCACGAAATTATTCTCATTACCAGGAAAAACAGATTCCGTGTAGAATAACAGAGCACACATTTGGGCACATATAATATCAAAACATTCTTTTGACAATGTATTCAGTGCACCTGTATAGAAACCTACATCGCCCATAAGATCCAGTTTACCCAATACACCCAGATTGGTATGAATGATGTCTAGGAATTCGGCATCGCCACGCATTAGATAACTGAATTCGGCATCGCCACGCATTAGATAACTGATAAGTTATCGACTCCATCGAAAAATGGTCTGGCTCCCAAACTGTGTCCTGTAAAAAGAGCGGTAAAATATAATATTTTCGATTTTGTTTTACAGATTTATTTCGCTCTGAAGGCAACAATTTCTATACCAATCAAATGGATGTTTTCCAGTGGTGTAAATTCAGTCAATTTCTCCAAACCCTTTGCTACGTGTTCGACGATTTCTTTCGTATTCAGTGCAGACTATGAGTACCATATGTCCACGAAGTATGTGGCTGTAAATTTTCACGTCTATTTTTTTATATCAATTTAATGGTCTAATATTCTGGAAATGAACTAGAAATAATATAATATGTAGGATTTTCTTACGATAAAGTACGCTTGAGCCATCCAACAAATATCGATGGTTAAATCGATATTTGACATAAATCCAGTGACATAGATTATTGTTTTCTTTGTGCTATCGAATTCTGGGATTTTCACCATTTCATTGGCTTGCATCAGGAGGACACTGTATTATTATTGTATGGTGTTCGGACTTGGAATGCCAGTTTACTTATGTCAGGTAATATTTTGGGAAATTTTATAATTCAACCTTGATGCCGGGGAGCCTATACAGTGGAATCGAATTAAGACGTTAATTTCTGGTATGCATGTACATATTTGTTTCAACTTACAAAAAATCATTTATCATCGTAGTGATACATAGATTCTAATGAATAACGAATAAAAAGATCCTTATTAAATTCAAATAGATCTTTTGAAAGCGGGGATAAATCTGCTATATCATTTGCAATACCAACTACATTATCTCTGATTACTGTGAACATCATTTTCAAAATCAACGCAATTGAATGGAATCGGCTGCGGATGTCCTTGGATTAGGGTTTCTATCCGTCCGGATTTTCCCGGATATGTACTCTTTTTTCACTGTGTGGGGGACGTCCGGGATAGTTTTTGTTAATTGTCCGGGATTGTACTCTTTTTACCCATTGAGTATCTATTTACTTTTATGTTACTTATAATTAAATGGTTATTCAAAAATGAACCGAGGTCTCATTAAAATTAAGTGAACGAACAGACCCAATACATGAGAGAAGAAATAATAGAACAAACAAAACTTTTGAGATGTCATTAATGTCAAAACAAATTTATCTTATGTCAGTTAGAATTGCGCTCTTTTTCACTTCACTTCTTGAATGTTCCAAGAGTTATTCTTCCGAGAATTATTTAGTGACTTAATTAAGATTGCAGAGTTTTTTTTTGCAATACCAAGTCATAACGCAGAAGTGGAAAAAGTTTTGTCTTTAATCAATTCGCAGTGAACAAAAGATAGAAACAAACTGTGACCTGTGAACGTCGAAGTAATTATTTTAACTAAATTTAATTTTAATGAATTAAAATGTGAATCTTTTTACGACATTATTATGCCAAGCAACAGTGATATACTTAACAGTATTAGATGTAATGAAAAATACAACTAGCACTGTAAAGGCTATTTATTAAAAAAAAGCAAATGAAGTTCCTTTTTTTATACCTCAAAGATGTTTTGTACATCAAAAATGTGATTTTTAAACTAAATATTTATTTTTATTTGCATAATATTAAAACAATTTTTTGTTTTCTTTTACAATAAAAATGTATTTATTCTGTCCTCGTTTTGTACTCTTTTTTGAGTTCTCATTTGACCGGAAAAGTCCGGGTATTTTAAACTCGAGTACTAGTTTCATCTAAACATATCTGGCCACCCTACCTTGGATGAAACTTAGATAACACACTAGTGATAATTGCTTCATAATTGTAGACAATCTGAAATGAATATAAGAAGACTATATATGACAGACTTATGTTAAAGTATTAACATAATATTATATTTCTTAACAATTTTCTTAAATTTCAACTTATTCTAACTTTTTTTTAAATTAAAATACTTAACTATACTAGTGCTAAACAAATTGTTTTAAAGCTTGTAGCAGAGCTTAACACGTCCAAATCATTGAAAGTTTGTCCAAAGATAGTGAGCAAACATAACTTTTTTAACATTTAAAAATCTCAGAATAAGTCTTTTAAAAGAACTATTGCAATAAAAATCATTTAAATTACTAAACTAAAATCGATATCTTAATTACAAATTTAATATAATCTTAACAAAAATTTAATTAATTTTTAATTAAATCATTAATTCACTTTTAGGTAAGTAACTTGTTACCAGCAGCACTGGTTTGCATATCATCTTTATTTAATCATCTTTAATAAGTTGTAAGTAATTTGAATTATTATTTTTTTATTTTGTTATAAAAGAAAATAATTTTAAATGTAACATTTATTATTCATTTTTATTTGAGGCTTTTCTAGATCTAATAATATCTTTAATATCTACCAATATGAGATGTTGCTTTTATTAAAGTAAAACCATTAACAATAGCAGGTAAATAAGTCAAACTAAAATGTTGTTTTTTTTTTTAAAAGTGTCATAACAAACAAGCATGAAGAAATCCACTACTTTTTTTGGACTTCTTCATCAATGCAGTTGTACCTTATTTAATGCTTTAAAAAATTTCTTTCCCATCGCCCCATGACCTTGTTTCCATATTTATGTGTCGAGTAACTAATCAGAACTTTACTCAGACATTGTGAAACAAGCCCTAAATGAAAAAAAAATTGTGTAAAAATGTTATCACTTTGTAAAAAATGTATTTGTTTTCAGAATAAACAATACTCTGGCGACAAAAGAGTGTTCTTAAGGGGGGCAAATGTCACTTTTACTTTTATATTTGTGAATTAAACAGATAGAAAATACACATCAACAAGAAATAAATCACTATACCTACTCTTAAAGCCGGAATCACATCTTTCTCTTGTGGTGTATTGTTGCGCCGATTGTGCACAATAATCAAAGTTTTGTGTTGCCAAACTGTAATTTTTGCTTCCGCTATTTACTTATTTTCTTCCCCGAGCTCTGTCTTCTATTTCTCACACAAAAATATTTCTCCAACAGGCGCAATCGGAAAAAGATTGATTCGGACACAAAACACCATAACACATTACACGAGACAAAATATACGCATAAGAAATACATTGAAGCGATAGCAACACATCTCTCCACAACACAAACATTTTGACATTTGCCGTCATTTGCAAAAGGGTGACAACTTTGGTTTTGCCGCATACAGGCGGATTTTCTCAAAAACAAGGCCAACATTATTTTTGTATTGCGTTTATTCATCAGATATTGATAACTATAATGTTTACAACAATTTTTAAGTTGTTTTAGCTAAAATGTTGTTGAATTTATTAAAACAAATTTAAAGTAAATAAAAATAAAATTTTAAATAAAATCAAGAAAAATATGAAAAAAATATAAAAAACGGGAAATGTGATCTAGAATAAAAATAATGAAATTTGAACAAAAATTGTTTCATCGCTAAAAATCTTAAAACAAGTAAGTATAATTTGTATGACCTTGTTGTGAAAATTATTCTAACTCTGTTTTCTTGGTTTCTGATTCTTTTAAGAACTGAACAATTTGGAAGGATAAGATTTTATTTTTTATCAGGTTTTCTCATATAACTTAATATATATATATATACATATGTATGGATCAGAAGAAACCAATAGATTATGGAAAATATCTTCCATACTTTTCTGCCTTGAAAATTTTATTGAGAAACTTACTCGAAAACGCTTTATATCTTTATTTCAGGCTTTTCGGGCTTCCTCTCTGTAGATGTCCAATTGTCAGAATAGCTTCCGACAGAATTTCTGAATTATGTGCTAAAATTTTGTGCACTGTTGTTGGCATATTGCACTATGTTTTGTATTACAATAGAAGAATCTAGTTTTACTTGTTGCCAAAGTTGCATAACTTTTCAGGTTCAAACTCACAAAACTTCCATTTTTGGCTTTTTTTTTTTTGGATCGCGACAAAGTCAATATGAAGCCGTCCAACAAATCCATGCGTTCGTCTTGGAAACAAAATTTCCAGCTCCAACCAGGTTTTGTTTTTATTTTAAAAAGGTTCGTATAATTTTTTAAGGAGGATAACCGACGAATTTTGTTTCCAGATGCAAACTAAGTTAAAATTTTCTTAGTTTCCTCTGAAGTATCAATTTGCGTTTTTTCTTTTTTAGTTCAGAGCTGCGAGCACTGAGCAGAGTCTGAGTGAACAGAGTAAAGTTCTGAGGAGAATATGTTCAGAACTCACTGATTTAATTATGAAAGAACTGAACTGTCATGTACTATCATATACATATACACTGTTTGTTTTTTCCTAAATTATTTTACCTTCTCCAATAGAGAAATCAACCTCTTTCGCCATTTTTATTGTTTCGACGATGATTTTTGTTTTTAATTTTCCGCCTTTCAAATGTCTACTCAGTTGTGTTCAGCATTTTACTCCGTTTACTCTGCTATTTTATTCTGAGCTCACAGAGTGCGCCCTGAAGATGCTCAGAACTAAAAAAGAAACACAAACTTGTAACTATTATGAATCTTGAGTTGAGCAGCTCCTCAAGAATTCATTCAGCTAATTTCTTGATAAAAAAAATAAATCCTGATTATGAGATGGTAGCAAAATACAGCAACGAAAATATTTATTTAGGTGGGCTCATATTTTTTTTTTTTTTAATCTTACGATTATAAGCTAATTAGCTTCTATTTACTCCGGTTAGACGGGATCTGTATATTTGAGATATTTTCAGAAAAAAATAATTTTCGTCCATAAAATCAAAAAACTACGATTTTATTTAGTCCCAAAAAGGACTTTTTTTGACACTTTTCAAATCTACATAAAACAAAGAATTATTTCAAATTTTGTATTATAACTATTGAACTTACTACTAGCAACAGATTCCAGAATTTAAAAAAAAATCGCACAGAAAATCAAAAAAAAATTGTGAGCATCCGGACTCGCCAAGAAGGTGTGTAAAGATCCGCTTTAGTCTCATGGAAGGGTTAAAAAATCGGGATTGTATCTCCTAAACGTATTCATTATTATGAATATTCATGAGATTTATCACTTCAAAAATGCACGAACAAAATTAAATTCAAATTTCAACTGAAATGTATTCAAATATTTTTCCTGAAACAATGATGTATAGAGTACCCGTTTCGTGCATTCGATAACCGAGTATTCTTACCCATATTTACGACCACTTTCGCTAATCACACCACACCAACCATCTTGCTTGTGTTTCCTTTAGAAAAAGACAGATAAATTGATAACTTAACAAATAACCTAAAGCCGTGCATTTTAATGAGTTAAAAAATTATGTATAGAGGTTGTTAAGCGAACTTGGCACCACCCTTTTCGATTAAAAATAATTTAAAATAAGATGAAAAATTGCAATACCATTTTCTTTTCATTTTCAATTACCAGAGTTAAGCCAGCCAAAGAGAAAGAACTAATAGAGAGAGTCAAATTCGACGGCGGCTCTCTTTTAGCCTACAAGCTACGATGTTGCGCACCATCTTGCATATGTATGTCTTAATTATTATTATTAACTCCATATAAAAAAAATGTGGGGACAAATACATATTCAAGAAGATGTGCATACTCACCACCTTTTTTTTTTTTTGCACTGCCCGAGGTGAAAACATGTACCTATACACCGATAGGAATTCAACACGTTATAAAAAATGTAATCAAAAGGTTTCGAGGGTACGTAGACGAAAAATTTTGACTCTCTCTTATTAGTTCTTTCTCTCTGAAGCCGGCCAGCAAACATTTTGGAATTCAGCCTAAAATTTAAAGTTAAAAATTAAGATATTTCACCATTAAAATTATTGAACAAAATAACTAAACGTAAGGTAATAACATATGTATATATTATTTATATAAGCTTATCTAATTTTAGGAGAATTAAAGTTTTCTATTATAAATTACCAACTAAATTTTCGGAAAATTGTTTCAATAAAGATCAAGAGTTGAACTAATCAGAGGTTATTTCTTGCATTAATGAATAATTTACTGAGGTCCCTTCTAAAAAATAAACATCTAACCCTTTTTTTATTTTCTAGAAGCCAAAAAGTGTGCATTGCATGATCATGAATATCCATAATCTAAATTGAATAATTTCCACAACTTTCTATAACATATATCTTTAAAAAGTTGGAAGCTAAACCGAATTTCTATTCTTTTTTTGTGAGCTGGTAATAGATACACTAGAAGGAAACACAAAATTTAATGGTCAGGGTAAGATAAAGTGAAATTCTATATACCAACGTTATATTAAATGTATTTGCTTATTTGTAAAAGTCATGCTTTTGCATTAAACCTAAAGCTTTTGCAAGAATCCTATAATAAATACAAAATATCGTATTAAGGAGATTATACATGCAAAACCCTTTTACTTCATTGTTTATCTATATAAAACTTATATATACAGAAAATGCAAAGATGCCCTTAGAAACTGTATAAGTGTATAGCAACACTCTCATCTCAATGCATATATTAAATCCAAAGGACTTCTCCAAGTCCAGATGCATAAACATGATTAAACAAAAATCCTTCTCTGGTCAGAAGGATTAAAACTAAATAATGTCGTATATAGTGACTCTATATCAACACTTTATATGCGAGTGATAGAGAGTGCACATATATTTTGATCTAAAAAGCTGGTGTTGATGAATGCCCTGGATAGCAAACAAATTCCATCATATATAGAAACATAAAAACTAACACCCGATGGCATCCACTCAATTCGACCTGGCAAACAGAAGTACATACATACATCGGAATCGGAAAAATATACCAGAATCAGGGTCGGGATTATTTTTCATAATATCCTGCTAATCGTTTATTCAGCGACTAAACGACTCCATTTGCTGACTATGCGATATGATCGAGTTTGGGTTACAAACTATTTTACTTGGCATTTCGGTGCACGTTATTGGAAATGCTAAAACTCTGGTGCTAAAGAAACACTACATATATGATGTCCTATGCCTTATTCTGCCTGGCCATTTGGATTTATGACAGTGTAAAACCAATGTCAAACACATAAACGAAATGAAGTATGGAATTTTTTTTATTTAGTGTCGTTTTAGTCAGCCTCAATATGAACTCACTTGGAATGATGTTGATGGTGATGATGATGGTGATGGTGATGACTACGGCGATGATGAGGCGTAAGGAAATCGGTCGGTTGGTTGGTTGGTTAGATGGGTGGCTCTTTTATTGCTCTTTTAAATAATTCCAGAAGGTCTGGATAGTTTGACAATCGATATATGAGGAGGCTTCTGTCGGTTACTAGAACATACGGATTTCATTCATTTATGTTAGTTTTTTGTTGTTGTTGTTTTTTTTTTTTTTTTTTTTTTGGAACAACTGTCAATGAAATTCCTTGGATGGATAATTCCATTTGTGGGATTTTATGAGACATTTGTTGATTGGAGAGATTAGAGATAATGTTACGAGCGCTTATATTATCTTCTCATCGCATCGGTGTGATGAGAGCTTTATTTAGTTACATACATATGTGTTGAGTATGAGTTTTTATTTTTAAAAGAGGAAAAGAGTAATTGATATTATTTTGAGAGGAATAAAATATAGTTTGAAATTTAGTTGACGTGTGGTATATTGATGATATAATTGTATACGAATTGTAATAGATCTGATGGAATCGTGTTTATGATTTAATCATGGGTAAGATGTGAAATAACAAGTTTCTGCTATAAAGGAAATCATAACATGAAATTATTAAAAAGTTTTAACAACAAACATACGAATGGGAGCATATCGGAATCCCGTTTTTCGAAAATCCCGAAAAAAAAGTTTTAAAATCCCGTCTACTAAAATACCTTGTTTTTAAATCCCGTCTTCTAAAATCTCGCTTATTCATTATCCCAATGTATTAAAATCCTGCTTTTTTAAATACCGCCAATCCCGTTTTTCGCAATTCATTTGTGTATTAAATTTGGTTCATTATGAACGCATTCCCATTATTTTTGGAACTAACTCCCAATTACCGAAATGATAAAAAGAAATTATGCATACACCCAACCTCGCATCTACCCCAAATCCTATAGTGTGTCCAAGCAGGGGGGTTGCAGGGCGGCGGCATGCCATACATACCTCACTGTTTATTAAAATCGTTGGAACTTATTTCATAATGAACTAAGTCCCAAATGAACTAACTCCCAAATGAACTAACTCCAAAATTTATGAACTAAGTTCCAACGAAATTTTGGTGGGAGTTGCAAAAGCGGGACAGTAAGAAACGGGATTATAAAAAACTGGATTATAAGAGACAGGATTATAGAAAGCGGGATATTGAAAAAGAGGGATTATAAAAAACAGGATTATAAAAAGCGGGATTTTAAAACTGGGATTTAAAAAAACGGGATTATAAAAACCGGGATATTGAACCCAACCACATACGAATATAGTAAAGTGGGTCTTGTGAATAAAAAAAAGTAAGTAAAAGTATAGTAAAGTGAAGTAAAGCAAGGGTTTTTTTTAGGGTTATTTTCCCCAAAACTTTTTACCTGCTGTTGGGGAAGTATTGGTGCAGGTACAAAAATGTTTTTTATCATATCGTCCATAAGTCCTTTCCTCTGTACGTCCAATGTATATCCACTCTCTTTTAACATAAACAGATATTCACCCTTAAAATCTAGAGAACAAATCTTTTAGTGGGGTTGGATTCGATATCCCGCTTTTTATAATCCCGTTTTTTAAAATCCCGGTTTTAAAATCCCGCTTTTTATAATCCTGTTTTTTAAAATCCCGCTTTTTCAAGATCCCGCTTTCTATAATACCGTCTCTTATAATCCCGTTTTTTATAATCCGGTTCTTATTATCCCGCTTTATCAATTAAAACTACTTGTTTAAACTCCCACCAAAATTTCTTTGAGACTTAGTTCATAAATTTGGGAGTTAGTTCATTTGGGACTTATTTCATTATGAAATAAGTCCCAACGATTTTAATAAACAGTGAGGTATGTATGGGGGGGCATGCTGTCCCCCTGCAACCCCCCTGCTTGGGCACACTATAGGATTTGGGGTAGGTGCGAGGTTGGGTGTATGCAATTTGGTAGTTGGCAGTTAGTTCCTAAAATGATGGGAATGAGTTCATAATAAACCAAGTTTAATACCCAAATTAATTGCGAAAAACGGGATTGGCGGGATTTGGCGGGATTTTAAAAAGCGGGATTTTAATACATTGGGATTATGTATGAATTAGCGGGATTTTAGAAGACGGGATTTAAAAAAAAACTGTATTTTAGTAGACGGGATTTTAAAACTTTTTTTTTCGGGATTTTTGAAAAACGGGATTTTAAAAAGCGGGATTCCGATACGCTCCCCTTTTAGTGAAATCAAAACTTTAGAAGTAAGCAGAATCTTCAATGTATTAAATGATTTTATATTCTGGATCACAAATTTTCAAACCTTCAGACTTTTTCAAATATTTAATCATCGGACATGCTCTTTTTGGCATAATTCTTTATACATTTTTGAACCGAATAACCGAATACTGGTTATACCAATTAATCGCTTCCTGGTAATTTTGAATGTTGTTTAAAAAATAAGAATTATTAACCCTACTCAATATTTGGTTAATATACTTTGGAAAAAACCTACGTGTCTTTTACATAACTGTTTATGCAGGGTTTAAAGTTTACATGTTTTTATATTTTGTTGTTAAATCTATTTTTTTGTTTTAAACTTGAATTCAGGTATTTTATTAAATTAAATAATTTAAAACAATTCAGTTTTAATACTTTGGTTCCGAGCTTTCCACAAAAACGTTTAATATGGGTTGTTCTCGAACTATTTAAGACATACATACATACGTATCTTTCACATAACTGTTTTCTAGGTTTAAGTTTTAAGGATTTCCGGTATTTTTTTATTTATTTTTTTTTATTTTTTAAACGCTAGTTTAAAGTTTAAGAATTATTTTTTCTATTATTATTCATTATTAATTTTTTGAAAAAAAAATATTATTAGTTTTTTGAAAAATTTCTTGTAGAAGCTACAAAGTAATTTTATTTTATTAATTCACATTAGGTACTTTAAATTTTAATAACGCAATTTCTTATTTAAAAAAAAACTTTTTTTATTAATTTTCATAATTTTAATTTTTTTTCAACCCGTTTGGTTACTGACTGCGACTATTAATTAAATTAAAAAAAACAATTTTTTTTAAACTTATAAACACAAAATTTGTATTTAGCATTACTTTTTTAAAACATAGGAATAACTTATTGGACAAGAGGAATATTAAGAGTTGACTAATTTTATAAATTAAATACTATAACCTTACATAACACTAGAGTTACGATCTTAAGCTTACGATATAACTCGATCTCTTCAACTTTGTCTACAGGGAGAAATAGGTAATGTTAGATAGAGTAATTGAGTCATTACGCAATTTGTTTGATTTGTATGTTTAATGTTTACTCTGCAAACAACAAGTGTGTCCACAAGTCCACAATTAAAATAATAAAACAAAATTTAATTTAAAATGAGCAGCGTGATATTCTGCTGATAACTGTTTAGGTTGTTGATAAAGTCTCCTTTCATAGATGATTTTGAAGGAGTTTGATGATACCAAATGCTGTTATCGCTAATTGCTAATGATGATGTGGAATCTTCTATGTCAGATGTTGTTGATCGTTTTGACGATCGTTCATTAAATAGAATGGACTTCAATGTTTACTGTATTCCTTTTATTGGAATGGTTTGGATTATGTAATTTTCTAGTTTATAAAGTGAAGGTTTTAAAGGTTGATTGTATAACTTTTTTTAAAAGTTTGGATATCTACTGAAGTATCTAAAAGGGTATAAAAATCCTTTGCGTCCATAAAACGAAATATGAGACCAAAAATTATGAAAGTTTTTAAATTTGGGTTACACCACTTTTGTACTCAATGCCCTCAATAAATTAAAGAACAATTAGGAAATGACTCAAGTGAATCACATTAATTGCTTTGTTTTTTATTTGTAGTCAAAATGGCTTTGGTAAATAATTCCCCCAGCGTTACCCCTTATTTGAAAGTTAATTTTGACATCGAACCACAAACAAAACCTTGAAAATAGTAATTATTTATTTCATTTACAAATTTCAGTAATTTTAATGCTTTTTTTCTTGTTTGAAAGCTAACATATCAAATTTAAATAATACAAAAATACCCAAACCATCTCATCAAAAAATTTAAGATTGTTTTTTTTTTCTTCAAAATAATTACTTTAGTTTCTTTGGTTCAGCTGGTCAAATTAAACAAACCCATCAATATATTCTATTATTCCCAAAAGATGATAAGATGTTCCCACATTGTCTCTATGAAGAGGAAACTTCATTATTACTTATACATATATAGCAAAATAACCATAACCTAATGAAATGAACAATGCGTAGCAATTTAATTTAAGACACAAATCATACTCTTCCGGTTGGGTCATCGCAAGTTCAAATATAAAATTAAATTTATGAGTGTGAGCTACAGACCACAAAATAGTTTGCATGTGTCTTACAAACAAATTTATTCAATTGAAAAGATTGATGATATTTTATTAGGCATTCAAAATTCCAGAAGAATAAAATTGGCTTTCATAGATATTTTTTGGAAATTAGTGTCACATGTACATATCAAAGGGTCTTCCAATTGAGACTTCCGAACTTTGACAGTTGATAGCGGCCATGTTGTTGAAACTACATCTTTCAAATTGCATGTCATTTATTCATTCAGTTTTTCCAAATCACCATGGATGGATTTTGAGATCAACAACATGTGCAAATGATAATATTGTTTTATCAAAATGGATATTTTGTTTGGGCAACGTTCACCGGGCTTCGCCCATTTTACGGTCGCCATAATCGTCCTTCTGAGAGGACATTTCCCAGTTTTGTAATTAAATTTGAGTCCACTGGTTCAGTAAATGATAAACCAACACCCATACGTCGATGAAAAGCAAGATCTGCCGAAAACATCGCCATTGCCCGTGAGAGTGTGCAGAAGGATCTGAGGCAGTCGATTTCGTATCGCTCACAAGAACTCGGCCTTTCGCATATCACAATTGCCGAATTTTTCGTCGTGACTTGGGCCTGCACCAGTAGAACATTTAACTGGCCAAGAAGCTGACGATAAACGACAGTAGACCATGACATGTGTTCGCTGAATGGCCTCTGGAACAGGTGGATGAGGGCCATTTCTGGATGAATGGGTACGTCAACAAACAAATTGTAGAATTAAGGACTATACCAATCCACATTTTGGATATGCACCACCCAAAGAAACTGCGGCGGACATTTGAACGATGTAATATTCCATACATAATGGCATCGATAAGCCTTTCAAACGAATACAAATTTTCGATGATATCTTACACACACTTTGTTTTATTTAAATTAAAAGATATAGGAAGCTACTAATGAAAAACCCTGTATGAGAGAAAAAAAAGAGAAGAATTAGAAAAGGTCTAATTCAACTTATGTATGAACAAAGATACTGAATTATAAAGATTGGAATCTTTCGTACGTTCCATCCCCAAAACCCATTTGTTCACATTGTTGTTTTTGTAATTTCATCTCGTGTCGATGAATAGATGTGAATTGCAACAACAATTTATGCAGTGGTGAATTCATTTTATTGCACTTGTGTGCGTTAAAACATGAACACTAGTGCAAAAATATGAATTCACCACTGTCCGCCATTTTGTTTAGCTTGTAGGCAAACCAGAATGACAGCCGAGGATTCCAATTTTTATAATTCAGTATCTTTGCTTATGAAACGCTGGAAATAATGAGAATGCCATCACCAACAGATTTTGTAAGACGCTCAATAGTTTCTGACAGTAATTCATTTGGGGGAATAAGAAAGCTATTAATATAGACAAAAAGAATCCATGGGACGAACAACCGCATTTATTCCATCAACCTTAGACAGAAACCTTTAAAAACAACTTGATTTGAAAGATAATCAAGGTTGATTCTTAGGTGCCAGTTATGTCGATCAAGAAAACGAAACAGGAAGAACTTTTAAATTGATTAATTAATATAGATTTTCATTTGATTTGAAACGCAAATGATGTACTAATTTATGACAAATAATTCAAAGAATTTTTTGTACAAATAAAATTTGTAACTTAATAAATTTTTGCTTATTTGCTTTCCTGTGCAAACTCCTGTGCCAGCTGATTTTCAGAAAATCACAAAATGAAACAAATCGTTCCAATGATTTGAGTTACGATTTCTTTACTTATTCCACTAGCAGAATTGTTAACGAAAAATTTTGTGAAGACCTCGCCAGCTGACATATTATTTTTTCCTGTATTCAATTTCAATTTCTAGGTGTTTCAACTTTTCCTGATACGTTTTCCTCATCGCTATTACTATAGCCCCTTATAGAATGTTACTGTGAATGGCACCTGTTACTACTATCCCAATTTTTTTTTTATTAAAGTTAATCCACCGAAACGTCAAATTTTGATAAATATTTTAGCGTTTAAAACTCTAATTTCACCGAAATCAATTTGATAATTTGAAAAAAAAAAATAAATAAAAATGAATTATTTTCGAAAAACATATAAAAAACGCGTATAATCTTACCATATATAGAAATAGCCGAAAAGCTATTTACCAAAATGAACAAAAAAGCTTCGAAAATAAGTATGAAACAAAAGCTCACCCAGCTCATTTATTCATTTCCAACATCATAATCATCAGCAGACAAAACACAAACACTACCCATCTCCGTCTTCTTCATTTGATTTTGCCTACTTATTTATAGAAAATTCAAAAAAAAAAAAATATCCCTTTTCAAATGATGTCCATGATGGTTCGGTTCACCCAAAAAGGAAGAACAGACAGACAGTTTTCAGTATTTTGTATTTTATACTGAAAGTTGCGCCACCAGCAGCGTGCGTGTTAAAATTTCCCCACCTTCACCAGCAGCAAAAAAAAAAAGGATATTCTTCAGCAAGAAGATTCACTTCACTCATTTATTGCCGGTGTTGCGTATTGGATAGAATCCTAGGGCATTCACTCTCACATTGAGTGGGTCTAGGTGAACAACCAAAAATCCTGTGTTCTGAGAAATTATTGTAGGCCAGTCCTGTCAGTTTCCTGTTATACCTAGCTCTGGCTGGTAGTTGTGGCAGTCTTATAGCGACTGAAAAACTTCTTTCTACATACATCTATATTTAATTCTATAAAGCAAAGGTTTTCTCTCTTTTGTCTCTCTCCCTATTTCTCTCACTCTCTTTCTTGTCGACGCTATCGCGTTCTCTGAGAATATCGTATTTCTCTATTTAGAAAAATAAAAAAAAATAATAATAATTCTGCACGACAGGACATTCAAAGAAGAAACGAAATTGTTGAATAACAAAAATCGAGGGTGCACATTTCGCTGCTGCTCCACTCCTTGCACTTGTCTCAATTGGAGCGCGAGTGAAGCACCATTCGACCATCAAACAGACCCGCTTAACCACATACACTGGCACTTGCTTTCCCTCCCGTGTGATGTGTCGTCCTCCTAACAGCAAGCACCACACATGGTAAAGGATATTTAATTTTCTCCGCTTTTTGAACTGAGATTTCTGAGTGCTGCTTGGTTTGGCCACCAACGAGCAGAAATTAAGAAATTAAACGAAGAATCCTCAGCCGGAAAAAAGGCGCAGCCACATAAAAAAAAAAAATAAAAAACAAAAAGCCAGGTGAATACGAAAAAAAAACCGAAACAGTCAGTTGACTTGACGGGTGTGTTTAAGCTGATTGTGAGTGCCAACGATAGAGACCACGACCAAGACCACGAAAGGAAAACCCAAATGTCCTTACACCAGCAGGTGTTATGCAAGAAAGTCCTGTCTTTTGCAACAAACTATATGGGCGCTATGTTATCCTAGGGAAATAAGAACAAATGCAAAAAAAATCAACGAAAGGATATAAATTCGGGAAATAGTTTCAATTGAATGTGAGAAGTGCGCGGTGGTATATATTTCTCGCACAAATGTTTACATAACATTCATGTTCATTTTGTGAAGTGATTTTCGGTCCGCCGCGTTCGTTTTCGAACTATTCTATATTCTACATCGGTTATCCTCGAGAGAGTTGTCCTTTATCATAAAGGTAAGTAAGTGCAAATAAAAATAAATTAATGTTCTGACACCCCGCCGAGTATATCATTGTGTGACAAACCACAATATCACAATCACCACACCATCACCCAAACCCTATATCTCTGTTGTCTACCACAAAAAAAAACGAAGGCGTTCTGGTGTTTTTTGCTTTTGCTGCCATGAAATTCTGGAATGTGTTTTTTGTATACATAATAACTGTAAACCTGGTCATTAAAAATTAAGTACTCCTTCATGTGGCAGCAGTGATGAAGCATTCCACAAACGAAAGTACCTACTCCTCGCGTTCATAAAATAAAATACATAGAATGATAAATGGATGGTAATGGACATGATACGATTATGAAATAGAAAAATCGGATTCACCGGAAGTCGCATACTGACATTTTGTTGCATAATTTGAGACTTTTCAAATAACCACTCCGTATAGAGGTAGATGTAGGCTAGGCATGCAGAGAGATGCCCTAGATATAGAAGAGTAGGTATTTCAATGTTTTTTTTTTTCTTACGTTTTGCTATTTTTAATGGAGTATTTGAAATAGCTTACAAACACATATATGTATGTATGAACTTTACTGAGTGGGTGCGAAGATAGAATTATTTCTTTCATTCTTTCTTTCTTTATTCATAGGTAAAATGACCCATTTCTAGTTTCAAAATTATTTATTTCTATTTATTTGTACTGGTTTTATTTGAGGATCATAACTATTATTGCGACACAAATTAGAATAATTTATTAGAATTGAATATGTAATAAGAAATAGATTGTGCTAACAATTTGTATGTGGAAGTGGATAAATAAGGGAATTATTTTTTTGTTCACTATGGCGTATACTTAATATTTTTTTTTTCTAAAGATTTTTTTTAATTTATTTGATTATATTTGGGAACAAAACATTTCCAAAATAAATTGCAACAGTAATGTAAGAGAGTATAAAATCGATTGGAGGTTATTCCAGCAGCTATAGGTACACAAACGAATTCATGTTTCACCAAAATAATTTCAAAGAAAAAATAGTCTGAGCTAAGAAGACAAAAGCAATTATGGATACAGTTACTCACTTTTTCAAGTACCTAATCTTCGGCTATTTCCTGAAATTTAAGTATGTCCATAAATAAACAAAAATACATAAATGCAGTTATATAGACTCAATCTATTGATTCAGAAACCCTTCAGTTTACGAATTTATTGTGTTTTGTTTTTTTTTTATTCTGTTAATTGAATTTAAACGAAATAAAAACATACGCATAAACATTTAAGGTATGTTTTCTAGAACATTCATTTTAAAGAGAAAATAAATGTTCTCGTTTATGACAAAATTTTAAATTGAAAAAAAAAACATACAATTCCAATTTCAAGGCACTGATCGCACGCTTTAGGTGTGTTCCTTTACTTTGAAATTGAAAAGTGTGAATTTCTACACATTTTATTTTTTATATGAACTTTGACAGACTTTTGTGTAGAAATTCACAGAAATGCACAGGAACTAGGCTTTCTAATTTAAAACAAATTGGTTCTGTTCGTTTGCTATCCTAAACGTTCATTTAAGAATATGAACTTTGACAGAACTTTGCAATAAAATTGGTAGAAATTGACAATTTTGGGAAACAAACGAACAAAGGTATTTTTTGATTGGATAGATACAAAATATTTTAAAGTAAATAAATTGATGACAAATTTTTCAAAATCTTAAAATGATAAAATTGCCACGACATATAATTTTCAGAAAAATGAGAACGCAGAGATTTTTCTCACTTAAAAAATGAGCAAGTAAATCCAAGATTTTATTTCCCCAGAATTTTTACAACAAAACTGAAAAATTTTGGTGAGGAAACTGAGATTGTTGAGATGAAAAATTATCCCTAACCTGACAATTGTCACTTGCGAATTTTTATGAACTTTGTTATAACACTTTTTTTTATCTGAGATTGAAGTTAAGTTCTGACATTTTTCCGGGCTAAGCTAAGCTTGTATTGAAAAAATATAAAAATATATCGTCTTTTGTTTTTATTAAACACTAGTAGACCCGTGCTCGCCTTGCTTCGCAAAAATTCAAGAATTAATATTAACATACCTACATATATACCGATAGTATTAAATAGGGCTACCGCTACCCGTACCTAATTTCTATTTCATCTTATTAACAAAAAGTTTATACATTATACACTTACGTTTTGATAAATGTGAGTTCTTAAAAAATGGTTTAACTATTTGTATGTTAAGTAGGTTCATGTTTGACACATAAACAGAACCTTTATCTCCCGTTGATTTTCTTATTGCATATACAAATATACACAAATATACTTCGCACCCAAGTAAACATCTTCTTCTTGCCTGACTACCTGCAACCAGGGTTGGCCGAATTAACTACTTTTCATTTTCTACATGATTAACTACGCGTAGCTAATTTAATAAACTACACGCCTTATATACTACAAAATGTTACGTTTGCTACATACATAGTAAAGCTAGGTAAATAATAAAATTTCAATAAAAGCAGTTCAACTCAAATTCAATCTTCAAAGTTTACTACATATCTAAACTACGTGACAAATGTAAAAAATGTAGTTTATTCCAAAAAGCGTTAGTTCGGCCATCCCTGCCTGCAGCGTTATACTCAAAATGTTCCATTGTGGAAAAAGAGTAAACAAAGAGAAACCTGCACAACATAAATAAAAAAACATAAGGGAGGTAGAGAAAATGCAAAAGGGTGGAAATGATATGAAATGAAACAAAGCAGCGACCTCATGAATGCTATTGATTTAAATTCCTAGATTTAAAAAAATAGAAAAAGTAAGTGACTTAGAGATTTGTTTATATTTATTTCTCAGGTTGTATGCATAATTAAGAAAAGATTTAGGGCTTAAAATTTGCATACAAAAATGTACTTTATGAAATAATTTTTGTTTTTTTCAATTATCAATTAGTTTCGTATTTATAAGTGAATATGTAAGTCAAAATCAAGAAAAAAGTTGACTATCAATTTAAAAAAATTAATTTTAGTATTAAACAAACGAATTAGATAAACAAAAACTATCTTATTACAATCTTCTAAAGATAAAGAATATTGTAGAAAAAATTTCAAGTTAATCAGGTAAATAGTTTCTGAGATTTCGCGTGACAAACTAAATAATCGTTTCGTCTTTATATAATGTTATAGATTATAGATTAATTGTTTTGCATTAATAATATTTTTGTTAAATTTTCAACTTACAAGGTACTGCACTTCAATCGTCGATACTTAAAATTTTATTAAGCTGTTTGAAGATTTTTTACTTTTTCACTTTTAATTTCGTTACTTTTGGGTTTTCTGGATTTTGGATTTACTATCGATTTTGAATTTTCTGATTTATGGGCCTTCTTGATCTTGGGTTTTCTTGTTTTTTGCTCTATTTTATGTTTTCTGAATTTAGAGTTTTCTGGATTTTAGAAATCGGGATTCTGTCAGAATCCAATTGTTTTTTAAACGAAAGCCTATTTTGCTAAAATAAACACCCTTTAACTGAAAAAATGTTAAAAATCAATACAATGAGAAATAAAATGCTTAAAGAACTGCCCAAATTATTTTATACCCAAAGCTATGTCACTGTCTGGATTTTTTAATTTATGAGAAAAAAAATTACAAATCGTTGGAGCGAGCGGTTAAAAAAAAAAAATAAATTTTTATACAAAGAAAAAAAAATTGTACGCCGATTTCAAATATTTATTAATGTAAAATTGAGAACAGAATTTCGAAAAAGAACATCACTTAAAACATATTTTCAACAAATAGTTTTAAAATTTTGTTAAGATTCAAAATTGAAAATATTGATATGCAATATTATTAAGACATTGAAGAAGAATCTGTACAAAAATTTGAATTAAAGTCAGTTAAGAAACTCTAAAGTACTCTTTATAACGACTTATGGAAAAACTAATTGCTACTAGAAGATATATCATACTAATTTCAGTACAAAAAAATGTTTTTTTTTATCAAAATCGAAGGAACCGTTTTCAAGAAAAATAAAATATTCTTTTTCGAGCTGTTGTATGGTAGGTACTGTTATTATGTGTAATGTGTTTTAAGGTCAATTTTATATAAATCTTATAGATTTTGTTGAAAAATTAAATTCAATACTATAAATTTGAAAATTTAAATCAAATACTATAAATTTTAAAAAATAAACGAAATATTGAGTTTGCAAAAAAACTTCGAATTTTTTTTTTAAATTCAAAAAATATTTTTTTTTTTAAAGATGGATACACAATACCGATACCACAAAACTTTTTTAAATTTGTAAAAATCAGAAAATAAAAAAAAATGGTTCTATGGGAGTATATAATTTTTGGTCCTAAGAAAAAACTTTATTGAAATGATAAAAGAATTTAAAATCGAGAAAAAAATTGTACGAACAGATCACAAATCTCCCTCCTTAAAAATCCAATGGTATGATAGCTTAATTTCGCTTGAAAATTTATCCCGGATACAAATAAATTCCAAAGAAAACTCTTGAGCATAATTCCCCAATTTTCGAAATATTCCGAGAGAAATTCAATTTGTGATAACCCCAATAAACTAACTATCTTAATAAAAATGCACAACTGGGTCGCATGAACATGCTCTTATTTACGATAACAGTGTGTTTTTAAAGACTAAATATCCATTTTCATCTGATTCAAAGAAAAATAAACTAGTTATGGGAGCCCATATTTTATTATTGAAAGTAGGTAGTAATGGTTCTATGGGAGGTGTACTTAATAGTAATTTTAGGGAAATTATTTTTTTACCAAAAGTTAGCCTCTACTTATAAAAGTTAACTAATTTTTGTATTTAAGCTTAATTTTAATGAATTCAAGACCTTTCAACTAAGATACATTAACGAGTGGCTTTTATTAAAATTCAATTAAAGAAAATTTGATTTGAATTACTCACCAACCCTCTCTCAAATAACGGATATTGGATCCATGCTCATATCTGAAGAAGATATTCTTGAAGAACTTTCTTGCCTTAAAAATGATTTAAGCATCGGTCCGGATAACATTCCTGTAGTATTCCTTAAAGAATGTGCATATAACTTGACTAAGCCACTAGGCATTATATTCAACCGTTCACTTGCCAGTGGTGAGTTTATCGATGCTTGGAAATATTCATATATCACTCCTATTTACAAATCTGGTCCTAAGCAAACTGTTGAAAATTACAGACCTATTTCTAAACTGCAATTAATTCCTAAGGTTTTTGAGTCTATAGTGAAGAAAAAAATTTACGGATCTGTGAGAAATCATATATCGGAAAACCAGCATGGTTTTGTCCAGGGACGATCAACTATGACAAATCTTTGTCTTTTTTCACATTTCTGTTTGTATAACATGGAAAACAAATATCAAACTGACGTTGTTTTTGTTGATTATTCTAAAGCTTTTGATCGCGTGAGTCATCGTATACTTATAAAAAAACTAGAATTGTTGGGGTTTCATTCTTCTCTTCTTAAATGGATAAGCAGCTACTTAGTTAATCGTTCCCAGTTTGTAAAAATTGGTTCTGAAAAATCGTTCAAAATATTCAACTATTCTGGTGTACCGCAAGGTAGCCATTTAGGACCTCTGTTATTTGTCCTCTTCATTAATGATCTTCCCTCAGTATTAAATTTTGCTAATTGTCTTTTGTTTGCAGACGACGTTAAAATTTTCAAGTCAATTAAGACTGTTGCTGACAGTTTTAACTTGCAGAAAGACGTTGATAATTTGAATGATTGGTGTTGTAAGAACTGTTTACATTTGAATAAAAACAAATGCACAATCATGTCCTTTTCAAGATCATCATTGCCTATAATATTTGATTATAAAGTGGAAAATGTACAACTTCAAAGAGTTGTAAGTCAAAAGGATTTGGGATTCATTTTTGATTCACATTTAGCTTTTAATATGCATTTTGATTATATTATTTCTCGAGCTAATTCCATGTGGGGATTTGTTTTTAGGAACTCTTCTGAATTTAGAGATCCTTATACTCTAAAGGCTCTATTCATTTCTTTAGTTCGTCCGATTCTGGAATATTGTTGTGTTGTATGGTGCCCTTTATTTAATAAAGATATGCACCGTATTGAAAGAATTCAAAAAAGATTTACGAAATATGCGCTTCGAAAACTGAATTGGTCTGATTCCCTACCATTTTATAATAGTAGGTGTGCATTGATTGGCTTAAAGCCTCTTTCATGTAGAAGAACTTATTTTTGTATTGCTTTTGCTAGAGATGTCATAACGGGACATATCGACTGTGCTCACCTTTTAGCCTTGTTTGGTATCTATGCTCCTTCAAGAACTCTCAGACCTAGATCTGATGAATTTTTCTTTATTACTCCTCATTCAACAAATTATGGTCGAAATGAACCTATCACGAATGCTTGTATTAATTTCAATCGTTATGCATATATGATCGATCTTGATTTAAATAGAAATAGCTTTAAGTATAGTATTCTTGATGCCATTAATGAATGATATATTATCTCATTTTTTGTATATTATATATTTAAGTACTTTTATTTTAAGTATTTTGTAGTCTAAGAAAGTTTTGTAACTTATAGACGTTAGTTAATAAATAAATAAATAAATAAAGAAGTGGAATGAAATAAAACAACATACCAAAATAAAATTGGATTTAAAAAAAATAAGTGATTTTTAACGCGTTTTCCAGCTATCGGCTAAAGTTCAAAACATTTTTCTTTTACCTATATAATTATACTCTGGTAGTTAAGACCTTCTGATTGCGATATATTCTTTGTGGGTAAACACCTACTTTTATAAAATCTTTATAAAAGCTGCAATTTTAATCGCATCTGTCAGAGGTTTTGTGACCACTTAGAATTCTGCATGTGCATTTTTGATATTTGATACATTTCAAGTGCAGTTCCCAAAAAATTCCAAAAAGTCAGTAAAAAGTGTTCATGTGCATATTTATACTAAGGGAGTCGAGGGCTTTGAGATGCGACCGATTTCCAGTATTTTTTTCGAAAAGTTCAAAAACACAAAAAACAAACACATATTTGGTACGTTTGTTTTGCGGGTTTTGCGACATTCTTATGGTGACCATCCGTTCATTATAAAAATAAACGGTTCTGTATTTGAAGACGATGTTCATTATCAATTATTTGTTATACAAAAACACATAAATGTTCTATATTTTTAGGTTGTTCATTATTTATTCTGTATTTCGTACAATTTCTTAAAAGTAATAACAAAAATACTAAAGCAAAATTAAATGATAAAAAAAAAATAATAATGCAAAAGTGCCATAATCAATTGAAAGAACGAACAAGACACCTAGTACATCTAGTAATATTTTGTCAAATGCTCCTACAGAAAGAGTTTTTTTCTATTCTAAATAATATTTGGACAAATTAAAAAACCCAAATGAAGGTCGAAATTGTAAAATATTTTTTGATAACTGAATACAATTACGAACTCAGTTGTGTAGTTCAAAGAATAATTTCGAAAAATCCAGAACTTAGTGAAGGAAATTTACCCATCAGAAAAATATCAAAATCCGTAAAAATGATCTAAGTTAAATAAGATTTTATGTTTTTATGTATTTTTTTTTTTTTTGTAAGACTTTTTTATTTTTAAGTTTATTTTGTTTTTTAAGTTTAAGTTTGATGCAAACAAAGACTGAATTTTTGTACCTTCTCTTTTTAGGTTAAGTAATTTTGTATTTATTTATTTTTTTATTTTTTTTTAATTAAATGAAATAATTTAAAATTGAATTTAATTTTCTTTCTTTCTTCACTTGTTCATTATTTGCAATTCTAAAATATGGTCACCGTATACATTCTAAATGTCTGCCATATTCATATTTTAAAATCATAGAGTCGAAAGCGTTAAGATGTGATGCATTTGAAGTGATTTTCTTTACTAATTCTATTTTCAGAAAAGTTTTAGGTCTTTTGATGAATTTTTTCTTGATAATGCTACAACTACGTATTATGGCAGCAAACAAACATCCTTCACCATGATTACTTTTAACATTGATATTATTTGATTTTCTAATATTCCAAAAATCTGCTGCCAGCGTTCTGTCTGTCACTGATCACTGTGTGTCTATATTTTCTCTTTTTGTTTGCCTTCTGTCCAACTCAATCTTTCCTCACTCGAATGAGGAGTAAATTCTTTTTTTCTTCGGAAATTCATAAATAGCTGATCTTGGATTATAATTTCGACATTTTGCGTGCGAGGCCTCTTCATTGAAATTTTTTTTTAAGTATGGTTGGGAATACAATCACCACAAGCAAGAGTTTTTGAGCGAATTGATTAAATTATTAACCTTAAAACCAGTAATTGAGTCAAAAAAGAAACTTTCACAAATTTCGTCTTCAATTCAATTACAAAAATTACTTATATCTAAAGTTTGACAAGCTTAACAAAAAAGTTATTTCAAATGATTGGCAATAGCTTTGTGTTAGGATCATTAAATAATTCAACTTCCTCTTTAATAAGTGAAATAGGATTAGGAATTTCTTAGGCAGTACTATTAATTACACTGCTAATAGGTTTTCATTCATTTTTCGAATTACCTTGAGAGCTATACGTACAAAATAGTAATTACAGCACATTTATATTTGTCTGAGTTTACCTCTTTTTACATTTTGGAATGAATTTTGAGAAAATTATTAGATGGATGCTGTCGATATATTTTTATTTTAAATTAAATTTGTTTATGTATAATATACGGTTTATCATCATTTCCACATCTGATTTTTCAGTCAACAGGTTTTATTAATTAATATAATTTAATGGTATTTCCGCTTTGGAAATAAAACATTGAATTCTGTTTTAATATAATTTATTATTGTAATATTTGTTATAGATTTTTCGGAAACTTACCACGTTAGAAATATTTATTTATTTATTTCGTTCTTCTTCCCGACGTTTCGAAGAAATTTCACTCTTCGTGGTCACGGGATTAGACTGACATGATGTTGTGGGTTACTCTTTTTCTCAAAATGTACCGGTGTGTTGTTGTTAGTACATTTACAGGGCAAATTATTTGGCTGTTGTTGAATTTTGTTTCCAAAAGCTTGGGTGCATACAAAGCTCACAGCATCAGATGTTTCGGTGTTCGTTCTAATCGGTTTAAGATTGCTTATAAGAGGTTTTTAATTCAAAGTCATATTTTGTGTGTTTTCAGTCGGTATTATTCTGTAAGTTCCAAATATATTACACTATTCAAAAAACAATATTTCTCTGTAAACCACTATCAAATCCTTTCACTATGGAGTTACAAAAAATTGGGAGATTTGTAGCTGTGAATATGCACCACAACACAAAGCCATGTTGAGATTCAGAAACAATCTTCTCAATAATTTTGGGAATAACAGATAAATTACATAAAGCCCGCATCACACGACGCTTGTTTTCCTGCTAGAAATGCTTGCTGGGTTTCGTGCTGGTTTTGTTGCATGGTGTGGTGCTGGATGTTTTGCTGGTTTGAATTCTTTGGCTTCATTCGATGATTGTTTTGAAGCTGGATTCACTGATTGTTTTTATTTCGTAAATCGCTGGTATCCAATTTGCTTTTCCTTTGCAAAAGTATTTGATGGTATGTGATCAAAAGACTACAGAACAAAAACTTGAGCATTTATTGTTAATTAATTTTCACAAAAAACTGTAAAAGTCTTAACAAATAAAACACTGAATTTAAAGAAGTTTATATTGTATTAAATGAAAAAAAATATTTTTTTAACAAAAATGGCAGAGCTCAAATAGTAAATGGAAATACACACACGTAGTCTTTAACGTTTGCTAAATCAAGAGAACACAGTAGATACACAATATTTTTCTACACAAATTTTCACAAAAAATGCATACATCTGATAGAACTAAATATAAAAATTAATGAAATCACATTTAATTTTATTTATAATTGAAAAAACTATTAAAAAATAAATAAAAACGAAATAGAAAAAATGACATTTGAAAATATACATGTACCTTTTGACGTCTGCTAAAATCCAGCAGCAAAATAAGTAAGAAAAATAGCACCGGTTCTAACTTTGAAATCTAGCAGCGCTTCTATCAAAATAGCCAATAGTGTCGCCATTTTCCAGCTCAATAGCCAGCAAGCATTTCTAGCAGGAAAACAAGCGTCGTGTGATGCGGGCTTAATGGCATGTAACTATAAACACTTTTTGCCTCAACCTGATTTAAAAATTGAAGTGATGAAAGATTTTTTCCATTTGTCATATGCACTGACCAGTCTGTTCATATTAAAAATCAAGCGCAGTGGCACCGCGAAGGATGTTGCACATTTTCTTATAACCTTAGGCGATATGCCTAAAGCCTAGTACATACTTGTGAATCATGTCGTGAATCCATACAAATTTGCATTTTTGTTCAACCGTGAGCGTGCTCGTGAAGCCATGACAAAAAGTGGAGAGTTTGCGTTCACGAGCAGTGAACCATATTCACGCGCAAAATGTACGGAAACTCTTTGATTTTTGGTGTAGCTTTGACAATTTGTCCATAAAAGCTGCAAAAGTCAAGCAAATTGTGTCCAAAATTCACTTTCTCCACTGATGGTTGTTCACTTCACGAGGAAGTATGTACTAGGCTTAAAAGAGAACATGGAGTTCTCCATACTCCACACTCTCCATATAGTTTGGTTATCGAGTTCTGTTTACTGTCTACTTTAATGTGTAATTCCGCGCTTAAAATAAATGTATTTTATAAAAACTTGCTTATCACATAAAACTCCTTCTGCAAGGCGAGATATTTTTGGTGGTATTTCTTTCCTTTTTATATTTTGTAATAGTTTTGTTTTTTTTTTCTATTTTTAAGATTAAATAGCTTTTTATTGAAACTAAGGAGGATTGGAATTGTGTTTTATGTACCATCTGCTGTGACTCTAGTTTATCGTTTAAAAATGGGGATTTAAATTGTCTATGAATACCTAACTTAAACCGGTTTTTAGTTTACCAAGGACAAAATCAAAACTTATCGAAGAACTATGAATATGCCCAATAGCCTTTAAAATAATTACATACAATTTTTCCTGAGATTCCCAACTTATGTACAGCTTATAAAAAGGGTTTCACGTGCAATCGAATCGAAAGCAGCACGAAAATCAACGAAAAATGCATATAGTTTTTTCTTTCTTCTTTTGAAATTTTATTCATATTGAATAATTTATCTAAGGTTAAGTAGTTCCTTCTAAACCCAGCTTGAATTTCGTTCAGTATTTTCCTTTTATTGATCCAATGCGTAAAGCCTATTAAAAATCAGAGCACTAAACAACTTGGCTGAAAAAAAGAGGTACCTCTGTAATTTTCATAAATATCATATGATCCCTTTATTGCTCTTTTGAAGCATACAGGAACACTTGCTGTATTCGATCGTTAGCGCAGACAGAAATTCTGTAGAACAATGTTTATAGAATTTCGGTCTTATCCTAGAGCTTTCATAGTTTTGGATCTACGGACAACATTCTGAACTTCATAAGTTGTAAATAGGGCATCTACAAAAAGTCGTCGCTCAAACAATGGAGCTGCGTACTGTGGAAGTTGTGAAAGTATATATTGTATGTTCATCTTCTCTATCAAAGTCATTTCATATTTCATATTTCCTTAGTTAATTTTATTACGAAAACAAAACATGTCCCCATCACTTTACCATCAATATCAATACACTTCTCATTAAAATTTAGTCATCCGTTCTAAAATGACGAAGCAGAATGTTAACAAGTTTTCCAATTGTTGTAAATTCTTTGTTGTCTTTTGATGTAAAAAAAAATTACAGAACATACGACAAAAAAAACTAAACTGAACAAAACAAACTACAACCCAGAACTGTGTGCTTTATCATTTCGTCAACAGAAAAAAAAAAGTACCTAGTTGTTATGTCAAGGAGAGTCGACTTGTTGCAAAAATACAACTCAATGGACATGCACTACAAAATTTATTTAAGTACCTATATGTACATATAACACAATGGATGTTGATATATTTTATAATTATCATAATTTAACTGTAATAAGTGAATTTTTATCAATAATTATAAATTAAAGATAAAAATAATTATAATCGAATTAGGGGACAAAAAGACAGATATTTTGAAATTTATTGGCACTGAGAGGGCGACACATTGCATTTTGCAATGTGTGCTAAATGTTTGTGGTTGCATTTAAAATTACCTTTTAATTTAATTAATTTTTATCCAAATGTAATTTAATCAATCAATCAACCAATAACTGTAGCGTATACTCTCGATAATGGCCAACAATTTTGTAAATATTAAAACAAAAAATAACTAAAATTTAATCTCTTAAATATATTTTTAAATTTTAATTTTTTTCTTTGTAAAACGAACTGAACGTGTAAGGTAAAATATAAATTCTCGAAACAAAAGACGAATAAAATAGCGCGCGAACACGTCATGTTATCCAACGACCATTTTCAACCCTCTTCTGCGATAGGTACCCCATCATTCTACATCTTTTGGGCTATCCTATATATAATTAACTATTCGCCTCTTCGAAAGCCAACCATCAAACAAAGACATCCGGTTCTATATCTATGGTTAACACGAACCTTCGTGCAATATCGAACTCGACGACAAACGCGTCATCGTCATCAGCGCGGTGGTCGGTGGGCCATCCACCGTCCACCGTCCAATTCTTTTTAGTTCAATTGCCACAAAGTCATGGTAATAATATAAGGAATCACCAACCAATTATTTATCACTTTATCATAAAAGTGGAATTTATTTAGCAACTTTCATGGCAACTCACAATAAACCGTTCACGTTCCCTTATATTTCCACCTGCTATATATGAAGGTTTAGGTATATATAGAGAAGCTTAAATGTTCGGACTTCTTTGCAAATAGAGCAAAACTGCTCTCGAGTATAATTCATAATTGCTACCCATTTATAATTTAAATGCCAAAACCCCCTTCGCAGCGCCACGCTGCCTTTGGGTGGTTCTTATTTTCTACATATACATTCAAAGCTGTCATCCGGGCTAATCGAAAGTTCGCCCCCACTAAACGAAACGAAGCGAAATGAAAAGAAAAAAAGGATTCTTATCAGACTGGTGGAGCGCTCTGCAGCGCTATAGAAGGAGCACTGTGTCCTTGTGTGCTAACTAGAACACGCACAAAAACCATATTTCCAACAATAAGCCAGTCAAGCCCCGTCAACCATCAGACCTTTTCATTATGCGCTACACAACGGAGCCCATTTAAAAGAGAGTGAATATAAAAACACTGGCATAGCATAAAAAAAAGGAAGCTTTTTCTTCCGGTTAGTAGATCCCTCTAGCAATTTTAGGTGCAGAAGCAGTAAGGGTATGGGGTTCAGTTCCGTTTGTATATACCTACTATACAACAAGAGGAAAGAAAGAAAAGCTCCAGCCCATCACAGCAAGAGCATATTGAAATGTTAGAATTTTTGAGTTCTGCTGCTTTCAATTTCGGGGCCATTCATGCGAATATAGTGTGCGGTGGGTTATTTCGGTGGAGATATATATAGGGGGAGGGATGAATTAGTTAAAATGCCAGCAGATAACTTGGGCGGATGAAATGAGCTGAGAGTGTTTGTGCCAATGGCAATTATCATCGTCGTCGTCCTCGTTGTCCTCGTCGTTGTCCTATGGCCATTAGTGTTTTCTTAGGCTATATTTTTTCAAACTTTTGCCTCTTTGATTGAGTTGGCCAACACGTTCTCAAACAAAAGCGGACGAGTTTTCTTTTCTTTCATTTTCTTCTTCTTTTCTCATTTTTTCTTTTATTTTCTTGTTTTTCAACTAAAATCGTGCTTTTTTTATTAGAATGGCTTTTATATTATAATGTTGTTGGTTGTCTTCTTATGGACTATCTGATTCTTGAAGGGTAGGTCAGTAATAGCGCTCGACAACGTTTAGAAGCTATTAAAAGAGGGTGTGGTGTACCTTTCTTTCATGATGATGCATTCAAGTTGGTGTGTGTGTGTGTGTGTGTGTGGACTGTGGATCTATTTTAGAATTTGCAAGTAGTCATATAGTTTTAGTAATGGCTTTTTACAACTATATAATGCAATTTTTTACTGTATAGGAAATATACTTAACAAAAACATTTAATGGGTTTTTTTAAAGTTTGCACACACCTAAGGCTTCGGTTTTTTTTTATGTAAGAATTGGACAAAATATTACGTGTAATTTTTCGTTATTTTAAAATACATCACGCATTTACAATAAAAATGAGAGTTACATATTTTATTCTCATTTATATGTAGACACCTGTGTATTTTTTAAACATTACATAATAATCGATGATAATTTCTCTGACCCTTGTGGAAAAAACTCGTTTCGCAAATCTTAGTATTTTAATCTACTTGCAATTGTTGTTTTGCGAATTTTCTTTTTATTGAAATGTACCTTAAATATCAAAATACAAAATAATTTAAGACCAAAATAATTTTTTTCAAAATAATAAATTGCGAAATAAAATTCGCAGAGTATGAAATGTAAATTACAATGTTAAAAATTCCGAAATAATGAGTTTGCGAAACGATAATAAGCTAAACAAATGAATGCGATAGGTATGATTAAAATGATTAAATGATTGTGAAATAATATTTGATTTTGAAGGATGAAACAACAAAAACTTGGGTGAGCTACCACAAAGTTGTAGGCTGGAGTCATAGCTATTTCACAACTGCCAGGCCTATCGTTATTTTATTTTATCTTATCTTATTTTATTTTGTTTTATTTTATTTTCTCTTATTTTTTTTTCTTTTATTTAATTTTTTTTTAATTTATTTTATTTTGTATTTATTTTATTTTAATTCGTTTTATTTCATTTTATTTTAGTTTAGTTTATTTTATTTTATTTTATTTTATTTTATTTTTTTTTATTTATTTTCTCTTATTTTCTTTTCTTTTATTTAATTTTTTTTTAATTTATTTTATTTTAATTCGTTTTATTTCATTTTATTTTAGTTTATTTTATTTTATTTTATTTTATTTTATTTTATTTTATTTAATTTTATTTTTTTTATTTTATTTTCTCTTATTTTCTTTTCTTTTATTTTATTTTTTTTTAATTTATTTTATTTTTTATTTATTTTATTTTAATTCATTTTATTTCATTTTATTTCATTTTATTTTATTTTAGTTTAGTTTATTTTATTTTATTTTATTTTATTTTATTTTTTTATTTTATTTTCTCTTATTTTCTTTTATTTTATTTTTTTTTTTATTTATTTTATTTTTTATTTATTTTATTTTAATTCATTTTATTTCATTTCATTTTAGTTTAGTTTATTTTATTTTATTTTATTTTATTTTATTTTATTTTATTTTATTTTATTTTATTTTATTTTATTTTATTTTGTTTTATTTTATTTTATTTTATTTTATTTTATTTTATTTTATGTTATTTTTATTTATTTTTATATATTTTATTTTATTTAAATTTATTTAAATTCATTTATATAAAACTTACTGACAATGGAAGCATAACTTCCATTTAAGTAAATAAATAAATAAAATAAGTGTTCTTAAGTTATTTAAAATAATATCTTTTATTTATTTCATGAAAAAACACGTTGAAAATCTCCAATATCAAATCCATTTTATTTTATGTTAATTTCTAGTGTGTTGTATTATATTGTGTTGTTTTCATTCACCTACGGGATACAAGTCTCCCATCACACTCTCCTCTTCTCTCATTCCTCTCGCCTTACTCCTTCTCGCAACCTCTAGTGACTTTATTCCCTCTCCCCCCTCCCTCTCGTCCATTATATCCTCCATATTTTTGTCCCCTATTGATCTTCCTTCGTCTCCGCCTGACTTGCATCTTTCTATCACATGTTCCACCGTCTCATGCTGCCCTTCACACTCTCTGCACATTCTCTCTTCTTCTAGTTTCCAGTACCATCTTTCGCTCACCTCATTCCCTAGCCTAACCCGCTATTTTGTTTGTTCTGCCTTCCATCCCGCTTTCAAATATTGCGAGATCCCCTCGATCATTACTTCTTGATACCACCTGTTATATCTGAATTCCTTTATTATTTCCCGTCTTTCTTCTCCTCTGCCTAAGTTCTGTAACTCTCGCAGCGATAAAATTGGTCGAGAAAAGGTGAAAAATGGAACAAAACTCATACGATTCGTTTCAATTTTCATCGTTTCTGGACTAATTTTGTCGATGCGAGAGTTACAGAACGTAGGCATTGCTCTCTTCTGTCTTCGCATTATACTCTCTCGTATCCTGTCATACTGTTATCTCTTCCTTCCCCTCCACTCGTTCCTTTTCTCAATAGTTCCCTATTTTCTTTTCTTTTTTTTATTTATTTTATATTAATTTATTTATTTTAATTCATTTTATTTTATTTTATTTTATTTTATTTTATTTTATTTTCGAGTTTGTTAAATTGAGTACAAAATGCAAAATATTAAAATCCATTTTTATTGCAGAATACATATTAAGGTTATTATATTAAGAAATACAAATAAAATAACGATAAATTGGATGAAAGAAGGCTGATGAAATAACTAATCAACAACCTGCTGAGTTGACAACTATGTTTAGTACGTGTGTTCGTATTTGCGTTGCTAAACATCAAACCAATTTCAAATTGATCAAATAACAAGCGTATGTTGGGTTTTATTTGATCAACAACCAACTAAGATCACAACAAAGTTGAATTATGAATTAAAGTGTGTTTATATCAATTTTTTTTAATACTTGTTCTGGAATTCAAAACGGTTCACTTAACTTTCTGCAAAGCTTAGACATTATGCATTACTGATTACTTATATAGACGGTACTTTGATTTGTTCTAGTTGCTAAGCAGGCGTATATTAAAATGAGTACCTATGATTATACAAGTGTAGACATAGCTTGCTTGAAATCTTTTCTATTAAGTTTAAAAAAGATAAAAAAAAACAATTTTGTCAGTTTAATATAAAACTAAGGGTCTGTTTCACAATGTCTGAGTAAAGTTCTTATTAGTTACTCGACACATACATATTGGCACAGGGTCATAAGGCCAGAAGAAAAAAACTTACAAATGTCTTTTCACGACTTGAATAGGTTATAAATGCAAAAATATTATTATTCGGTTTGTGGACTTATGACCCTGTTCCAATATTTATGTGTCAAGTAACTAATCAGAACTTTACTCAGAAAATGTGAAACAAGCCCTAAGAGTCTTAAATAAATAAATTAGGTGGCGCCATAGCACGGTAGAACCAGGGCCAAGTAACTATTATCAGCAAAAATGGAGGGGACCTAGAATTTTCAGCCGAACCCGAACGGCTTAGGTGAGAACTACTTTTTATCACAAGAGAAGACATACTTTTGGAGGATTTGCCAATTCCTCGCAAGATGCAAAGTAACCCATTAAAACTACTTTTTGTTTTTAGGTGGCATAGGCTGGAAATCCAACGGGATACAAAAACGGAGTTTGGCCCATTAACTTTATCGCTCGAAAAATCTGTAAATGCAATTCGAAAAATAATCGTTTTTACACGATTGTCTTTCTTTTTTTTTTTTTTTTTTTAATGTCCCAATTTTTGTTTATATACATTTTTTTTAATTTTATAAAATTTTTGTAGAAAATGCAATCGTTTACATTAGTTATAATGAATTTTCATGTTATTATTATTTTGAGACAATAAAATGAGTTTGGCCAACCTATTTGATCCCTCGAAAATGCAGTTCGATAAGTAATCGTTTTAGACGTTTGTCTTTCCTTTTTTTTCTTTTTGTATGTTTTTTTAACAAACAAATTTTTTGTTCAAAAAATGTATAAAATAAAAAAAAATTAAATCGTTTGTTCATTATAGTTTGAATGATTTAAATTATTTTTTTCAATCTTAAAAGTTATGATCATTTTTTTTTTAATAAAAAAGAAAAAATCAGGCTGAATTTTACCGATGACTTGGGTTATATTGGCTTTGGTTTATTCGCATAGACCTGCGACTTCAGAAAAAGTCTAACAGAGTCAAATCGCACGATCTCGGTGGCCAGCTCACATCACCTTCACGTGAGATCACCATGATGCATTCGGATCGCTCGTACAGAATTTCCAATGTGGCGTGAACTGTGTGGCACGTATCGCCACCGTCCTGTTGAACTCCATATCTTTGGTGTCCATATCATCCAATTCAGGCCAAAAGAAGTTGGTAATCATCGACCTATAGCGTGGCCTACGTCGACCGTGGACCGATGACGCCGCCAGCACAAAATACACACCAAATATTGACTTTTTCGTGATGCATTGTACGTTCTTGGGATCTCAAGTTTGTTGACGTACCCATTCGACCAGAAATGTCCTCATCGCCGAAGATTATTTTTCCATGAAAATAAGGGTCAGTTTCTAACTGCTCCAAAGCCCATTCAGCGAACACACTTCGTTGTTTATGGTCGTTTACCTTCAGTTCCATAGGTCAGTCGAAAATGCACGTCTAAGTCACGATGCAAAATTCGCCAAGTTGTGGTCTGAAAAACGCCGAGTTCTTGTGAGTGACTGCCTCGGATTCTCCTGCACACTCTCACGGCTATATTTTTTGATAGATATTGCGTTTCAACGACGGGCAAGTGTTGATCATTTACTAAGTGGACTCAAATTCATCCACTACACTGCGAATGGTCCCTTTCAGTAGGACGATTATGGCGACCGTAAAATGGGCGAAACGCGTGGAACGTTGCCCGAAGACCCATTTTCATAAAATAATTTTATCATTTGCGGGTGTTTTTGAACGCCTATATAACCTTCCATGGTGATTTGGCAAAACAGACTGAATAAATGACTGCCAATTTGACAGATATAGCTTCAACAAAATGGCCGCTATCAACTGTCAAACTTGGGAAGTCCCTTTTTGAAGACGTTTCTTTTTTATCGTTTTCCAGGGATTCCTATTGAATCTCATATAGCCTTTAAAAAAAGTTTCTTTTCTCAGCAACTGCTTTTACGATTTGTATGTACAAAATTCAAGGGTTTTCCTTACCCAATAAAACAGATTTTAAGCTCAAATTGGAAGTAACAAAAAGTTTCACCAATTGACAGGTGTTTGGTATACATGTCCCGAAAATGAAAAAAGAGTTTTCCATTTAAAGTTCTTTGATTTATTAACCTTTAAAATTTATTTATTATTTAAATGTTCTCTTGTAAGTACCTCTACCCACTTATTATAATTTTAAATCATTTAAATATAGTCATCAGATCAATAATAAAAAAAAACTTCTTTGTTACTTGTTAGTAAAAAAAACAACCTTCACTTCCTTGTATTAATTGAGATTACTTTAAGTCCTTTTTAAGTATTAATGCCTATTTAAAAAAAAAGTCCTTAAGAGCTCTACGCTCTTTATAGTAACTTTTCAAGAGATTTTCAAAAACAAACTGTGTAGCTTTTTATATAAATTCACATGTTGAAAACTCTGCCTTTATGTATGTATGTACCTTAAGGCAATAAGGATTTCGAAGAGAACACCTTTTGTCCATTGTTTATTCATAAAGTACTTACCTAGGTGTGTGCCTTTCTGTAGGTATTTCTATAATATTAAAAGCCCTATGGTGTAAGCTTATTCAGGTCGGTGAATAAAAAGAATGAATCTGCTGGAAATCTGTTCGACAAGGTACATTTCTATAAAAATTAACAAAAACAAAAAAAAAAAAAAAAAAACAATAAGTTTTACACTATCCACTTTTGGTTGCATTTGTAATAATTTCACAAAATTGGCCTCAACAAAGCCGCCAAGGTTAAAAGTGACCAAAATACAACAACCTTCTACGATATAATGTATGTATTTAGTGTTTTAATGGTTTTAATCCGATCCTTGGAAATCCCACAGAAACCAAAGAAATGTCAACTTAGGTTGAAATAATTAATAATTATAATTACGAGTAGAACATCAGCTGCGACAAAGAGGTCTAGTTTCCATTTATCGAAGCGAAACGAACATAAAACAATATTTCACAAGAAAGCAAACAGATGCTGCTTTCAATATATATGTATGTATTATTGTGTAGCCTTTCAAAAAGAATATTTGCTTAGATGATAAAAAAAAAAAAAAAAAACAGAAATGAGTCCTTAGCTATAGGGGAGCGCATTCCATGAAGAACTTAAATTCAATGGCAAAATAACGGCCTTTGTTTTGTTTTGTTTCATATCCCAATCTCGTGTATCCAAAAAACCCGGCCCACAAAAACAGACATTGTGGGATCGTAGAATCAATGTCGTGACTTATGTAGGTATATTTCCCGCCTTTTGACATTGTTAATGTTCTTTTGTATAGTTCCTTTTCTCCTTGAATGGATTCAACAATGAAATATAAAAAAAAAACAAAGCTAAATAAAAAAAAAAAAAAAAAACAAAATGAAAACAGGAAAAAGGCATGAATATTAAAAGGACTTCACTTCAAAAAAAATAAGAGGTAGGCCTCGTGTTGAGCATTAAATTCATTTTTTGTACCTATCTTAAGGCTATTTTAACGGCTTTATTTATACAGAACGAATATATAGGTATGGCCTACATATACGTGAAGAATTTTTTATTTTTCTTTAACAAATAACAAAAGAGAGAGAGAGAGAGAAAGGTCAAGTTTTGCAGACGATTTTTAAAGGTTGAAAGGTCTACAAAAAGAGTATTACGATTCTAATGAAATGAAATGAAAAGGGTTAATTGAAGCAGAAGGTTTATAGCAAAGTTTTAAAGCTTGGCTAAATAATATAATATTTGATTAGGCTCCTTGTCATTGGACACCACCATCATGTACAACGAATATGACCTTAGACTTATGTTGTAAAGCATTTTCTTATATTATATTTTTGTTATATTAAGTCTTTTGGGTATCTACATTATACATTTATGTAATAACAAGGCATTTCTCATGTTTATAATTATTTAGAATTAATCTTTTGATCATTAATTAGGCTTAAGCTATGTATGTACATATTGTAGATACGTAGGTAGTTTGCCCTATTTTAAAATGTTTTCTTTTATTTTATAATAAAACTAACGAAGCACATTGAACGTTGGGTCGCTTTATATCTACTACATACATAGAAATCATGCATGCTTTAATTAATAAATTTCAGGACTCCAAAAGCGGATACCCTTTTTTATTCTTTATAAAACAGTTTTTTTTTATTCAATAAATTAAAATTCGGGTGGCCATCTGTTGGTTTTATTTTGAATCATAAGCTATTTTGACACTGACAGCTATTATGTACTCAAAAAATAACGGAATTTTAGTATTGGTATAGAACTATAACATAGTCGAAAGGAGACGTAAGTGGTCGTACGACGAAACCAAACGAATACAAAGAATTCATATGACGTGTCCATAGGTAAATAAGGTTTGCTTCTTTTCGTCCAGTTTTCGTTAATTTTTGCTTTTGGAAGTGAAGACCGCTCCATGCGAAAGTGAAATAACATCTTTCTGCAAATTGATATATGTATCAAAGATATCTATATAGTCCTCCTTAACCCATTTGTTTTCATTGTTATATTTTTGTAATTTCAGTATGTATATATTAATGATTATGTGAATCAGAACAACAAACTTTATGAGTGCGCCGATCAAAAATGTCTGTGTTTGCGTTGTTTTATAAATCCCTTCTCAATTCTTATGAGAAAATAGCTAATTATCAACTTGAAGGGAAGGTTTGGCATTTATAATACATCGAGTGTATTTGATTATGGTTTACTTATGCATTTGACGTTTTGGAAAGTAACTTTTCGTTCGGTTTTGGCATTAATTTATACGACTGTTACAGTTCTACCTTTATTTTTAAGTTAAAGTTGAAAATTACTACGAGCTATATAGTTCCAGAAAAATGTGCCACACACGCCATTCAACAATCGATTTATTGCAAATTCAATAATAGTGAGTTATTAATCAGTTTTCGCAATTACTTCGAACTATCAAAATTGAAGGTACATACATTCATTTTTAATCGTTGTGAAAAGTGAAATTACACTGCTTATGTAATTGAATCCAGAATTATTGGCATTTTTATAGGGAAAAAGAATCGAAAATCCGAGAAAAAGTTACTTATAAGAAAAATTTAACAAGAAAAATGATATAATGCCTCATAAAGCGTGAGTAATTTATTATGAATTACTTAAGGCTCTTCCACGCCAACGCGAACCCGTCGCGGCGACCGCCACGCAGACCACTGCACCACATCTCACAAAGCATTAACAAAGTGGATGGTATTTTTTAAGAAAATGAAATGGAAAGAAATTCAGAACATTAATTTTCATTTTCAAAATTCCAATTCACAATAATTAGCATTTCAAACGAATTGTAGAATACCCGGATTAATTTTGTCATATGTGCATTCACAATAAGTGACATGCAGAATATGGAACATTTTTTTTTTGATATAACGTTTATGGTTCTCTTAAACCGGCGCGGCGCGGCGCGCGTCGCTAAACATCAAATAAAACACTTTTATAACGAAGATGAAGAAGATAGAAAAAATTAAAAATATTTACTTCTGTTTAGATCCAGTAATTCTCAACTAAACATTCATTTTCTACGCGTCTGAATTTAAACAAATTCTACTAGAAATATCACACGCAAAGTTATCAAAATAATCGTTATTTTATTGACATGCAGAATATAAGAATACGAAAACCAAAGCTATCAAAATTATTATTACATGCGTTGATGAGTTTAAAGTTTAAACAGTTTTACACTTTCATTATCTCCGCTTAGCGGTTAAAAAAATATCCATAATCCTCATCACATCATTCACATCATCTAGGAAAATCTTAAAAGGCATGTTCAGAAAAATGAGATTTCGGAGAACTCAGCAATCTCAATTACCTGAAATTTCTCAGCTTTGCTGTCAAAACTCTGAGGAAAAAAATCTTGGTTTCGCTTGCTCACTTTTTGAGTGATAAAAATCTCTGAGATCTCATTTTTCTGAACACGAACAAAGTGAAATAAAATTTGTCAATTGTCTCCAAGGCGACTTTGATTTGCTTACGGAAACCACAACAAAAAAATACCCATTGAAAGTGTCACCAAAATGCAAAAAAAAAAATCTAGAAAACTTTATTGTCATAAAAGAAACAACAAACATAAAATAAATCTCAAATGTAACTTTTCCGCACATAATTATAATGATCCAAGGCATTAAATTCTATGTGAAATGAGAACGGAGACTTCTCCAAATAATCTACTATAAAATATTCAATTTGGCTTGTCAAAAAGTGTACTGTGAAACAATAAATACAAGAGTATACCTCTCAAAAATACGAAAAATAAATTCTCTTGAAAAATTACTTAAAAAAAAATAAAAAATTTCAAAAAATCCATATGCCCAAAATACCTAAAATTCTTTCTTCTTCTTTTTTTTTTTGTTATTGTCTTTTCAAAGTAAAGGAACTAGGCTATAGTTCCAGAGTCAATTTATGAGTCAGTATTAAGCGTCAATATATTTATGTATATAATGTTTGATTCAATAGAATGTATGTATCTTTCTTGGAAGTTAAAATTTTAAGTTTTGTTTTTCTTCAGAATATGAAAACAAGTTTCTCTCTTGTGAAATATTTAAAATTTCTTAGAAAAAAAATTTTTTTTTCGGAAACCAATTTATAAACTTTGGAATTCAGCTTATTTTGCTAAATGTGCTTCGCGCGTCGGGGGAATGAATATTCAAAAATCATCACTTACATATTTGAATTCTACAATACTTTTAAAGGGAATATAAAGTTTTTAGTCGGATTTATTGTCAATAGTGATATATGCTTGAAGAATCTATTTTTTTTAAATGGCGGGATTCAGTAGTATGTGTGTGTTTGAAATTGAGAAGTCGATGTTTTCATATTCGATTGGAATCAAACAGGAGTAGGTATAACAATTCAAAAATCCAATCGAAAACGACATTATTGAAGGCTGATTTATTTTTCTTAGGCTTTCTAAGTCACACTTAATCGGTTTTATTCCAAACCAATGCGAATACTTCGGAACAACAACTACAATGTGAACGAAATGTCGAAATGGACGAACGTTCGTTCATTTGTCGATCGTTGGTCGTTGGGCACGTTCATGTGAACAGTCCTTAAGAGCTGGCATAGCAACGTTTTCGAGAAAACATTTCAACAATCATGATTTTTACCCCTACCAAGTCTAGTGAAGTTTTGATGGTCTGGCTGGTGGGATACGTTTCGTTTTTCTGAACGCGTAACTTTTGTAACGGTACAAAATTGACAAACCAATTGAAGTCAACAGACTTGGAATTTCTTTTATTTCGTTCTATAAACTGTCTGCAGTAAGAATATATAGGTCTGGCAGATTTTAGTCGTTGAAAAATACGTCTGGCAAGGGATTTTTTATTTAAAAAAAAATTGATATGAGGATTTTTATTCGAAAAAAAATTATTTAAAAACAACGGCTACACTAACAATATTGTACTATACAGCTTTTTGAAAACTTTAAAATCTATTCTTTTATTTATGATGATTCTATTTCTTTTAGTTTTTTGAGAAAATTGAAAATTACTAAAACTATACTTTATTCATGACAAATTCGTCCACGCAATGCCAACCCGAAATATGTCAAGTCTCATTGGGTTCCACGAGCACCTTTCAATATTTATTAACACGTCTGGCAGGTATCTGACGTTGCTAAAACCGAACCAGGCACTATTTTGTAACTGAAGAAAAACATAATATAATGTGGATCAACTATTTAAAGATATACAATATATTTTGCAAAAGATGCAACAAAAGGCTAGGGCATGTAGGTTTGGTCAGGAGAAAAAAAAATGCGGAAAGGGAAGGGGGAGTCTTTTTCCTCTTTTTCTGGGCGAAGGAAAAATTTTCTAAAAAATCGACTTGAAATAGGAAAAAAATCATTAAAAATCAACGGCAACACTTCAAACCTCATGTTTTATCTGTTTTTTTTTAAATCACAAATCCATCTTTTAGTTCTGTTTTTAAATCAAAATGTTTTAGTTTCGGAGAAACTAGTTTTCGAACTCAAAATTTTAAAGAAAAATTACAAAATTTGTTTTTCTCAAAATTGTACGTTATTAAGTAATATTTTTTTTTCAATGCTCTTATCTCTTCTAAGTCAAACGTTAAAAACCAGATACTAAAATGTCTTCTACCAAAAAACTACCCATATCTATCCCATGTTGCGCAATGCGCTTCTAAAATAATTGTTGTCAAAAAAAATAACTTAAACATCTTTCAACTGACTGAATTGGGAATTTTTTCTACGATTTATATACAAAATGAAAAGTTCCGATGATTATTTGTATATATATTTCTGATTCATATTATATTCTTTTCAATATGAATATTTTCTAAAAACATAAAACCTATGGTTAGAAGTCATCTGTAAGCATATTAAGTGCTTTTGAACTGATTCCATAAAAAGGCTTAATGTTTATTAAATATGTAACAGCTTCTATAGGGATTAGGGACCGCACAGGGGAATTGCATAAGATGCGACAAAAAGTTAGTGGCGCAAAATTTCAAACAGATGTTAAAATGCACTTGAACGCGCCTAAAAAAGTCTGTCACTTTTTAGGTGTGTTCAAGTACAAAAAAGTATATTTTCACATTTTTAACTGTCGAAATGACATTTGGAGTAAGTATGACACTAAAAAGTTAAAATAGGCATTTGGTGATTTTAACTTTATTAAAATGTTAAATCGTTTAAAATTTGGAAAATCCTATTTTTAACCTAGCACCATACTAAAAATGCTTTAACATCATACTTAACCGTCTTAAATTTTGTGCCAGAGCGTTTAAATTGGATCAAGACAAGGATTGGATTGAATGAACTTGTTTTTGTGGTCAAATTTTACTTTCAACAGCACATTGAAGATGAATAGTAACAGTTCAATCCAAATTACCTGATGACGTTTTTAGCGAAAAAAATTTAAAAAGTTTATTTGCGAAAAAAAAGTGTGCATATTTTTTTCCTTAAAAAAATATATAAACAACAACATCAAATATCCCTTCACTGTGGCCAGATACATAAGAATACATGTGAAAATTTTTCTCGCATGGAAACGCTCCTCGCATGGCATAGCTTTAGCTTTTTGTCGCATCGCATCGTATGCACTATACAAACTACTGAGTAATTCTAGTTTTAATTCCCAAAGTATGATCTAAAAATAAAAGAGAAAATCTAAAGAGATGAAAAAAGAAAACCAAGAAAAATTAAAATGATGAAAACTTCCATAGTAAATCCTTATAATGCTTATGTACTGTACATACACACATATGTATAGTTTTTGCATTCGTCCTCAGATCTTCCTACTTTGTAAAATACTACCAAAAAAAAAAAAATTAATTTCCAAATTGAACGTGAACCTTACATTACAAATGTTCATAAGCACGATGCATCCCTTTGTTATATATGCATGTTCCATGTTCCATGAGAATTATCTCTTAGATTTAAATAATTTTAAAAGGATTTGCAAGAACAAAGAAAACAAATAAAGTGCAGCCGAGCTTAGTAAGTCTACATTAATTAATCTCTAAAATGTATGTATGAATTTTGTTAAAATAACACACTTTCATATGATAATAATAGTAGTTTTTCTATAGACGCTCATTTTGACAGTTCTAATGTCAAAGATGTCAACGAAATGACTTCTTCTGCAGAACAAACTGACAGCATGATGAAAACCAAAAAAAAAAAAAAACATCCAAATGTCTTGCATTCATAATGTGGAAGGAACGAACACTGAACACATCCGCTTATTTATTTTTTTTTTCTGTTATAGTGCTATGCTGAAGACGAAGCAAAGTGCTGATTGTGTTGAAATGTTTTTTTTTTTTTTTTTTTTTGTGAGGAAAGTTAGCCTTTGTTTGCAATGTACCTATACACCATACAGTGACTGCAAAATGCAGGTGTGGTTTTTTGGTTTTTCTCGTTTAAATAAAGTAGAAAGGGACAGAATGATGCCAAAAAAATTAAGTTTTTCTTTTAATTGACTTAAATAATATTTTCAAATTACCTATTGATAGGAGTCTAGTTTAAGACCAATGAAATTTTGTACAATTCTACTCCAGCTATGATGGATGATTTGTCATGCAAATATATCACGCAAGAAATATGTCACAAGAAATAAATATAATACGATGATTATCGCGAAAAATATGGCATACGATAAAAATGTCATACAAGAATTATATCATGCGCGAATAATATCATAAGAGAAAAATATTATGCAAGATAATATCTTGCGAGAATGAATAAAGATAGCAAAAAAAACATGTTCACTGTTTAGATTAATATGGCGGAAAACCTGTAAATTTAGTTTAAATTTTCTTGGGGAAAATATAGCAAATATATACATCATGTGATAATGCGAGAAATATGTTCATATGTATATCATGCGACAAAAAAATCATGCAAGAAATATATCATACTTACTTACTTACTAACTTTGGTCCTCGGACCTATTAACTTGCGGGGCATATAGGACCTCTACTACTCCTACGCGCCATCGTGTACGATTTCTGGAGATATATCTCAGCTCTCTCCAATTGTGCTGATTTCTTTTCAACCGTTCTTCGCCAAGTACTTCTTGGTTAGCCCTGTTGTCTACCTGACTGTGTAAGAGGGTTTCATTACATCGCTTGACTCGCAATGCACTCATCACATTTTCGAAGCGTATGGCCAATCTGCCACTCCCACTTGCGTCTTTTTATAATAGCATCTATGGGTTCCTGAACTGTTCTCATTTGAAGTTCATCATTGGAGATATGGTTGGGCCAGAAAATCCTCAAGATGCTTTGAAGACATCTATTTAGGAACGTTTGCAGCTTTCTTGTGACAACGGATGTGACTTTCCAAGTGCTGCATCCATAAAGCAGCACGGATTCAACATTGGACCGGAAAAGTCGTAGCTTGGTCTTAAAGCTAAAAGAATTGTTTCTCCATACTTTGGACACCATTCACCATTTGGACACGATTGGGCTGTTTATATCCAGTTTAGTTCCGCCACCAGTAGAGTAACTACTCCCAACATATTGGAAATTCTCAACCATCTCTCCTACTGGTTGTCCCGACCCTTTAAGTTTTTGCCGAATTGATTTAAGACCCACGGTTTCACTTTTCTATCTACCCTTGTTGTCATTTGATGGTAATTTTATGAGAGCGTAAGCATAAGTCGTCCGCGTAGTCAAGATGTTTTCCATTTCCAGTCGACAAACTGCATGGAGTGCTGAGTACATTACTTATCAGTATCACCAATAGAAACAGTATTGGTGACAGTATGCAGCCTTGCCTAAACCCACTTTGGATTTCAAACTCCTTTGACAGCCTTTCTTTATGCAAAACATGACTTTTGGATCCATCATTGTGTGGCCTTGATAATAGCAATCAATTTATCTGGGATGCCCCTCCTGCGCAAAGCAATCCAAATAAATTCTCTATTTACACTATCGAACGCTTTTTCGAAGTTGTGGTGAAGTGGTGATCAGTATTCAATGCACTGTTCGATGATGATCCGCAAGGTGTTGATGTGGTTTACACAGGAAGGTCCAGTTTTCGCACTGCGTAAGGCCTCCCTTTGTTTTGGGAGCTTGACAATCATTCCCTTTGTCCACTCTTCGTGAGGGAAATATAACATCCCAGAAATATATCAAAATGGTAAAAAAAACATGTTCACTCCTTAGATTAAGATGGCGGAAAATCTGCGAATTCAGATTTAAACTTTCTACTTTAATGATAGCAAAATAAAATACCCATATCTGTCATAACGCCCAGTGGCATAGTATAAACTTGTTTAACTAAGTGACCCTTAAGTCTCTCATTAGGATACTCTAGTACAACAACTCAACAGCTTATGCAACTGGGTATTACTATAGCACAGTACACAAATCAAAGGTATTATATTGCGCAGGTTGTCAAAGTTGGAAGTGTCAAAAAATTAAAAATGGCTGTTCCAGTGCCCACAGGAACTCAGCACGCATCATTAGAATTAACAACAAAATATTGAAATTAAACAAGTAAAAGGACACTGGATCCACCATTTTACCACCATAATACCTCAATTTTGACAGATGCGCAGAACTGAACAAAAATGAAAACGCTAATGATAATATTACCTTTAATATGTATACTGTGTTACTATAGTATACTGGACTAAAATCAATATTTCCAGTCAACGAAGCAGTCCAGTAAACAAATTTAAAATTATTCGTCAAATAAAAACTCGTGAAATTATCCTTTTTTGGAAATATTTTAATTCAATCCAAAAATAGAAAAAAAAAATATCAAAATTATGATGAATTTTTGGAACATCCATCGGAACTTTCGAAAAATCATCAAGAACTACTATCAGCATGTTCTCATAATTTCTCTTATAATTGCGGCATCTCTTGGCTATCTTCATTTCGAAATGCAACACAATAGTAAAGAATTGGATCATTGGAAGGATTTCCTGCAACTATTTCACGAACAAGAGGCCTTATTCATATTTCCAATTCTTCTTATTTTGATAGTAGCAATGATTGGATTTGTAGTTGCCATCAATTTGGACTTACTGCGAAACTATGACAAGCTGACATATTTCGAAGTGAAAAAACGATATGCAGATTTTCTATTTATTCAATTGCTAACTCATATTGAAGAAACTGAAAAGAAACTTATCTATGACAGAAATAGAATTCCAATTGAATGCTTTATAAAAGCCCATGAAGAAATGCAAAAATTTATCGATAGATTTCGCATGGAAACAAAGCAATTGTTGGCATTGCCAGAGTTTGACGAACTAGTTCCGGCGGAAATGTTGTTCGCCGATGATGAAATTCGACGTTCACGCTTTGTTCATCTATCAATGGAAGAAGATGTTGTTAGAGATTTGGCTTTGTCGTGATTGAAGGTGTATATTGTTAGATATTTATGTATGTATATAAAAATATAAATATTAAAATGTGTGGTGTGATTGAAATGTTTAGAGGTTATGACTTTTATTTTTGTTTACTTTTGTCGGGAGTCTTCTTGGCTATACACATAAATTGAATTCATTCTCAAAGAGAATCTGTGTAAAACAAATACTTTTGTGCCTCAAACTTTTTTATTCTTGACTTTATCAGGATGTTTAATATACATTCAAATGAAGGCCAAAAATGGACCGTAATTGTTCTCGAGATATTCCAGACGAAAACATTTCTTATCAATTTTTAATATGCAAAACATATTTTTCGTTAAAAAAAAAAAACTGTTAATTGAATGTTTTTACAAACTTCATCACTTGTTATCAACGTCATTGAGTTTAGTATAAAAATAGCTTGACATCGAAATCAGTTTTCATTTTCCAGATATTCAAGATGAAAAACATTTTTGAAGAATTTTTAGTATTTTCTTGTAGTTTGTTTAAAAAAACAAACTGGCAATTAATTTTTTTTTTAAATTATATCAATAATTAAATATGGCAGGAATAATATTAGCCCGAAGACAATATCAAAATATCCGAGCGGAAAAATGTTTTTTGATAAATTTTGTTCGGTAGCCTAATTCCTTTACTTTGAAACTCTGTGTATTTCTGGGAATTTATACACCAAAGTTCATATAACAAAAATAAAATGACGTAGAAAAATGATACAACCGAAGAGATAAAAAAAAATCGCATATTTGCAACTTTTACTACCGAACGCAAATGATGCGAAGGAACTTAGTGTGAAATTAGTACCATCATTTTCGATTTTCTTTTTTGCTGTATTCAACTTGTTTTTAAATTAATAAATTTAATTTTTTTTTAAATTCGTATATTTGCAAATTTTAGGAATGAATTTTAAATTTGCAAATTTGTAAATTTGTAAAGTTATACATTTGCTGTTTTTTTTTTTTTTTTTGAAAATCGAATATGGCGAAAATGACTGCACGCACATAAGTAATGTAGCACAAAGCTCACGCAAGTTTTATTTTTCTTTAAGTTTTCTATTTGTAGTTGGGGGGTCCAACTATATACATATATAACTTATAACCCCATGACCAAATCCTGGATCCGCCACTGGTACACTACACACACACATACATACATTTCTCTAAAAGCAATGGATTTAGATTCTTAGAACATCGAAACGTCGAGATTATGTCAACATTTTTGATTCGACAAATCAGACCAATTAAGTTAATGAAGTTAATAAATTTGTTTAGAAGAATTTTTAAAGCCATATAGAAACTAGTTAAAAAAGCCATCTTTATATAAAGCGATAAATGGGAGCATCACTTTAATTCATCCAAATAGATTTTCATATCTTATTTTGCTACATAAACATTAACGAATTATTTGAATACATTCTTGTTTAAAAAATAGGAAGTTGTCGATAGGGACGACATTTTCTGGGGTGAAAACCGAAATGAACAATCAATTCGAAGCAAAGTATTGCACACCCTAACGCAAGGAATACATCGTCGCTGTATCAAATACCTTGTATTGTAAACCAGAAAATTTAATTTTTCAGGAGAAACAAAAAACTGGATATAAAAGTATTGAGGACCAATAACATTGACCTGCCATTTATGCGTTTAGCTTTGAAGCTATCGTTCTTACGCTAACAAGGTATTTTTCATTAGATCCGGAAAGTTGTTAACAATAAAAGTGCATCATTACCTAAAAAGTGAACTTTTCTGGGTTACCAGGTATTCGATCTACAGCGACGATATGTGCATATTACATATTTTGACCCCAACGCCATGTACACCATCAATTTCTTTAATAAATTCAAATTTATGAACAAAAATTTTTAAATCGTTGGTTTAAAAAAAAAAAAATAATTTTTTATATATAAAATATTTTACCTAAAGATTTTTAAGAAACAAAACTGGTACGCGATTTTTTTTTAATTTATTAATTCAGAGTTAAAAATTATTAAAAAAAAAGACATACCCATTTTTGAAATATCAAATTTTTAAATCCAAAACTTTGTTTTTGAAAACTTTGATATGCAATATTATTTAGACTTGTTAGAAGCTCTTGTATAAAAAAATTTATTAGAATTTTAACTTAATTAAAGTTATTAATTTTTATTAAAAATTACTGATTAAAAACAAAAAAAAACATAAAGTATTCATTAATTACAAAAAAAAATGTCGTACATATTGGGGAAATGCCCAACAAACGCTAGCCAGTTACCAACTGTAAAGACTAAAGACGAATCCATTTAGACTGCACTTGTTTAAGTCATCGTAATTTTAAGTTTGATTTAAATCTCAAGTTCGATTTTTTACAAATTCACATTGCAAGTAAAAATCAATTTTTTTCATATCTTAATTTAAATTTTGTGACACGACATGTTTTCTTCTTTAATAAAATAACAGTGCACATTGAAACCACTGCAAGTTGAGAGAAAATTCTTTGATTTTATTTTTCGAATTTTCACAATTTCCAATATTTCAGTCGTTTTTTTCCAAAATTGTTTGTGGATTTTTTTAAGGGAGCCGTAGGAAAGTCATTAGCTTTTTCTTAGTGGGTAAAGGTACATATATCCTATATTACCCTCAAGGAAAAACTTATTTTTTTCTTCACTATTAACCACTCAACATCAGAGTGTCATATAAACTCCCAGCTGACTGTAGTGTCTTTCAGGCCGAGATCTTTGCCATTGGAAAAGCAGCTGAATTGGCACATCACGAAAAGCTAAGCTCTTCGGAGATTACTTTTTTCGTGGACAGCCAGGCTGCTATCAAAGCCTTAGCCAGTGAGACCATAAGATCAAAAGCAGTTTTAAACTGTAGGAAGGAACTAAATAAAATCTGCCACACTAACCAGGTAAAGCTCTGCTGGGTTCCTGGACATAGCAATATAGAAGGGAATGATATAGCAGATGAACTAGCCAGGAAAGGGTCAGAAGCAGACACAAGTAGTAGCGACCATTCATTTAGGGGACCACTCGTCCCGATTGGGGTACTCAAGAGGAAGATAGACCTTAAACTAAAAGAGGAAATCAATAACTCCTGGAAATCCAGGGACGATTGCGCAATCTCTAGAAGTTTATGGCCTAACACAAATGAAAAGGAAACTCGGTATATTCTATCGCTGAGTAAAAAGAACATTAAAACCTTGATAGGTGTACTAACAGGTCATTGCGCCATTGGCACAATGGCTAACAGGATAGGGGCATTTGCACCCGATTTTTGTAGGAGCTGTCAAGAGGAGGAGGAAATAGAAACCATTAAACACCTGCTCTGTGACTGTCCGAACCTCCAAACCGGCCTACTCCGTCATTTCGGAAACAGGTTTGTTGGAGAGCTGGATGATCTAGCACAGGTCTCAATGGCAAACATGAGGAAATTTATAGATAGCACAGGCTGGTTCGTTAACGAGCCAGTCTACGCTAATCGGCAAAATTGAGGAGCATCGATGCTAACTTTTACAGGGGATCACAATGGACCAGTAGGCCCCCGTGTACGCAACAGCTTCATGCTGTGCACACCCCTTATAACCTAACCTAACCTAACCTAACCAGCTGTTTCAATTTGCATAAATAAATAAATAAAACTACATTTAAAAATAAAAACTCTTTAACGATACAACATATAGTATTATTGAACATTAACCATATAAATTTGCAATATCTAAAGGTAACATTGTAATTTTGAGCTACAAGAGCATCTTCATGCGAACCAGTCGTGCATTTTATTTTAAATTTCTTTCAAAGTACCCATATAGAAATTTCAAAATTCAATGCTTACAAATAATAAAATCGAAAAGTGCAAAATTTTTGGATAATTATTTAGTTCTATATCGAGATTTCTTAAATTTTTTTTTTAATCACATTTCTATAGAACCTTATGAATAAATTTGTCCTTAGATTTTAGTTAATGAAAAGCAACTAGCTAAAAAGATTTAAGTAATTAAAAAAAAACCATATCACAAATTTCTTTTACCATTTAATTGAAACTCTATACCTAAGCCTCTATGTAAATCATTATTAGATATCTATATATGTATTTTGTATCTACATATATTTATATAGGTATATTAGAAAATCCTTAACAATATCATTTCCATTCAGATTGATTACTATAGATTAATCACATTCTAATTTACTGACCTTACTTGAAATTTTACTTATGTTTGTATATGTTGTTGTTGGAAATCGATATACAATACATTATTGTACTTGTCTATTAAAGTATGGAATGGTTTTCAATCAATATTTGAACAATTTCGTTCAATAATAATATATAAATCGTTAATTCGCTACCACAATCGCCTGGGCTAGGCCAGGCCGGTCCGGTCCGGGACGGGCACATGCGGCTTATTTTCCTTTAAGAAGAGAGATACCTATTATTATTGCAAATTTGTTTCGAGTTATATGCCTGATGGTAAAAGTTGTGTATATATCTATGTCTGAAGAAGGTTATCGATTTTGTGCTTGAGAAAATGAAGTTAAATAAAACAAAATCTGATCAAAAGAAGCAATACCGATATGAAGTGTTCATTTTGATTTGATATTAAATTTTTTGAAATTTAAAACGTATTTATTCATTATTTCATTATTTAGATAGGTGGTGGAGTAAATATATGTTTTAGTCTGCAGTTTTACGATTTTCTTTGCAATTTTTAAAAGAAATCCAGTTCTAAAATAAAAGTTCTGATAAGAAATTAAGATTTTTCATAATTTAAAGTTTTAAAAAGTTAAAGAAAATAATCAACTGGTTCAATTAATTGTGTTTGAGGAACAAGATTTAAGGTTAATAATCACAAAAAAAAAGACTGCCTCGCAAAATGCATCGGTTTTATTACAACAAAGGCAAAGATTTCAACGCTCTATGCCACACAGTGGGGCAAATTGAATTTGATTGCAAAAATAATAGTTTTTAAACGAATATCTTTATTCGTGATCACAGTGATCACTTTTTCTCAGCGCCGTAGCAACGTAGGGGCTAGGGGGGGCTTAGTCCCCCCTGGCGTTTGCATTGCCCCCTCAGGCGTTTGCATTGCCCCTCTAGGCGTTTGCCTAAAATATGGTGACCATATTTTAAAATTGCAAATAATGAACAAGTGAAGAAAGAAACAAAATCGAATTCAATTTTAAATTATTCCATTTAATTAAAAAAATATATCTACAGAAAAATTACTTAACTTAAAAAGAGAAGGTACAAAAATTCAGTCTTTGTTTGCACCAAACTTAAACTTAAAAACAAAATAACTCTTAGATAAACAAAATCTTACAAAAAACAAATATAAGAACTTAAAATCTTATTTAACATAGATCATTTTTAAGGATTTTTATATTTTTCTGTAGGGTAAACTTCCTTCACTAATTTCTGGATTTTTCTAAATTATTCCTTTAGCTAAACAACTGAGTTCGTAATTGTATTTATTTATGAACAAATATTTTATAGTTTCGACCTTCATTTGGGTTTTTTAATTTGTCCAAATATTATTTATAATAGAAAAAAAAATCTTTCCGTAAAAGCATTTGACAAAAAAAAATTGTACTACATGTTTTGTTCGTTTTTTTCAGTCAGTTAGGGCACTTTAGCATTATCATTTTTTTTTTGTCATTGAATTTTGCTTTAATATTATTGTTATTACTTAAAAGAATTTTTACGAAATACAGAACATTTATGTGTTTTTGTATAACAAATAATTCATAATGAACATCGTCTTCAAATACAGAACTGTATTTGTATTTGTAATGAACGGATGGTCACCATACCTATACTAGAAAAAAAAAACACAAATTAAAAGACAATAAAAATTAAGATAATGTGAACTGCGCTCACAATTTTTATGTTTTTTTTTAACAATAACATTTATTTATTTATTTATTTACATAATAATTGCACTTTGCGATTTTTGGTGCACTGACTCTTAAAAGAACCATGTCCAGGTCTAACAAATCAAGTCGCTTTTTCTCGAATGCCAGAAAGGATAAATTATTTAGTCGCTCAGTCGACATGCTAATACGTTGAGGCCGCATGTATGTATTCGAGTGTAGGCGTTGAAGTATTATATATGGAGTGCTAGTTACTTGTCACTTCCATACATTTCTTGCGCAGAAAATGTTCCAAGAAATCTCAACGCTTTTGGACTGAGCGGCCACATTCGTTACTAAATAGACGCCAAACACTAAAAAAATCCTTAAAATTCAAATATTTAAGAAAAACCCACAGTAGGTGGCATTCCAAAAAGTTCGGTTTTATTTAAATTGAATAAAAGACATTTTTGTTTTAGTTTTTTTCGGTTTATTGGCCAACGAATTGAACAATTTTTGTAAATTTTGATCGAACTTACTTTTTCTGATCTTTCCCATTGATTTTTTTTGGCAGTGTAGTGCATTATTACCTTACAATATATATCAATAATAGGGTATCTTTGGCTGCTCGTAATGGCGAGTTTCATGGCATGACCACCAAGACACAAGAGCGCTGCTGTAAACTGGAACACGAGTGAAGTTGGAAACTAGCAATCCATATATATTACGTCAATGAGTGTAGGACGTAGGGATCTGTGATTATTCTGTTCAGGTTATCTATAGGTACTACCAAATGTGCTGGCGAATGGCAAATTTTTTAGAAATAGACGTTAAATTTAGTAAAATTTCTCTGCCCCCCCAAACAAAACAGAGTAGCTACGGCACTGCTTTTTCTCCTGCTTGAAGAAAATTTCCAAGGCTATACATTTTATGAATGTTATTAAAAATAATATTCATAGGATGTTTCAGAATTTTCTGCGGAAATAAGACTTCTTTCCCATAGGAAATGAGCTTAATATTTTACCTCAAAAAATGTCAAAAGTAAATAACTGAAGTAAAAACAGAGTGTCTAAATGTCAAATGAAGTCACAGTGGTACATTAAAGTAAACAAACAATAAATTTAGTAAATATTTTTGCAGGTGAATCAAAAGCATTTTTTATTGTGCTGCACATCAGAGTGCAAATATGTATATTATTTTAGTTTTACATTTTAATTCAGCCTATGAAGAAATCATTCAAAGTGGTTTAATGCTATAAAACTGATAAAACTGAAAAAAATGCTTTACAGGGTGTTCCAGAATTTCATATTTAAAAACAAAACAAAATTTTGTATCCAAAGGAATAAAAAAAAATATTTAACTTTAAAATAAAACCCAAATGTTAATGTTTGTATAAACTAAAAAGTAATTCTAAACTAATTCAAGCGAAACAGTGGAGGAAAAGAAGGGATCCATTTATTTTTGTTTTTTTTTATTGTTAAAAGTTATTTTTTATTAAGTGGCACAGCAAAATAATAAAATATTTTAATAATTTATTTCCAGGATAACAGTAGAGAATAAATGAAGAAATGAATAAGTAAAAATAAATAACAAAATAAACTAGATTTCTTAGAAACTTTCGTCCGAGGTAATTTTTACCTATTGGTGTCTATATATTTCTTGTAGGCTTTATTTTTGGATTCCTGAGCTTCTTCTAATAATTCTCCGATCGGTAACGACTGATACTTCGATGGCCCCGTGCAAAACAATACTAAGTGTGTTTTTTTATTTGTCAGGAGAGACGTTTAAAGTTAGTTTGGGATAAATGTCGAAATAAGGCATTCTTGTAAGATTCACAGGAAAAGTATTAATATAAAGAGCTTTCAATAGTATAACGGTATCTCAAAACTATACTATGTGCACTTAGTATAGTTTTGCACGGGGCCATCAACTTGATTATACTTTGGTTTTGTGAAGAGGATTAACAGTAAAACAGATAATTTTTGTATGGCTATCTAAAAACCGGAAAATCCTTGTCACAATGAATAGGCCTCCTTTTTTGCCTGTAAAGTAAAGTTTATAGATACATAACATAATTTTTGTACATACATATATCGCACCCTTAGAATGAAAGTGACCTAACTAAAAAATTCGGCATCTTTTTTTTATAAACTGGCTTTAGGGTTCATTTCGCTTTTAAAGGTCAGTTTATTGAAAAATAAGAAGTTACGAAAATTTTGAGTTAGGTCACTTTCATTCTAAGGGTGCGATATGTACATATACGTATACCTTAATAAATATTTTCAATCTTTTTTTCGATTTTAACAAAAACAAATGTGAACAAAAATTGACTTACATTAATCAAAACTCCCTAGTTCAAAGAATTGCAAATAATTGCAGCTGAGCTTTTAGGTTATGATGGAATTTGATTAAAATCTCGAATTTTATTTCACAGGAAACCAATACCTGCCCTACGACCAAGTAAAAATAACCAAAATTAAATAATTATTAACTGATGAGTTAACTTTTGTAAAAAATAAAATATGCATATACACCATAAATGTTCTTCTTTAGCACAACCTTGAAAAAAAGCGAATATAAGTTCCAACTAAGAATTAAAAAAAAAAAACTACCATCACGAGGTCATGTATAATGTATATGTATAACTTTCTGCATTCATTGCACATGCATCTCATGTTTGTCCCATGGCGTTTATATTTAAACAAAAAATAGCAAAAAAAAAAAAAAAAAACTTCAACTGGTATCCTGTTGTTTTTGCTGAATTGATTATTTTTTCATGCTCTAGCTATAGGCTGACAAAGCATCACTTATATTTCTATCATGGCTAATGACAATCATTCTCTCATTATTTTATTCATAAAAACAATTTGGCATCATTTGGGCTCCTATATTATCCACATAAAAAAAAAAAAGAAAAAAAATTGAATTTGGAAAAGTCATCTTGTTTATTTTTTTTTTGTTTCCTCTTCCTGTGTGTGTTTGTTTGTTGAAACTAATTCTGAATGCGACAAAAATACTATATCACGCGTCTGATTTTCAAATAAAATAATTGCCCCCATTTTAGGAAGAAGATAAGTCAATTAGTCAAACAAAGTTTTATCACAATTGTACCAATTTCGTTTGTCGCACCGAACAAAAAAAAAAAAAACTTTAATTAAAGTAAAATTAAACTCACAGCTAGTCCTTTTTTTGGTCGAATATATAGCAGCAAAGCAAATACCGCTCGATCCACTAAAAAGATTAACCTTCCCACCACGCTCCTCCCCCTCCCAACTAGACTGCTTCACAAAACCTTTAATTCACGCAAAAAACTTCATTTTGCATTCTAGCTGATGCTGATGCTGAAGCTCCTCTCTATATATAAAGTCCATAATATTATTCATGAATGCAGTAGTACTTTATATATTATCTCATAGACTTGTCCTTGATAGTCTTCCTTCCTTCTGTTTGCCTTCATCTCCGTAACCATTGTCGTTTCGCTGTCATGCACTGGAGATTCCCGCAACCAAACCAAAACGAATCCTTCTTCTGAGCTTGCCTCTCTTCCTTTACCCTGAACCAATGTCAAGCTCTGTGGGAGAAACAAGAAAAGCCCACATAGAATTCTGTGAAGATTTTTTTTTGTGTTGCCTTTTCTATAGAAGTTAGTTTACATTTTTCAAAATGTAGCTATCTATGTATAAGTTTGAGGGTGAAGGGGGAGCAGAGCAGTAGCAATTCATGATAATATTATAGACAATGCTCTGTATATAGAATATACACTCCGTTTCACTTGTTTTAGTGCAGTTTATCTGGAAAACTCATTTTGAGAAGTGAACTTGGATGCATTCAGAGCAGTTTTGATTTTGAATAAAAAATGTATTTCGGGTTGAAGGTTGAAGCTCAATAACTTTTGTGTAATAAAAAGCCTAGTACGCTGCTGATGCGAAACGAAAATTTCCTGTGATCTCCAAACAGACAATCAAACCCTTGCGAAAACACAACGGAAAATATCCTTGGAGAGTTTCATTAATTCCAAAAACAAAATCAAACATAAACGCAAAAAATCAGAGAAACCCATGAAAAGTAAGAAAATGATAAATAAAAAAAAAACACAAATAAAACTCAAATTTCATTTTTCCGCATACAATAAATAGTCTGTATAATTAATTCAGTGCGAAAAAGGAGCGGAGACTTCTCCAAATAATCTGCTACAATTATGAATTTCGCTCTTCGAACAGCGTACTGCAAAACGAAAAGCAGAACGAAATTTTCCGTTTATGATTTCGTTGTGTCATTTTTGTATGGGATTTTTCGTTTCGCATCAGCAGCGTACTATGCTAAAGGCATAACATAACTGGCGCAAAAATTTAAACAGCCTGAAGTTAAATTATTAGCATGATACTTCTTAACATTTTAATAAACTTTAAACCTCTTTACTAAAATGTTCTTAATTTTAAACATTTTTAACTAGTATCATAATAAATCTATTTTCTTAATAAACTTCAGCTGAGCAGGTCTTAAAAAAGTGACAATTCGTGCAAACAAGTAAGCAAACATACCATTTTCACATTTTTAACTGTCAAAGTGACATTTGGAGTTAGTATAAGACTAAAAAATTAAAAAAAGATATTTAATACAATGTTAAGATGCTAACTCATTTAAAATTTGGTAAATCCTCTTTTTAACCTAGCATTACACTAAAAATGCTTTAATATCCTGATAATCATCTTAAGTTTTGAGCCATTAATTGTGTTTTTTTCACTTGTTTTCAAGATCTCTTGTACAGTGAAACTTGGTAAGAAAATAGAAAAGATGCCTCATATTTTCTACAGGAATCTGATGATAAGTATAAATCGAATCACTAGTGCAGAATTTCCAATGTGGCGTGAGCTGTGTGGCAGATGGCACCGCCGTTCTGTTAAAACCATATTTCGTTGGTGTCCATATCATCCAATTCAGGTCAAAAGATGTTTTTAATTATCGACCTATAGCACTCGCCGTTGACGTTGATGGCCTGGCTAAAGTCGTTCTCTAAGAAATATGGATCGATGGACAAGCCCAAAATCAACAACAATCAGTGACTTCTTCCGGATTTATTGGAAGCTCTTGGATCTCATGTTCGACAATTTTGTTTGTTGGCTTACCCACATTCATCCAGAAATGGGCCTCATCGCTAACGATGATTTTTCGATGAATATTAGGCACCAGAGCCCATTCAGCGAACACACGTCGTTGTCTGCTCCTGAGTCATTTGAATTTTGTACGGGTGAAGGCCCAAATTCGCCAAGTTGTGATGTTTTCGATAGATCTTGCGTTTCTTCAACGTATGGGTGTTGGTTGATCGTTTACTGAACCAATGGACTCAAATTTATCCACCGCACTGTAAATAGTCCTCACGGTAGGACGATTATGGCGACCGTAAAATAGGCGAAAAATAATTTTATCATATACATGTGCTATATCCGTCTATGGTGATTTGGCAAAACGGAAGTCCCTATACTTCCATTTAGTATAGTTTTAGGACTAGTATTTTACAAATCAAGCGACGAAGTGATTAGTATAAACTGGTCTAACTCGATATGGAATTTAGGAGATTTGGAGAGACACTCCCAATAATATCACTATTGCCACTCCAATGACTAAAACAGATGTGTTATAGCTTTTATCATGCACCGAAATTAAATAACAAAAATACAAAATTTTATATGTGAGCAGACAAAATCAAAAGCTTCAAGCAGCCCAAAGCTATTTTTTATTTCAAAAATAAAGCTGCGCCTTAAAATTTATTTTTATTTAACGACAAAAAAAAATAAATAATAATAAATGAAACAAAATCTTTGATTTGTATAACTTCAAAAAATATAACTTGGATTCTTACAGTTGGAACTTATTGATGGAAGTATTTAAATAAAGCTAAAATATTAAGCTACAATTTTGTTTACAAATTATTGGTTGGTGCCGAAAAATTGTATACTATAGGGGTGATTATGTTAGTATTTTTCGTCATGTTCTGAACATATTATAGAAAAATGTAGAGTTCAAACAAATTTTACAAAATTTGGCAGGTTTTTGTTAATTTCTGAAAAACAAGCAAAAAACGACTGGCTCTGCGAAATTAGGCCCCGCAGGAAATAAGAACCCAAAAACAAAATGAAATAAGGCCCCGAAATTGGGGCTTTTTTTCATAATGAAATTACACCCTATGAAACAAGGCCCAAAGGAATTGAAAAAAAAAAAAAAATACTCCAAAAATAAACGAAACTATGTACACCCCAATTTCTTATGTCCATTTTAATATATTTTTCTTAAAACGAAATAATACTCCAATTTGTTTTGTGCATATTTTTTCTCAAAATTGAAATAATACCCTAACTTGTTTTTACTATATTACTGTTTATTAACAAAAATGGAATAATATCCCAAAATATCAAACAAATACACTTGCATTGCATTGTATCTTGTATAATTTGTCTACAGTAAGGACACTTGTAGTTCTCCTGGCCTTCAGCTATCGATTTCACTTGAATTTTCATATTGCATTTAGCCCAAATTTTTAAATGTTTACAAGGCAGCATAACAATATTTGCCCGCAAATCCTTACATATAACGCAAATGGGCGGACCAATAACATCAGTGCTATCGTCTTCATTAATATCGTCCTCACAGGAATCCTCGACATAAAAAAATTCTTCTTCAAAAACCATTCTAGAAAGACAGGATGCAATGGTTAATTTTCCCTGTTCGAGTAACAAGGTTGCTTCTTCAATTTTGGAGCTTGTTCAAGGTTGTATTTCTTCCGTTTGGTCCCTATTGAACCACCACTTTCAGCCAAAATTGAAAGTTTCCGGCTTTTAAAAAACTCCTCTACTTTTATAACAGAAACAAATTTACAGAAACAACAGTACGTGTCTACCTGTTTTTTTTTCATAAAAAATATTTTTGCTACAAAATAACAAAAAGCAAACAAATGAAAAATACCATGATTTTACTTGAAGTTATATTTTATTTTTTATTGTAAGATCAAATGAAATATCTTTTTGATTTGAAAATTTAAAAAACAAAATCAACTTAATCTTTTTCTTACTAATAATATTGTTTTTTTTTTTAAATCCTATACATACCAATCCTTATTTAACTGAATCGGAGTGTATTTGGATCCTTATAACAAAAGTTGAAACTATATGCACATCCGCGATTAGTCTGAGGCTCACCGTCGCTCGTCGTTCTGCAGTGTTGTAGTTTAGATGAGTTACAACAGTAGTTATGTAAATCAGTATTTGTGGCCAATTTTATTTTAGAAGACATCATAATTACTGAAATGCTAAGGAGGTCATTATTCAAATTGATTCAAAATTTTATAAGAAATAAGAAAAACTAGGGAAAAAATATAAAAAAAAGAACGAAAACAAAAGATGCGATGGTTATATAGTAATAAAAAAAGAATTATTAATTTCAAGGAAGCTTCGTGGGGTAGAGATAAAAGGTGAGGAAAATATTCATAGAGATTTTTTTAAGGGGTTTAGTATGAATATTTCTTATGATTAATTACCAGTGGTTTGTTTTTAAGGTGAGTTCACAAGGTAATGCTGGAATTTCCCTTTACATCTTTGAAAGTAAAGAATAGATTCGTTTTGTTTTTTTTTTTGATGTCAATCAGCCTTTCTTATCAAAATACGTCTTTTAAAGACAATGACAAAACGATCGCCCATCATCAAATTGATAGTTGATAAATATTCAAATTTAGTACATGAAAACTAATTTTTTTTTTATTTGATGAACTAATCTCTAATAATTATCAATCTTCTTGTAATTCACAATGGTCTGCATCACTTTCAGTCATCAAAACTTCTTGAAATTGGGTTTTTAAATATCGATTTACAATTATTATCAATTGATAATAATTGACAATTGTAACAAAGGTAATAATAACTTTATTGAATTGTTGAAATAATGTTATACAAATTTCCACTAATTTAAACGTTGTTCCTTCGCTCGTTCATCCGTTCGAGATCCTCATAGGGAATACAAATCAACCGCACGAACTTAGAATATCTCTCACCACGACGCACAACCGCGAATGTCTTAAAGATTTATTTAAAAACAAATTACGCATGATACGCACTCGTATCTTTCCTTAAGTGTCTATAATTTAATTGTTTTTTTTTAGGTCTCTGGTCCTTTTAAGAATTCATTACCATTCGGTTCGAAGGTCCAATGTATATCGCAAGGACACAAGCTAAAAAACAAACAAAGAAAACGGATTATGTCCTTCGCAGTCAAATTGTCGGGAAGTCTGATAAACGATGCTATGTATAATTTATATACAATATTATTAAAGCAGAATTAAAACAATTGGAAAACAAATACATGACAATAACCACCAAATATCTTATTTTACATTTTGGCGATGATAGTTGAAGTATAAAAAGACTCGTGTTTTCTTTTTCAAAGAATTTCAAAATCAGTTTTTAATTTATTTAAAATTTTATGTTGGTAACACGGGTTTCAAATTGGGAATTAATTATACAGCATCATCATTCCAAACATGAAACCTATGCATGCAAGTAATTTTTCTGTTGATTCAATAAGAGACCATTGACCCACAAGTGGAACTACTAATCATCTTCTATGCAGATCACTTACCCAAAGCTTCACACTTCCATTTCACATATCGTTGGATGAATACGTAAAGTTCCTTAATCCACTAGTTTAAGTTTCCACTGGAATAAAAAAAAGCCATTTGCTGATGCGAAACTTAAATATTAAGGTTCAATTCAACCAAATATGTAGGTTTTATATTTGTGTGGGCTTTATACTCAAAAATAGATATTTCCATACAAACTATCGATAATAAAGATGTTATTCACGCCACCACCGCCGCCGCGCCGGTAGCACAGATTTTCTCCTAAATAAAAGTAAAAACTCGAAAATTCTCGGCGCTAATAAGTAGTTGTTGAATTTAATATGTTAATTGTGTAGCAACGACCTTGTTATTCTTATAGAAATACCTTATGGAATTGGAAAAAAACACACCTTATGTACTTCAGTCTACAAGGGAATATAAGCATTATGGCAATGAATGATGTGTACATAATTTAAATTTGAAAATTTCACGCAAATGATTTTCAATGAATATTTTATTTTCACTCGAATTATGTACTAGGTTATAAGTAGCTAAAATACTCGGAAAAAATTGTGTAAAATTTTGATATCAAGTGATATATTCAAGTTATGAAATTTATTTCTTGCTAAATTTAATTTTCTCTCTCAACCATTCACTTTGGCTTTGGTAACCTAGGTTAAATAAATTAGGTTTTTCATATTTTTTTTTTGATGGTATAAACTATAAACTGAACCTTGTGAAACTTCGTTTGTTTCGATATTTTTTGCAATCATCCACTAAGGGAATCCAAAATGAATTAACTAATATTAAGTGTTTCCTCTAAACTTTCTAAATTTGGGTGCGCTAATATATCAATTTATTTCTAGTTTAACCCTCACTTAAAATATTTTGAAATAAAGACCAGAAGCACAGCCTTAACTTTTCCATTCAATTCACAAAACCATTTCCGTCTAACACTCAAATATGTGTATAAGCAAATATCCAACTTCTATTAAACCATTAACATACCTTTACCCTTTTCACATAGCCCCAAAAAACATTTCCCGCAAAATTGTTCGTTAATTTCTTGAATGATTGCTCAATTTCCTTTTAAGCTTTCGAAGTTGTCTGAAGCCTTTCTATATACTTATTATACAGACAGAGATTGTTGGTACATTAATGTACCACGTTTAACAACCAACAACAACAAAAAGAAGAAAAAAAAAACCCAATTTTCTGTTTCAACTGTCAACACTATAATCCAACATAAGCCATGTTTCTTATCTTATATACGAAAATTGATGACGCAACCACGATAAAAAAAATAGAATGAAAAAAAAGGATTGTTTTTCATGAATAAATTCATGAAAGGATATACACAACTGTTCCGCGTTGCTTTGCTATGGATGGTGGTGACATTAATGAATTCCAAGAAGAATATTTTATTTTATTTTTTTTATGCCTTTTTTTGCTTTTACAAATAATAAACTTTTCAAAGTTCTATTTTGGCAACGAACGTGCATTTTACGTCAAAAATATATTTCCCTCTCTCTGTTTCTTCTCAATGTCGAAAACAAACGTTTTATCAAATATACATTTTTTGAGTTTTAAGTAAGCATTTTGGCGACAACAATAAATATTAAATTTAATAAAATTTAACAACTTCATTATTTACACTCGTATACTTGAAAAGAAAAAATTGTCAATTTGCCAAATGAATTGGATATTATTTTTTCTTATATACGAATAGTAGTGTTTAATTTGTTCGACCTTTGAATCTCATCGTAAAATGCTTAAATAAAATGTTAAGTGGTTCCCTGGAAATTCTTATTATTTTTGCAAGTTTTTGTAGCATTGTTTTCCCTCAAGCGAAAAGAATGGTGCAAAATTTTAAATATCCTGATATTAAGGTATTAGCATTGTACTACATTCATACTTAACAATTTACCAATATTGAAGGTTTTTTAATAAAATGTTCTTAGTTTTAAACAATTTCAACTAATGTCATACCAAGTCTATTTTTTAATAAACTTCAGCTGAACATGCCTAAAAAAAGTGACAGTTTGTGCAAAAAAAGTAAGCAAACATAGACGCTGATTACACGAGTCTTTTTTCAGTCATTTCGTCTTTCGTCTTTTTGACAGCTTATGGTGAGGGGTGAAGAAGTGTAAGGGGAATGATTTAACAAAAGCATACATTTCTACAAGCTGTCAAAGAGACGAAACGACCGAAAAAAATACTCGTGTAATCAGCGTCATACTATTTTAACATTATTAACTGTCAAAGTTACATTTGGAGTTGGAATGGTACTAAAAAATTAAAATAGGCTTTTAATGATTATAAATTTTATACCATTTTTTTTTTTAATTCCCCAAGGATTTTGCTGCGGAAAATTAAACAATTTTGTTTGATAAACTTAACCAAACGTCATTGTGACTTTTAGAATCTTAGGCGTGTTCAGAAATATGATATATTAGATATCTCACAGAACTAAAAAAAAACACTGTGTGTTCTGTAAATATCGCATTGAGATTAGTTGGCGATACAAGTTGTGAATTAAAACGTAGTTCATGTACAACAACAACAAAATGAGGACGTCTACATTTTTCACAAATCTACATAACGGACCATATGGATAGACAAAAGTAGATGATTCTACTTTTATTTGTTATGCTGTCCGAAATGTCATTGAAATTAAAGGAACTATATTTCTTTTTTTGATTCTTCTTTCACCAAATTTCATTTGAGTTAAGCTGAGGTCCAGGTTCCACTTTTACCGGAAACAAAAGTGAACTAAACTGAAGATAGATATGTAGTAGATTTAACTGTGAAGTATGCAGAACTTATGTCCAAAAGAAATCATAGATAAGGGAAATAATTTACTCTCTCGCTAGCGTGCGAAAACTGCAAATGTTTTGAGTACGGGAACGAATTTGGATTGAAATTCACAAAAATGCACAGACAACACAGATTTTCAAAGTAAAGGAACGCACCTAATATTTTAGTTGACATAAACTAACGTAACGTGCACTAAATTAAATGGAAGAGTTTTTGTTAAAAATGAAATATAATGATAAAAGTGCGTATACGCCTTAGTGTATCACTGTTTTATCGTTGTTTTTACAGAAAATAAATTAACGACAATTATTTTTATAAGTATGTAAAATCTTAAAAAAAGTGTTTTGATTTTTAATGAAGTCGGAATAACAACCAATTTTGTAAAAAATAATATTGCAACAAATGTTCTTACTAGGAATAATCCGTTCACTGTAAAAACAACGTATGTACATATATTTTGAATATGAGTAATTTTGATCTATAAATATAGAATTTTTTAATTACTTGACAGACTCCAGCGTCACATACCGCAACTATAATTAGCAGAGAGAGAGAGAGAGAGTGAAAGAGAGAGAGAGAGAAAAAACATGACTTAAATTTGCCAACTTTCATAGTAGCCCGCTCAATTAAGCACATCTTAGTCCCCTTTCACACAAGGAAACTGAGTTTCCAGCAACTTTCATTTTATAGGTGAGAAGGGCAAAATGTAAGAGGGGAAAATGAAATCTCCCCGGTCAACGATTTGAGGAAATTTTTTTGACATTCCTTTTCACATACACAGTAGTGTGTGTTCAACCAAGCTACTTTAAAAAGAAACAACAGAAAGTTTCCACGATTTTGTTTCTTCGTGTACAAGCGATTTTTAAGGAAATTAAAAGAAAACGTCAAAAATATCTCCGGCAACTTGTTTCCTCATGTGAAAGGGTACTAAGGCGTAATTTTTTGCAAGCCAGGGGGGAATTTGATGAAAGAAATGACTGCTAAACAATTTATATGTTAAATGCAACAACTAATAATATCAAGGGTTTAGCTAAACCCAGAGAATTCTCGCAGTTTAATTTGATCGCGCAGAAAAACTGTATTACCGGCGTGAATTACATACATACTTGTTATCGATAGATTGTATAAAAACTCCATTTTATTTCTGTGATCATGATGATTTGGTTAAGTATACCATTTGGTTAATGAACTATCAAATTTTGTATGAGGAATGATTTTCACAATTTGGTTAAAATTCTCCAAGGATTTTGCTGAATAAAATTAACCAAATTTTTTTGGTAAACTTAACCAAACGTCATTGTGGCTTTTAGAATTAGGTGTGTTCAGAAATATAATATATTAAGTATCTCAGAGAACTAAAAAAAAAACTCTGCCCGTATTCTGTAATTATCGCATTGAGATTAGTTGGCGGTAAAAGTTGTGAATAAAAACGTAGTGTAAACAAAACTAAATAATTAGGATGTGATGACTATTATTGATCAGCATTGTTAATTTACACAAATCCACATAATATAATGGGCCATATGGATAAACAAAAGTAAATGCTTCAACTTGTATTTCTTATATGCTTTCCGAATTGTAATCGAAGTGAAAGGAACCATTTATTTTTTTGATTCCTCTTTCACCAAATTTCAGTTGAGTTGAGCTCGGGACAACTTTTACTACCGAAAACGAAAGTTAACCAAACTGAAGGAAAAGTAGATATCCACCATTATGGGCGTGCCATATAATTTTTCTATAGTATTCGCTTATTTTCTTTCGATCACTGCCATGAGTTTGCGACCATTACAGCTCTACATTTAACACCGAAATCGTTTCTTATGTAATTTCCATGAGGCTTAAAAAAAACTGACTTTTGACGTGTATCTTACATTTTTTTCCGTTCCGATACTTTCGGCTCCAATTTCAAGTTAGTTTGGGAGAAGTTCTCCATTTAAAAACAACTCCGAAATCTGAACACGCTTATTTGTAAAGTTTAATATTTGACGTTTAACAAACAGCTGATTTAATTACACAGCATTTAACCAAATGCATTAAAAGGGAATTCATGCAAACTTTTGTGTAAACTTATCATTTTACACAATTTGAAAACTTACGACGATGCGTGAATACCCTTAGTATTTAATATTCCCAGTTGAAAATATCTTCAGTATTTGACCCAAAATTTAGCAAATTGAATTGAACAAAGTTTAGTAGGACTATTTTAATGAATTTACTTAAAAAATAAGGCATTTCCTATGGCTTCAACTGTTTACCATTGATATTATGTCATTTAATTTAATTAAATCACACTCATCTCATAGCGTGTGAAATTCGAAAATAGGTCAAATATAGTGTTTTAAATATTCAGCCTGAGGCACAATGAATTTAATTCAATAAAAACCCAACCGCCGCTGCACTGCCGCCATACAGCACAACACGTGCTTAATGTGAGTTCTTGCATTAAATATCAAAGTGTTAACTCGTTTTTTTTTATTTTTCAAAAATTTTATTTAATTAACTTTCACTCTTACACGAAATGTGAATGAAAATGTCATTGCGGTAAAACAAAAATGCATATCAATTGTGAATGAATAAAAAGAATCCCTTAGAAAATATACATATGCATACATAAGTTCCATTTGAAATGAAACACTTTTTTTTTAACTGCTTGTTTGCGTTCTAAACAAAAACATCATTGCTTTTAATTTATGACCTATAAATTAAACTGGCTTTTTTTTATGTAGGAATAGGTACCAAGGTATAGTCGTAGACTCAAACATATTTTTTTTTTGAGGGCTCAAATTCTGACAATTCGCAAACCTTTAAGTATTATTTACATTCATGGAAAGTTTATTTGACAGTGTCACGTCGAGTGTGTGGTGTGTCGCCTTGCCTTAATAATACTTATGGGTTGAGGAAAGACACAACTCTAATATGTGCTCTTTTTCCGGAATTGCCTTGGTTTAGAGAGGGGAACATTAAAAACACCCACGTTCCACATACACAAACTCTTCATGCATCCTGAATGATATGTAAATAAAATGCAAATTCTGAAAATAAAAAAAAACCGTTTTAATCTGGGAAAACAAAACAAAAAAAGGTGAGAAGTATAATGAACGCACTTTTCTACCTTTGACATCAACCCATGCAAGATGAATTTTTTTTTTTTTAAAGCTTTTTGGTTTAGGTATATAATTTTTTTGTATAATACTTTGGCTTTGTAAGTTATTCTCCTTCATATGTCTGTGACTTTGACTGTACTTAGAATATATAGTGCACAAAAACCATAACTTCTTTTTTTGCTGAAATTGTTTGTATTTGAGGATTTTTATCTTTTGTTGTTTTAACTGAATAAATAGTTTCAATGTAGTGAATACAAAAAGAATTAATTTGAATAGAAATATTCAGTATTTTAGCTTTTTTTATATTTCATTGGAAAAAGGAAGCTTAGATTAAAATTTTGTACTATTAAGTTATTTCAGGGTTGCCGCTATCTTTTAAGAGTAAATTCGTTTTTGACGAATAATAATAATTTTTTATTTTATCGAAAAAAAGGCCTACACAATTAGAATGAGCTCTACAAATTTGTATTTTTTATATTTTTCCATAATGAGTAATAAATACAGCACCTATTGCACTTGTACACGTGTACCCGTGTTAGACATGTAATTAAATTATTCGTATGAATACCTGTATTTATATATTTACACGTGTGTTTTTTTAACAGATTACACGTGTAATTGCTTTAAAATTGTACTTATGATTTTTTGTGGGCCAAAAGACGTTGAAAAAAAGATAAAATTTGCATTATTGAAGTAGGTAATGTTCTTAAAAATCAAGACACGTTTTCTGTTAACTCAAATTCATAATAAATATTTCGATGCAAACAATTTCTTCAATTACACAACGATACAATTTTGTTATCGTCGTTTTCGGAGCCAATTCTTTTTCAGTCTTCCTCTTTTTATTATTTTGTGGCCCTTTTTCTTGAAAGAAATATAGGCCGCTGACGCCACCAGCCCAAAATCCACATCCAAACAGTGACTTCTCGCGATGCATTGAACGCTCTTGGATCTCATGTGGATTGGTATCGTCCCAAATTTGACAATTTTGCTTGTTGACGTACCCATTCATCGATAAATGGGCCTCATCGCTGAAGATGATTTTTCAATGAAAATTAGGGTCAGTTTCCAACTGCTCCAGAGCCCATTCAGTGAACATTTTATCGTTTGCACGTGTTGTTGAACGCTAAATCCATCCACGGTGATTTGTCACAACAGATTGAATAAATGACAGACAATAGGTTTGTTCGTGTACTTCTTGGACTAAATCCTGGCAATCTTGCAAATTTGGAGGAGTGGGGATGAAATTCTCTCAGAAAGGAGTAAAACTGTCCGACAGTACACGAACGCCTTGAACCAAAATATTTGCCACATTTTAAACATCAACAAAAAGTAAACAAAGCAAAAAAAGGAAACAAAGCGACCATATTGAAATATACATCATTATTTCATATTTATTTTATTCAAATTTGCATTGTTTTCCATTCCATTTACAAATGGAAAATACACACTGAACTGAAGAAGAATCATAAATATAGTAGAACAGAATTTAAAACAAACACTGATGTACACTTCACAAACTAATTTTCTTAAATTACCTAAATATTTTATTAATTAATTTTTTGTATCCAAAATTTCACTTTTTATTAAAATATTTCATTTTTGTAAATGAACAAATTAAAAAATACACTTCTACAAAGGTAAAACAAAAAGTAAACAACAGCCATTTTGTATTTTTTTTTTTTTTTGTCTTTTGTCTTTAAAACTGCCTTCTGACAGAACACAGTAATTACCAGTTTCTGCCCGAAGAAATTTCTCTGCTAAAATCTGGCAAGAAGGGGAAATAATTTACTTTTTCATGAGCGCTCTCTGCTGCCCGAAACTACACAAAAATGGCGTACGTACGCGAATATTCGGAATAAATTTGGTAGAAACTTGTAGTTTTGGGTAGTTTGTGGTGCGTACGTGAACGGACCTAATTTGACAAATGTAGCTTCAACAATAGGTGTGTTCATTTGTGCCTTGCAAAGTACTTTTTAGTACTTCGCAGTAGATGATGAATGGAACGTTATAATTTTTGCCAAAAGAAAAATCTAACCTCAATGTAGACGAAAGCTTTGTTGTTTGTATTTGTATTTTATTTTAAACTATAGAAAACATCAACAACAATAATTTACTATGTAATTTCTTCTACTGAAGGTGTCGCTTTCTTGAGTGGATTCATTTTGTTACTACATTATTGAAATGCTTTGAACTACTTTGACCATAGAGTGGAAGTAGTTGAAAGCAGCTAAAAGTACTTGGCAGTAGATGCTGTAGCCCAAAGGAACACGCCTAATATGGCCACTATCAACTGCCAAAGTTCGGAAGTCCCTATTGAAAAACCACTGCCTTGGGAAATTATGAAAGTTTTTTTTTAAATAATTGTAATTTAAACCCTTCCTTGGACTTACTTCCAAAATTGCGTCAAAATGTTTATATATATATATGTAGGTAGGTATATGTACGGACATACACATTAGGATATTGGGTTTTCGGGATTTTCTGGGGGGTCATTCCGTAACTCGATTATCGTCAGACGATATCGTTTGAGCGATAGTGATGTCTTTATTGGCTTCACGTAAGTCGATAATCGTCGAAACGCTATCGTCAAAACGATAGCGTTTGGACGATAGCTTAATTGGTATCGTCTTGCATTAATTTTGAAGTTTTTAGGTGACTGTAGTTAAATGATTGAGTTGCCACTGTAATTTACCATCTTGTGTGTTAACTGTTGCATTGAAAAATTGAATTAAAAATGTTTCGGCCAAGATATTTTCGCGCGCTATTTCAAGTGAGTCCAATTTTTTCTCCATTTGCTAATGCTCTTTGTGGGGAGCCCACCGACATTCAAATTTGCTGCTTTGTTGTTTCATTTTGAGTTGGACGGAGTTCGGCTTATGTCCCCTGACCAAATCGGGATGTTCATCCATAAACTAAGTTTAAATCGCAATTTGAGATTTCGTGACTGCCCTATTAAGTATTTGCATTTATATTAATTTGTAAAACTATATAACAAACAAAATTAAATTTTAAAATGATCTCTCTTTATTTTCAATCGGCACCAAACACAAAACAACAAATACTAAAAATGCATTTTATTGACAATTATGACAGCCAATTTGACTTTTCAACTACAGTTTGTGTTTCTGAAATACACCAAACGCTCTCAAACTGCGAATAATGGACGATCTCGTCGACGATTATCGTTTTGACGATTATCGTTTAGTAAATTACGGAATGACCCCCCTGGATTTAGACATTTTTTGGGATTTTGGAGTTTCAGGGTTTTACATTTTGAGATTTCTGGATTTTGCTTATATAGGTACGAAATGGACATATTGGGATTTTGGGTTTTTAAATTTTGAGTTTTCTGGATTTTGGTGTGTGCTCCTTCTTTTATATAATACATTTTATCGAAACTTTCATTTGCAGCGACCGTTAAAAGAACATATTTTGCTTTTTTGAAACAGAGACTGATACACTGGTAAATAATGCACTTGGTGAATTATGTGCGGATATGCTCAAAAGCCCAAATTTTCAAGTATTTGGATATTTTTATTGATTATTTTTTAAACAATCCTACGTTCTATAATTTGTGCAAAGCATTTTTGCTTCATAAGCTTAATAAACTGATTGGAGCACACATTTGAATGCGAATTGACATTCCATTCAATTTCTGTACATATATCTATTTCTGCATCAACAAACATCCTTTCAACATGCCCTTATTTCTATTGCTGAATTCAACAATACCATCATTTTAATCTCAAGCTAATTGGCCTTTTAACAAAATAATCATCAACAAAACAATAACACACACACAATGGTATGCTCGACGACGACCCTGCACGGTAGAGAGGAGAATGCAATTTTATATCTTTCTCTCTCTCTCTCTTTGTCTCTACATTAATTCAAATTGAAAGTATAATTTGAAAATAAGTATTTGCAAATTTTCCCTTTCTATCTTTTATTCTAGCGCAATGGTTATTTTGAATCGTTAGACTCCAGAATAATTAAAAGCAAAAAAAACAAAAACAAAGCAACAAAACACAAAGGACAGTTTTTATAAGAAGCTACTATATTCTTCTGAAATAACAATAATATGAGTATACCAACATTTTAAAGCTGAAGCAACCAGCACAACAGAAAAGAAAAAAAAAGGATTTAATTTATATATATATTATTATATTTTAAGTACTTATAGATATTTTATTTTTCAACTCTTGAGCATGAAATCATTTCAAAATATTACATCTAGAACGGAACTGTATTCTACTTCAATTTAAATGAGAAAACAAAAAATCCGAAGGACAGACAACAACGAAACAATATACGTAACAGTTGAACAGTTCAGCAAGGATCAAAAAGTATAGCAGTGCTGTATAGAGCTAGTGCACAGAAAAGATACATCAAATAGTGTATAGTGAATCGAGAGAGAGAGGTTGAATTGTATACACCCAAGGACCACCAGAAGATGACTGCAGAGGAAGCACGTAAAAGTGGCGTCTATCTGTCGGCAGAATTGTATTTGTATCTAAAATCCACTCATCCAATTGCATCAGCTTCAGCATCAGGACCAAAATCAGCATCAGTAGTGTTGTTGTCGCCGTCGTCGTTTTCGTCTTTCTCGCCGAATCACGTTGTGGGTCATAGCAACAACATCAACAGCATCTGCCCTCTGTCGAATGCAAATAATTTCAAACAATACACGAATTTCTGCACGAATTTGAAAGAACCAACAACTGGTCGATGCTTACTTCCATTTTCCCTTCTTCCCCTTTCAATCATCCAAAATTGAAAACCAAATAATTTACATTTATGCACTTACCAACATACACACATATACATACCTACATACAAACGAATGTTGGTAGTGGTGAAGGATATTCCCAACGATACCACATCTAAAACCAATTTTAATGGCAACTTACTAAATGTGGCTGACTTATTTGCAGGATCCGATAAATGTGCAGATAGAAAAGCAATCCCTATATATATATGTATAGAAGAGTATGTCATTAGCACAATAAGGACACATATCTTTCAGATTCACGATTTCACCAGATACGCGCCTTTGAAAGCGGAAAATCTTTTCCGCAAACACTGTTAAGCTTGTTAACAAGCTTTACTATAACTGCTGAATGCGTTCTATATACATAGGTATATGTGTACAAACCTAGTCCTGGATATTTCACTATACACAGGGATCCTGAGTAGGAGTATTTGATGCGAATATAGTCGCATTATTTCCGTAAAGCTGGTTACACATGGGAATTCGATAAAACTACTTGAAACAGTGCAGCATACATACCTACCTACCTAAACTTTACTCGCTACTGCACCCGAACACGTTTGAAATTTTAAAGTCCTCTAGTGTGCAATACCGTTGTTCAACGTTCTTGTGTTCTCACATCCTCACCATCGTCACCACACAACATCGTCCTTGTTTAAAAAAAAAAATTATAAAATAAAAAAAAAAAAAACGGTCGCGTTGAAAGTGTGTGCATTTGGCGCGAGACTACACTTCACACCACTTGTAGTATATAGTTGTGTTCCTTTGCTTTGGCACAAAAATCGAAGGAATTATAACTATTTCTATATATGTGTATACTGTATACAAATATACATGTGTTTGTTATTTTTTACGTACTATGTGGTGTAAACACTAAAACGCACAAAAACTCTATACTTATACTCACATGTGTGTAAAACATAAAATACGAAAACCCTGTTAAGTTTTATTGAAAGTTTCGTCGTGATATAAATTTAAGTACATGGAAGGAACGGGACGCCCTCTGGTGTGCAATTAATTTTATATTTACCTTGCAAATCTTAAACTTTATCTACATGTGCTATAATTACAAATAAATTAAAAAAAAAAAAACAGTGAATTTAATATTGTAGAAAATATTCTAGTTAAATTCAAGTTTTATTTTAACAAGTAAACAATAATAAATATAACACTTAAAAATGGCGTTCGCAGCTGCTCGTATGATATTGAAAGATAAACGACGAAAATCAAAGGAAGAATTCTCAACACCGCAAAGGACCCGCAGCAAGGTAGATTTTAATTTTTTGTTTTGTTGTTTGTATAAAGTTTAACTTAGATAAATCAACCGCATTAAAGAATAGAATTTCTTGCAATTGGATTACCTGATATTTGTGAACTTTAGATTACCACAAAAATAAATAAAATAAACAAAAATATAATAATATGTACCTCTAAATAAGCTGCACTAAAGCTTATGGAGTACCTACGTATCAAGCAGAAATCTGAATCAGCTTCAACTCTTATCCATCACCTTAGTGTTAACGCACTCAAAAGTTGTTATTTTTTTAATCAACATTTTTAATGTTTATAAAAATTTGGTGCGAATGTTTTACAGCCTCAACTGCGCGAATGTTACCATAAAAAGTTCGCAATTTTTTTAAAATATTGTTAGGTTATTGTTAAAAAGGCTCTCGTAAATTAACCGGAAAATCGTTCTGAAAAGCCAAGAAATTTTTCTCAGAGAAATTTGAAAAACAAAAATTTCTAGAATTTTTAAAGTTAATTGAATCGAAACATCGACAATCAGATGGATTTTTTTACCAAAATTAGGATTTTCGAGTTAATTTTAAAAGGTCGTGAAAAAATATTGCCAACATTTTCATTTTAGGTTGAAATACGTATTTGCATGACAAATCACTCAAATAATACAAATGTCAAATCAACCGTTATAAAAATGGGCCTTTTTTACCTCTGGGATCTTAGCATCACATATGTGGGATATTCGTAAAAAAGGATGCCTTCTATAAGGTCACTAATTGGCCAAAGGATTTCAGTTGGTTTCATTAATTGTTTAGGAATAAGTAATTTCTTATGAATTTTAATATCACATACATATGTGGGATATTCAAAAAAATAGGATGCCATCTGAAAGGTCACTATTTGGCCATAAAAATTCAGTTGGTTTTATTAATACTTCACCCATAAGTATTTTTTTATGATTTTTCATAGTTTTAATCAAGGTCACCTATTTGAGAATTTTAGATTTTTTTTTGTTTTTGGGATATTGGTTTCAATAACTGGTCATCCATAGACAAGATACGCCTTCTAATAAACAACCTTTCAGAAAAACTGTAGAAATTCATAAAAAGTTAACTATGATGGCTGAATAATTATTGAAAATTTGTGAAGAATTACAGATCTTCCCGGTAGCATACTTTTTTGAATATCCCATAAATGAGGTGCTTTCGAAAACATAAAAATTCATAAAAATTTGCCTATGACTTAACAATTGCTGGAACTAACGTAGCTCTTGTGACCAATAATTATTGACTTTTGAGTTGGCATACTTTTTTCTCGAATATCCCACAAATGAGGTGCTTATAAATCACCTAACAAGAACCCTTGAAATTTTTAAAAGTCATACAAAATGAGATTCTTAAATCACATTACAAGAGACTATGAATTTTTTAAAATCCATAAAAATCGAATATGACCGATCAATTTTTGATCAATTAAATGACTTCTGTAACAAATTACTGGCCTTTTAGATGGCATAACATTTTTTTTCTAATTTCCCAAATATGGAGTTCTGAGATCACAGAGTCAACTTTTTTCAATTAATGTGAAACGGAAGCAACATTCTGGCTTATTATTCCCATAATTATACTCTATGCGGTTCGGTGAGTTACATTGATGTTATTAAATTAAATTGTGGACAACAGCATAGAATCGCAAACGGGCTATGGCCCTATGCATCACGTGTGCCGCCCAACTCTAAACTCAGAAGTTGACTCAAGCAGTTCTTTAGTAGTATATTAACTTCCAAGGCTCCTCAAAACAACGCGAGACATTCGTAACGACGTGACGACAAAACTTTTGGCTGTCAAAATATACCCACACCAACGCGATGATGCAATTAAGCGAATCTCATGTGAAATATATTGACAGCCGACAGTTTCGTCGTTGTTCCAAATGCTTCGCGTTGGTTTGGGGGAGCCTTAGCCTGTCAAAAATCTATCGAAATCAATCGATCTATAGTCATTGATCTCTATTTACACTGGATAGTGTATTCATACAAAATTTTTGAGGCAAAAATATAGTCGTGGCCGGTACCCTCATATAACAGTATAACAGCGGCGCCAGCGGAATGGACGCTACTGGACCTGCATTTTCTTATATTTTTTTCAATATTTACAGCCGCAATGCTTGTTGACATCAACTGATATCAAATAAATGCTCAATTTCGGCAAATATCTTCAATCACTTTCTTCGTTTGTATAGAGCGAGATATGAGGTCGTGGCCGGTACCCTTTAAAAAACTTGCCTCACAAAAACTGTTATACACTATAGACTATTCACTATCCAGTGTATTATAGAGATCAGTGCACTATAGGCTATTCACTATCCAGTGTATTACAGAAATCAGTGTCTATAGTGAAATATAGATGGCGCCACTATGAAAATGTTTGTATAATTATATTCAACACACAAGAATACTAAATGGTTAAATAAAACACTTATTTCAATTTTATATCATATTTTTTTTCAGTTTTAATTAACGTTTTTTGTTTGAATTTTAGCAAAAAACATAAATGGAAGCTAAGTTAATAAAAGTAATTTTAAGTTAAGTATTTTGATGTACAGTGTTTGTGGTTGCCACATTACCCTTTCCATTGTTGTGTCGTTCTTAGATTTTGATAGATTTTTGAAACACCCATCTCACATCTGTGAGAAATGACTGTTTAGGTAATTCAGTTCACTCATCAAATTTATTGTGTTAACTCAGGACTAACTCGGGAATTTTAATTAATAAAAAAATATTTTTCAGAAGTTATTTCGAGTTTAACCCTGAAAATCTGGGTTGATCTCCCACTCAAAAACTGGACCTAAGTGTTTATCTTCTATTAAGCTTATCAAGTGAAACAACTCTTAGGTCTGTTTTGTCAGTGCTAAGTTAGAATATGATGAATATGATGATGCGGGATTAACTTACTATGTATTAAGCTTGAACTTTGCTGTCTTCAGCTCTTATATTGGTCGGAAATTGGCAATAAGTTATTCATCGTCTAAGTTGAATGGATAATTCTGTTGGTATTAAGTAGTTAGTTGACTACAACTTATAAACTTGTACTACGTTTTCACTGGGGCAAATGAGGTAATTCCGTTGAAAATTTCCCATACAAATTCGTATTTTACGAAATGATGTTATTTCAACTAAATTTGCACGTACAAACTTTATAAACACACCCAAGTGGAATGCATACATATTGGAAACCTATTGGAAACCATTGAAAATGTCAACATTTGATGTATAGAAAGCAGAAACAAAAAGAAATTACTAACTGCCAAATCAAATTCAAAATCAAATTAGCTGTCAAAAAAAAAATTGCAAATTTGCAATGAAAACACTTTTTTTTTGTTATTTACGAAATTACTTCATTTTGGCTCCAATGAAAACGGTGTCATTTAACAGTTTTTAAAAAGTTCTCTTGCCATTATTTTGTCAGCAAGCAGTACACATATTAACGGTAATAAGGGTATTCATGCAACATCGGAAAAGCATCGTAAACGTCTTAAAGTTTACGACGTCGTAAACGAACTGTCAAAATTTGTATGGGAAATCTTTTCAAACAAATCTTAAAATTTAAGACACAAATTTGTGTGTTAAACGAAGATGGTAAACATCGCAAACATGTTAGACATATGTTAAACTCTTGTAACCTTAAAAGAAAAAATAGAGGAACGGGCATTTCGAGGAAAAATGAGTTTTTTTTTGAAAAAGTGTGAGTTACACAAACACAAATGCATTCACACATGCACTTATGTGTTGATCACAATAATAAACATACTTACCATTATTTTTGCCAAATAACTCAAGAATTAATAGATGATTGAAAGCAATTTGTTCATACAATTGTATAAATATACTTTTTGGCTTACTTTGGCCATTTTTAATTGCGGATGACGAATTTTACGAATGTTAAAATTAAATTAAATATTTTAAGCTGTTTGACGTTTAACGAACAGCTGATTTGTTTACCATATCGTTTACCACATTTACGCAAAATGTTTTTTGGTGCGTTTATGAAATATGTGTCAGAAACTTTACGATTTTACGACATCGTAAAGTTTAAGACGTTGCATGAATACCCTTAATATATCATAAACGTGTTAATTTTTCTTGAGTTCTGTGTATCTGTCAAAATCGGTGAAAATGGCAGATCTTGTAGTGCCCCTTCGTCTTATTTCAATATTTTGCTGTTGTATATAATAATGCGGTGAGAAACAAGATATTGGTCGCGTTCGGGGATTAATTCAAAGCTATCCGGATGGTTTTGTGTTGTTTTAATCCCTTGTGACAAAACAGGTGGATAGCCTATCTGATAGTTTACCGAACGCAAGGATTTTTTATTTCTAGCACTTTCAACAATGACAATGACTGTCGTAGCCACACCACACCACACATATTAGTGGTAATATCATTACCGTTTTCATTTTTTATTCAGTTCTGCGCATCTGTCAAAATCGAGGTAATGTGGTGGGAACATTGTGGGAACATGGTGGACTCAGTGTCCCTTTACTTGTCTAATTCAAATATTTTATTGTTGTTCTAATGATCCGTGTTGAGTTCCTGTGGGCACTCGAACACCCATTTTTAATTTTTTGACACTTTCACTGTTGACAACCTGCGCAATATATTACCTAAGATTTGTGTACTGATGGAGTGTGGAGTTTACCATATGCTTCACGCTCTATCTCCCTTTTCTCTTCTGATAATTCGATGTTACTCTCTTGTTTTTTCCCATATCTCTATCTTTCTCGCTGATATCTCGTTCCTATTTTTTTAAATTGACTTGTAGGCCTTGTTCTTGACAGCATATAAGCCAGCAAAAGTTGTTTTGTTACCTAAATTGAAACAAAGCTAAAAGGTCTTAAATTTTTAGATAAAAAGTTGTAAGTTCTTATTTAGTCCCTTTTTAAACCACAGCTGCCAATTATTTTATTATTATTTTCTTAAATTTGAGTTATATCCTTGAAAAGTGATTTAAATTAAAACTCAGCTTATAAACGTCTTAAATTTTTCGATAGGAAGAGTTAATTTGGTAAAATGACCCCCTACGATCACCAGCATAACCAAATGTTAAATTTTTTTGATATCCCACTTCTCCCATGTCTAATTTTCTTTTAATTGAGTGTTTTCCTCAGATTTTACACAAATATGATGACCAGTAATTCTTAAGTTTGTTTGTTCTTTTATTAAAATCTTGTTGTGGTAATCTAAGCCTAAAAAATAATAAAATTTAAAATTACTAATAAATAAAAAGGTTTATGTGTAAGAATAAAATAATAAAAAAACCTATACCTACCAATTATTATACGTTTGTGATGATTTGCTTCCTATATACATATATGTATTTTTTAAATACTTTATGCACAAGCTTTCATTGTCTACTTAAATATCCATTCCTTAAAAAAAAAAAACTTTAATAAAATTGAACTAAATTTTTAGCACTGAAAAATTTTTGATCCAAAAAAATAATTTGAAAAGTAATACTTTTAAGTTAATTATTTTTTTTTATTTTAAAAAATCTTCTTTTTAATTTATTTATTGTTTTTCATCTGATTTTTTTGTTTTTTTTTTTTTTTGTACTCATCATCTATACTCTCTATACTTAACTCTCTTTAACTATACCACTCTACTACTACTATGACTCTAATATTTCATTTCTTTCAGGCAAGAAGTGTCAGCACAAGTAGCTTTAGGAGTCTCAGTCAGGTACTGAATTCTAGAAGAAAAAAACACCGAACATTAAAAAAAAAGATCAAATTCAAATAAACATTTCAGTAGAATTTAATTTAAAAAAAAAAATTATGAAATGAAACACTTTTTTTCTAGAAACAAACACGTTTACCAGTTCTTTGCTGCTGATTGTGCTACGTTCACATCTTTGTCTTGAATACAATTTTTATGTTTTTATTTCCTTTTTTTTTTTATTTGTTTGTTTAACTTTTTTTAATTTAATTTGTTCATTTATACAACTTTAGCTTTCCCAAAAATTTTCTCACTTAAATTGTTTTAATGCATTGTTAAAAGTTACCAAATCAGAGTTGCACTCAAATTTAAAACAGTTTTTTCTTTAGAATAGCAGAATTATTAATAGTACAATTTTTTTAAATACATAAGCATGGATCAGATTTTTGTTAATGTCTCTTATCTCTTAGAACAATTTGTATTGAAAATTAAACAAATTTTGCATGTTTTGAATCTTAATATTTCTTTGTTTAATTCTTTTTAAAAAATAGTTGAAACTTTTTTATACTTAATAGAAATAATGACTTAATAATTAGATACTAATTTTTTGGTAGTAAGTTCAATAATGATAATATTCTGTTTCAGTACCTACTTACTGTTTGCTAAAAAATGAATGATTAATATTTAAGTGGGAAATATAACTTCAATAAAATACTTTTGGGTACCTATCCTATAAATGAGCATTAGAAGTTGATGCTGAATTTACTTTAACAATAAATATTTATTTAACAAAAAGGGTATTAATCACTTACATCTATGTACATTCTACATATAATAAAATAGAATTTGCCATTTTTATTTTATCTCAAAAAAAATATGTTTCTACAGCCTTTTTTCATCCCAAAGGTTAAATTCTTGTGTAACCGGTCTGTCATTTTGACAGTTCAATGACAATTATGTTCAATGTTGCTTTAAGGGTATATTTACACTTTTGGTATTATGCTTGGTGTACATTTTTTGCTGCTGGGCGTACACGGAAGAACGAAAGTGTAAATGATTAAAGCGAACTATGGATGAAGAATATATAAAGAACGAAACCAGTAGTTTGAACCGTGCGTCGTTGAGAAGTACTAAAGTTGTTTTCTTAAGTGGATTTAATAATAAACATCGTAGTCATTTTTTGATGGAATTTTATTGTTTATGACTTGATAGATTGAAAGCGAACCATGAGGTGTTTTGTTTAGATTCGCTTGCCACTTTTTGACGAAGCGAAACCTAAGAAATATTATTTTCTCGAAGGTGCTTAATCTATCGACAATTTATTTAGCCACTTTTCTATTGAATTTTACATTTTTTAACTTGATACATGGATAAAACTGACATATTGTAGGGTGATTTTTTTAAAACTATATTCATAATATAAATATTTCATTCCTGCCTAACAGGCAGTATTCTATTCCGCTACTCAGCACACATATTACATCTTTCAATTTTTCGTTTGTATATTTTGGTTTCTCTTTTGGAAGTGTTGTCACAATATTTTATATATATTTCGGTGAATTAAATGTGTATAAAATGTCACTTTTTGGTATAATTAGATGCGATTTTCATAAATTGACGGATGGCTAAACGACATCTTTCAATGATAGTTGGGGCGTTCAGAAAAACTGAGATCTCAGATATTTTTCCCACTTAGAAAGTGAGCAAACGAATTCAAGATTATTTTTCCTTAGCATTGTGACAGCAAAGCTGATCAATTTTGCTGAACAATCCCTTTCAAGTAACTGGCATCTCAGAGATTTCATTTTCCTAAACATGCCTATTTTATCATTTGACAGATTGCGAATATGGCTTAATAGTATGGCCATAAACGTGTTACTTATGTATGTCGAATTCCTTTCAATAAAAGAATCGATTTTTTTTCTAAAAATAATCGAATTTTTTCTGTCGTTGAAAGGAATACGAAAAGACGAAAAGAATCGATTTTTTTGTGATTGTGTGTGTGCCACTTGACATGCAGCAATTTTGAAGTAAAATTTCCAGAAAATATTCAATTTGGAAATTATTATTATTATTAATTGAAAAACAACAAATATTTACTATAAAATTCACCGAAAATTCGTTGCAACCAAAAACACTTGTTTTCATACAAAATTTTTTTTTCTTAAAACACCGCGGTATTGATTTGAGATTTGTTTTGACAGAAAAAATTCGAATTGTTCAGAAAAAAAATCGATTCGTTTAGAAAAAAATTCGATTCTTTTGTTGAAAGGAATTCGACATTATAGAATTATTGACATCGAAGAGAAAAATTTTGTTGAAACATTAGGTTCGTTCGTTGAGCTTGAGCTGAAGTAATCTTGGTTTGAAAAACCTGAACTCACCCCGAAGTAGCGAGTTGATGTAACGAATAAACTGTCAAAGTGACATTAGTTGTGGGGGAATTACTTTGTTGTGCATTCATTTTCTGCAGGTAATTACTTATTTTTGAAATAGAAATCTAAGGAAAAATTGAAAAATAGTTAAATAGAAATAGAAATAGAAAAGGGAAACGCTTAAAGTTGTTTTAATTCATTTTTAAAACTAATTTAAAACTAATTTTGTGTTTTAATTATTGAGCACAGATCTTCTAGTTTTTTACTTTGAATACCAACAATGCCCTCGGGTATTTTTTTAAAACCGAAAAACCCAAGTTTTTTTTGATAACTTTTGGGGTTGTCAACAAAAACCTGGGGTAACTCTGTTACCAAACAGGCATATTTTGACACGTCGCGTAATCGTCAGCGTATTTTCGAAAAACATTGAGTTGATAGACTATAGAGTCATTCGTGGGATTTTGAATGTTTTATGCGTTGACACGTTGAAGGTATCCATTTCATTAGAGTTTCAACTCATTGACCATTTGCGTTGACGTCTAATCCTAGCATTATTATAATTTCATAGTAAAGCTACGTGTATACGATTAACGCGTTGACTATCTGCCGTCAACATGACGTCAACGCAGAATATACTGTCAGTGCGTTGACAGCTACGTTGACACTCGCGTTGATACGAATTTTAGGATCTTATTTTGTGTGACCGTGTAATCACTCTGTCAGTGCATTTCAAACACATTGACACACTGGTCGTCAGCGCGTTGACTGTATGATCGTATCTCAACACTTACACAGAGAAAGTTTTTACCGCAATAAAGTAGCTTGCTCAATTAAAAAATCTCTGATATTGTAGAGGTTTTTTAATCCATCAACAACGTACCTATCTTTTAAATAGAATTGGACAATTTATATAGCTTGACAGATAGGCAACAAGCTATATTTTGTTGAATAATATTCCATTCCAAATGTCACCAGAAAACCAGAAAATCGGATTTTTCAGGAGCAACAAATAAAACCTCCTAAACATTTCTGATTTTTAAGATTTTTTTTTTTAATCCATTGACATTGTAGCCAACTTTCAATTGAATTTGGCAGTTTAGAACTTGGTAGAAAGACAAAACTATACTTTGACGTAGGTATAAAAAATATTTCGATCATATGGTCGTCCAAAAGCCCTAAAAAACCCGGAGCAAAAAATTTAATCTGAAATTTCCGCGTCAAAAATAGAAGTGTACGGATGTGGTTAAATCGTGTGATGTGGTCGTCATAGATTAACTTGTCAACGCTCTGACAGCAAAGGGTAAAAATTGGCGTTGACACAGATAACACAAATAACGTCAACGCATTTTGATGACTTTCGATAAAAGTCGTTTATCGATAAACAAACGACACCAGCTGGAGTGTGCCTCGAATCCATACTAATACAATTTTAAGGGATTCATTGAATTCCAGAACAGAACAACACCTATAAAAGAAACTCTCTGAATAATCAAAAAGACAAATACTTAAAAATTATCCTGATTAGCGCTCTAGATTTCACAGTCCGCCTCGTGGTCTTGATTCTCTGAAATTAATTTAGTCAAACAATTTGAAATTTCTGACTATATCGCTGTGAGAGAGAGAGACCATAGCTTTTTTCGTGGCTAAGGTCTCGGGTGGTGTTCAGGGATTAGATTTTGTTACAATACAATCCGAGTAAGAAGTCAAAGACTACTTCCACTGCACCATTATAACACCCTCCAATTATTCTTTTTAATTTTATCCTTGTTGACTGAAGTGAACAGAAACAATTACAAAAAATAAAAATCTCCTATTAAACAAGAACTTAAGAAGGAACCTAATAATTTTTCAAAAAAACAAACAACTCACATGTTATATTCACTCTCTCTCAATTTATTACTGCCCGCGCATTTTCTAGTTCAACTATTTCAAACATTCTAAATTCCAATTCCAGCATTAATTAATTGTACTGTGGTTGACACAGTATTCCTTCCTTTACTGTACACAAACCTTTCTATACATATATCTCAAGTCTCCACAAACCACACCTCCCCAGAAAAAGTATTAAAATTAACTTTTCTATATAGAGCTTCCACATTCTGTCATAGCACTTTCGTATACATTCTACGAATAATTTTTGGCAATAAAACTCGAAACAACAATTAAACAAGTACATTTATTAGATTCATTTTAAATTTGTTTCTTCGCATATACATATTATATGCGAAACTATCAAACTACAATAAATTGCATTTACCACTGGTTCTATTTTGGTTTAGTCGCCAGTCATCATTTCCATGAATTCTGTAAATAAATTAAAGGGATACAATTAAAGTTAAGACGAACAAGAACAGAAGAATACAAGTCTAATTCCTTATTGGATTAAAAAATTAATGAATCAACATATCTCAAGAATAATAATAATAATAAAGAATTTTTCTTTTACAACCTCAAGCTTTTATGCTTGGCTTACCTTCAAAATCAACTGTTCCCGAACCGTCAGTATCAATTTCGGCAATCATCTCGTTCAGTTGGTCATTGTTTAATTGATCATCTAATGCCATGAGGATTTCTTTCAACGATGATGTAGGAATGTAACCATTTCCAGCCTTGTCATACAATCTGAAGGCCTCTTTCAGCTCCTGCTGGATAGCCTCATCGTCCTCTTCTTGGAAGTGGTTTGCCACACGCTCGAATGCATCAAAATCAATAGTTCCATCACCTGCAAAATCGAAATAAAGTGGCACATCGTTATTCCATAACCATACCATACCAAGAGTGTTTCATTGATTTTCATTTGGGGATTTACTGTCAAGGCTGTCATGTTTTGTGTGTGTACTGTGTAGTGTAGTGTATCTGTATATGGTATGTCATGTCAGGTACATATGCCTATTTTAGAAATTGTGTTCGATTTATTCGAATTCGAGTATGCAGATGAAGAGGAATTTCAAAATAAAAAAAAATTCTTTGATTCTTCTGCAGAATATGCAATTAAACACGTTTCGATTGGCATCTTTAATGCAGCTGTCATTTGTGACGTTTATTTGACACAATATGACTATGTGCTTCTTTAGATTGCCCTTAAGGTATTATGATGATGGTATTATGCTGTGAAAGTGCTGCACTTAAGATGATGTTATTTTTAATTTTATAAATCTTTCTTCTATGCTCTGGTAATTTTACTCATCAGTCACATTCTAACCGCATTCGAAAGTGATAGTTTAGAAAAAAAAATTTCCTACATATACGTAAATCTTACCTCATATTTTTTTTTCAAAAAGAAAAGCATTGCGAAATTAAAAATTTTTATAATGTCCTCGAGAGAACCAAAGGTAATTACCAAGTATTACAAGTGTCCTATTACAAAATTATAAAAAACAATTCCTTTGCATGACCGGAGTGTATTTTAAAAATACCAACGATGACGGTAGTCGTCAAACGAAAGAAATTGAAGTGGTTTAGATAGGTTGGTGGTACTCCTATACGTTTGTGCTTTGTGCAAAAGCAGAACTCAGTTTCACTTTAGTACTCATAATAGTGACTTGACTGGGTTGATTTGAATATTATGGTAATAAATGCAAACTCAAAAGACATTGTTCAGAATTTTAGTGTAAAGTCGTTTGTTTTGTTGAAGTTGCCTTTTAGACAATTTATGAAGACTCGTTAAAATACAAATCAAGGAAAATTATGTTTTTCATTGTGGATTCTCAACAAAAAAAAAAATAAAAACAAAATGTTTTAATTAGAGTTTATGTTAAATTATTTTATTTTTTATCATATCTACGATTTATTAAACCTTGTACGTTGCTAATGTGAAATGAAACTGATATTGTAGTAGATTATTTGGATGAGTTTCCACTCTTATTTTTGCGCCGAATTTAACTGCCGGTCTATTAAAGTTGTGTGTGGAAAAATTAAATTTGAATTTTATCCAGTTTGTGCGCTTTATTTATTATATTCTACTTATTCTACTACAATTTTGTGTCAATCCGTCGCTATTTTTTTATTTTTAGTGTGGTACATTTTTAACTGTTAATAAATTACGAAGGCAATAATTAAATTTTTACATTATTGCTAAAAAATCAATATAATTAGAAACAAATTAATTAAACAGCCTCTAAAATTGATTGTACACCAACCTGATGTACTGCATCTGATTTCTGAATTTATAAGAAGAAAATTTTGAAAATAGTTGGAGTGGCTTCTTTTTGAAAATTAATTTTATACACATAAATTTTTTAAACATTTTTAAGAAAAAAATTGGTACGCAATTTATTATCATTTACTTATGCGGGGTTAAAAAAATAATTTTGAAAATAATCATTAAAATCGGTACAACAGATAATGCTATTGACTTAATTATTAATTTTTGGCAAAGGAAATTTTCATTTTGGCCCAAGTTAACAGGTGAAATGAATTTCTTTATTTCAATGATTGACCTTACCATTGATCATTGAAATCTCAAAAGCCAATTTATTTGAAAGGTTGGGTCAAAATGAAATATTTTTTCCGACTAGAAACAGTAATTGAGTCATCAGCTTTTTATTGGCATCAAAATATTCATTGATGTTGCTTTCAAAGTGTCTCAAAATAAGAAATTAAATTTTTCAATGATGAGTTCCAATGAAAGCTAAAACTGGCCCCTTATGGACACTCGAACATTTTTGTGTGTGTGTGTTGTTAATCAGCATGAATAGAGGAGGGACAACGTTACCGCCCAAAAAAATGTATATGCCACATTTAAAAAAAAAAAACACAAATTCTTCTATTTAAAAAAGTATAATAATTCTTTTGTGGGGTGAAATACAACAAAAAATTAGAATTGTATTGTCAAAAAATAAGATTTTTTCTAACATGTTTTACTTCATTTGGAGTAATTTTTTCTAAAATTTCTTCAAAGTGAGCTTTATTTGAAGTAAAAAATTGAAATAGTAAGAGCGTGCCATGTTAAATTTTTTCATGCCACCGTTCCACGATAAAAACTTCGTGTCAAAAAAGCACGGCAACACTGAAGAGGGATCTTCAATTTGCTGTCAAATCCGAACGACTTTTTCAAAAACTTTTTAAATCATTTGGAAGCCTTGTCATTTCCTTTCAATAGACAGTACTCTTGAAAAAAAAATATCTGAGTGCCGGGCTCATGGTTAAGATGTGTAAACCTCAATTACAACGTAAAGTGTGACACGTAATGTGTGACACGAAACGTATTACATGTAAAGGCTCACCTTTTTAGTTTACCCTACCAACACCACCGAGCCGGCATAGATGTTTACACATCAAAAAACAAATGCGAAGTTCGAAATTTCAAGTGTCTAGCTCATCGGAAAATTGTTAAACTTCACCCAGTGTTACCAGATTGGTGGTTTTCCAATCAAAATGGTGAGAAAAAATCTTTTGGTGGGTAATGTCAGGAAAGTAGGGTAAAGGAAATCACATTTATCACTGTTGATAAAAGCTTATTGTTTTTTTTTAATATGTATTTAGTTAATAGTTATAAAAAAACAACATGTAGTTTTTTTTTTCTGTACAAAAAATTTGGGGATTTTTTTTTCGAATACCGTGAGATTTTAAAAATCTCGTCTGGCATCACTGAATTGATTGGATGATTCTGATTCAAATTAAGTGCGATGCAGATGGAGTAAATAAAACTATACCAAAACGCATTTAAGATTATAGGCGTTTTTCTTTTTGAGTTCAGAGCAGAGCTGTGAAAAAAATATTTGTGTTTCTTTTTTAGCTCTGATCGTTCAGAGTTCCAAATTTTAGTTTCTTTTTTAGTTCTAAACATGTTCAGAGCACGCTCTGTGAGTTCAGAATAAAATAGTAGAGTAAACGGAGTAAAATGCTGAACACAAACGAGATGACATTTGAAAGGCGGGAAATTAAAAAAAAAAACATCGTCAAAACAATAAAAATGGTGGAAGAGGGTGGTTGCTCTAGTGGAGAAGGTAAAATAATAAGAATAATTAAATAATTTCTAATCATGACAGTTCAGTGCTCAAGTGGTTTCATAATTAAATCAGAAAGCTCTGAACATACTCTGCTCAGAACTTACTCTGTTCACTCAGACTCTGCTCAGTGCTGAGCTCTGAACTCAAAAAGAAAAACGCCTTATGTACGTCTTCAAAGATAACAAGTGGTTACCAGAACCTGCTCAAAAATACTGTTCGAAAATATAGCCCAACATGACGTTTCGGCTATAGATAAACCAGCCAACTTTTGTTCTTTTAAGTTATTGAAAAAGTTTTTAAGTTAAAACTTAAGCAAATAAAAAGGTATTTAAATTCATTTAATCAGAAGTTTTCATGTTTTGACATAAAATTTTCTCGATTTAAACATACATGGTCTTATTTATAAACATTGTCTAACCTTAGACAACTGTCCAACTTCGGAAAATGTGTTCAAAAACCTTGATTATTGTTGTCTTATAGCTGCATAACTAAGACACAAGAGTAGATTGTCTTAACCGTGAACAATGTGATATTTATTTTTATTAAATAAAGCATATTTCCACCAATTTGAAAATAGTTAGACAGTGTCTATAAGTAGACAGAAATCTAATAAACACGAATGACATTCTTTATATGCCCATGAAAACTGAACAAAAAATTCAAAGAGCTGTTTAATGCAGCTATTACAAAAGAATTTAAGGTTTTCCTAAGTAAAGTGTTCAAAAGGAAATTGTTCTAAAAGTCTTGAGGGTATAGTGTATGTATATTCCCAGAAAACCAATTTAATTGCAAATTACCATATAATAGTGTATAGTCTGCTTTCAGTAAAGTTATGAAGAATTATTGTGTATAAGTTTTCTTAAATACCTCTACTAATTGCATAGTGTTGGAAACCTTAAGTGATAATGTTAGCATAATAATATTTATGTCACATTTTCTTTTATGTGAGAAATATATGGATTCGAAATTGGGTGGATATTTTAAAGTTTTTTGCATAGAAAGATTTGGAATTTAGACATTTTACATAATATTTGTATGTACACCGCGCGTCATTCCAATAGAAACATTAATGCTAAAATATGAAGAAATGAGATAAATGACTTCTTTTTATTTATATATGAGTTTTTATATTTTTTTACTTTTTATTTAAAATAAATTCATTTACCAAGTTAGGCAGTGTATTGTTAAGTTGTTATTTTAAATAATTTAATGAAATATAGGATTTCTGAGTTTTATGAAAAATATCGATCGCTTCGTAAGATACTTGTGTTGAGATGACATCGCACGAGGAATAAAAATGATCCCTTTTCTCAGTCAACTCAATTAGTTATACTTATGTACCCTCTTGAAAGAAAGAGAGAGTGGCCAGTGACCGGGTGGCAGGGTTCGGACTTTACTTTGATCGAAGTAGATCTACTTCGATTTTGAGAAAAAAATTTAATCTACTTCTCTACTCCACTTTTTTAGGATTTGCTTCTTTTTGAAAAAATTCTTAACCAACAAATTTAAGGACAGCGCTGGTCAACAAAACATTTTAAAATATTATATTGCTTTGTGTACTCAAAACAAATCAAGATTTGAATTTGAAGACAGTAAACTTTGCTTAATACAATATTTAAACCCAACTAAAATTCAAGGTGCTGATTTAATATCTATGTTTAATTTGTTTCTATTGAAGTCTGAAGTTTGTGTTATAGTTATATTTTTTTAATTTTAAGTTTGACTTTCTTGTACCTTATAGTTACTTGTTCGCAATTTATTATTTATTTATTAATGAAAAATAATCAAATAATACTAAATAAACTTTTGTTAAGAATTTAATTCGAAAATTTTTTTTAATCTCCTAAAACTACTTCGAAAATTTTGGACCTACTTCAGTTTTTTTCCGTATTTACTTCCAAAATTCAAAACCTAAGTCCGAACCCTGCCGGGTGGTCATAGAGGAAGAGCGTTGAGCCAGTCATCTTTGAACCACGAAAGGGTACGTTCGCTGGTTTTTCTCGGTGGTATTAATTCTCTCGTTTTACTTGTTTCAAAAATGAAAAAATTTAGAGGTTTTTCCTCAAGTAAAGAAGTCAACAAATTCGAAAAGTTGGATTGGGAAAACAAAAGCTAAAAATCTCCGTTAATATAGATTGTGACCAACTTAACTTTAACTTTTATGTACAGAGTAGTCCTTCTTCAGTAAACCTTGCAATATTTGACCATTTCACCAGATGATATTACTGATGATCCTTCTTTGATTTTTACAGATTACATGAGGAATTTAATACGGTTGAAGCCATTTTGGATATAAAATTACTTGATGAAGTTCATCCTGAATTCTTGAAACTCTTCCTCCAGTACATATTTTCATATGTATATATTTTTAACTCTATTCTAACCTCATATGTTTTCCCTTCATCGTGTAAAGAAGCTTAAATTGTTTCCATGCCAAACAAAAAACTACCACAAATATTGTAGAATACGGGCCGATTTAAATTCTGGCATTTTACTCAACATTTTTTGAAAAAGGCAAATGTAAGAATACTTAAGAAATAAAAAAACTTCTGGTAGAAATATAATCTGGTTTCCGACCGGAAAGAAGTTGCAAGACTGTACTTATTTCAGTTGTGGATAAAATAAAAAAAAAATTGATAAAAATAATGCTACCATTCTTACCCTCCTTGACTTTTCAAAAGCTTTGACAGTTGATAGCAGCCATATTGTTGAAGCTAAATTTAAGCTAATTCTATTAAATTGGATGTCATTTAGGATAAAGTGTTCAACAACACATGAAAGTGATAAAATTGTTTTATCAAAATGGGTGTTGTATTTGGTATTCTATAAGACTGCATGTTTTGGTATAACTATAGTTCCATAAAAACAACACCAATTGCTTTCCTTCCTTTGCTTAAACCTTCATCTTCCAAAATTATTCACCTTATTTTTGCTTTATACTTATATGTATCAACCTAGAACATGCATCTACATACATATCATAGGTAGGTATCTAAGCATATAATAAATTTTGCATGATATTTTGACGTGACAGCATTTGAACTTGCATCATTAAATTTAAACTTTGTGTACCGAAAAGTACAAAATGTATTTTAAAATATATTTTTTTTTGTCTAACTTTATTTTCATACCTATGTATGTATATATGTATTGTATATGTACATGAAAATATAAGAATATTAGATCACGTCATCTTTGACCTTATAGATTAGTTTAAAACTTTTATTCCAAACAAAAAAGTAAAAACTCCATCCAAAGTACCTACATACATATTATATTCCTATATATACATATATACTTGTATAGAGAGTTTAACTTTTCCACTCCATATAGAACCCAAGTACTTTGCAAAAATTCAATTCGAATCAATAAACTTCTTCGACTCACACGTCATAATAAAAAAACTATTTATGCATTTCCTTAGGAATAGATATACATACATATGTATGAGTATTTATGTATGTAAATAATATCAGTTAGTAAATTGGAAATTAATTTAAATAATATTTGCCAAAGAAAATGCAATCGTCAATTTATATTCTTTTTTAAGTCATATTTTTTGATCTCTTAATAACAAAATTTCAATTAAGGAGTTTTTTTTTTTTTAATAAATCACTTAAGACTCAAATCTTTGAAAGTTAGAGAAGAAAAACTTACATCAGAAATGTAGCAAACAAAAAATACAGAAATTAAATTCAATGAAAAACAAGAAACAAAAATGAAAACAAATTGCATGCACCATGGGCGTATATACTTAACATTTAAGATTGTGAAATTAAAAAGTTAAAAAAGGGCGGTTTGTATTTATCGAATGTTGCACATATTTTCGGGAAATACGAAATATAAGCCGATTTTTTATAAAAACCATAAAAAAATAATTTATTTGCCCAGAACAGAGTCGTAAAAATTTCAATATTTCGGTACTGCAGTTAATTGAATAAAAAGAATAATTTCCTCAAGTCTTTTTTCACTTACAGAAATAATTTAACTGTAATCATGTAGTTGCAGCAAGTACTAATATTCTAACTGTCCAGTAAACGCAAAAAGTAGGCGTGGGAGTGGGTGGATTTTAGGTCAAACCATCTCGTTGCCTATAGAAACAAATCTTAGAAATCATCAAAAATGGTTCAGTAGTTTTCGTGTCCATAAGCCTCATACAGACAAACAGACGGTCAAAAAATTCATCAAAATAGAGGTTAAATAATTAATAAAACATTCAATTAATCCATAATGCAGTCAGTAAAGTTGCAGTTAATTAAACTAAAAAAATTAAATGCAACCTACAATGCTGTGACCCGGTACTTTAACTGCAAAATAAACATTTATCCGTGATAGTCATTTCTAATATTCTGATTGTCCACTTAAAAAAAGCTGTTAATTGATTAAAAGTTAATTACAGTAAAACCCGCTTAAGAGAAACCCGCTTAAAAGAAAAACCCGCTTATCTGAAACAGTTTTTTCATCCCCGAGTATTTGTCGACCAATTACCTTTATAACAGAAACTCGCTTAAGTGAAAAACCCGGATACCTGAAACATATTTTCAGTTAAATTTTATATTTTTCATTGAAAAAAACTCTCTTAAGTGAAAAAAAAATTTAATAGAACAGAACAAAAAAAATTGCTGAACGCTTTTACTTATTTTTTATTTTTCACCTCCACCAAATTTTCATCACGAAAATGACATTTGAATTTCTGATATGTCAGAACCCTTTTTGGATTTTTTAAATCCGCTTAGGTGCAATTTTTTTTCACTAATCCGGACACCGCTTAAGTGAAATTTTTGTAGTTAAACATCTAGAAATAGCGAAAAAGGATCTGGACATTCAACTTTGTACCTGGTTTTGTCCTTAATCTTCTAATTTATTAAGTGTGTCACTCCTTTTTATTTTTGCATCTAATTCAACCTCAACTTAACTATTAATGATTTTGATAAATTAAAATAAATTCTCACTAAACATTTCATGAGAATTCTTAATAGCATATAAAATCTTATTGAAAATGATAAATGAAATGAAATGAAATGAAATGAAATGAAATGAAATGAAATGAAATGAAACGCTGAACTCAGCATTTTAATGTTTTTTTTTTTTGTTATATCATCATTAAATTGGTTCTCAATCTCAGCTATAACGCACGTCAAATTATACCCTCAAATGTAACTCATTATGACTTTTCCATTATTGAAAACTTTGCAGCACACAAACTTTACAAAAATAAATGGATTAGTATACCTACTTCAACTTTTTGTCGATTAATCAAATCAAAACAAACACTTTCATTCGGATTGAGAATTGTAATATTAAAATTAAATTAAAAACAAAGTGAAAACAAAAATTAAATGCTATCTTAAATCAAAAGTCAAAACCAGTTACATATTTAAAAACAATCCGTTGGTACACTTAGGCGTATACTTAACCTTCTTTTTTTTTAATTTATTTTTGTATTATATTCATCGAAATAAAATGCATTTTACGTAATTCAACTCCGTTTATATGTGTACATAGATACATAATGAAGGTAATAAATAGGATTAAGATTTTCTAAAATTCATTTTGAAAATTTCAACATTTTTGGCAAGTTTCCATTTAAATGACCATTTCATGTATTTGAGTGTTATAATGTACGTATAAACCTATCTATTCCTATACCTATCTACATATCTATATATTTTCTTTGTTTGGCTATCTATTTAGAAAAACATTTGAAGGCAACTCTGTGACTCTTCACATTCGGCTAAAAGGAAATAAATCAAAGTCAGCTGCAGCTTGCGATGTTTGTTTCCTTTGAATTTCGTATTCGTATTCAGTTGCTAAATAAAGTTTGTTTTTCCTTTGAAAGACTTTAATATAGGGTGTCCATATTCCATGCAAAAAAAAATTATTTTTATTTTTATTTTTTATTATATACACAAATACACTTTAAGATAGTCCATCACATACTCATTTAAGAAACATATTGCACCGGAAGAGATTTAATGCAAATTATTTGCTTTTTATCGTTTCCTTTTTGAAAATACCATATAGTTCTTTTGATGATGACGAGGGTAAGTATAGCTTTAACATTTTGTTTCTTACTGACGGCCGACAGTAGCGACAGTGGGTGGCAGTAAGAGAGAGGGTGTAGTTTGAATTTTAGAAAGAAGAATAGTCCTTATTTTTTAAATTGATGTGAGAGTGGAAGTAGTTTTTTAGGATGTCGTGTACTTTAAATTGTACTTACTATTCGCGTAGACGGTATTGTTTTTGTTTCTTTTTTTTTAATATAAACGGAAGTTTTGGTTGTAACACACTATACCTATATGTATTAGTGTTTTATATGAATTTGAAAGTTGATTGTTATTAGGTCACCATAATTCAAATGAAAAAAAAACTTTCACGCGCAAAAAAAAAAGAATTTATTTCATCAAAATGTAGATAGATATCTTAGTTTCTATTAAATTTATTTGGAATGTGTTTTTATAACCTAAAATTATAACTACCTATGTATGTATATGCGCGGGGTATTTACTTTTTTTGGATTTGAGAATGATAATGTTTCAAACCCAGCTTAGTGAATAAAATTAATTGTCAAAAGTAAGTTTAATAAGTAAACGGACATTACACTGCTCAACACTGGTTTTGCCACACGAACTTTGACAGCTTATTCTGATCCGTTAATAAAAACACAAAATAATTGATTCAAAGGTACAAATTATGGAGTTAATAAAAGATCCAAGGTTGGAACAGAAATTGAGTGATTTAGAAAAATCCGCATGGAAGGCTTTTAAGAATGTAGTTGCAAATTTGTTAGGTAAACAGAAGAGTGACGACTACAGAGAGATGGTCAGTGAGCTGTTGCTGGTTTATCAACTATTGGGTTGCAACGCATATAACTCAATATAACTTTTTTAGAATCACATCTGGGTTTTTTCTCTGACAATTTGGGCGCTGTCAGTGACGAGCACGATGAAAAATTCCATCAGGATATTTTTAAGATGGAAAAGCGATATCAGGGCAAATGGAGCCCAAATATGTTAGCAGATTACTGTTGGACAGTAAAAAGGGACCAACCAGTAGCTAACTTATCACTTCATAGTAAAAAAAAATACACATTCGATTTTTGACGTCATTGTATTTCCTTCAAATTCTTGCCTAACAATTTCTTTTTTTACTTTTTTTTACTTACAACCACCAATTAAAGCAAAAAATATCAAAGTTCGTGTGGCACGACAAAGTTAAAATTTTGTTGGCCATCTCTAATATGCTAGAATTTATTGTTAGCTCTATTTAGCACCGTTTTGATATTTATGTTTAAATTAATATTCTGTAAAGTTTGTGAAGCAACGAGAGCACGGTTCTGCTAGTGAATGAAATTCATGTGAAATGTATAACTCCAGTTATATACTAAGCGTTACCGAAGTGGCACGATCTTGCTTTTTTGACACGAAAATTTCATCGTGGCACGAAAAAACTTGATATAGCATTTTTTCTTATTTGAATTGAAAAAATTTTGAAAAAAAAAATTAGGAAAGAATTTAGACTCCAAATGGAGTAAAAGCTGGAAGAATTATTTTTTTCTTAGTTTTTGATGTATTCCACCCCACAATTGAATTATATTTTTTCTTGCGATATATACATACATATGTATGTAGGTACTATATGGCAAGTTATGCATTCGTAAAAAAAATCGCACTCGAGATTTTGTTCAAAGTTGGCATTACGATGATACCGAAGTCGAACATAAATGGGTCTCGCAATCCTGTCTGCCCTGTCCTTTCGGCTGCAGCCTAAACGGCCGGGTCGATTTTCTTTAAACTTGGTACCTTCCCTTTTTTGGGCCATACAAATTTTGTATGTACTTGTACTTTTAATTCAATAATTTTTTTACAAAAAGACGACCATTTTACAAAAACAAATTCCGAAAAATAGTTATAAATGTTACATCCCATAGAAGCATTTTTTTGATTTTCGATTTTCTCAGAAACAGTTCAACCGATTTTGATCAAATTTTTCTATGAAGAATTTTTTAAAAAGTTTTAAAAGTTTTGTGTATCAAATACAAAATTTAAAAATTATTTTTTTGAAAATTCGATATTTCGAAAGTGATTGAGATAATTTTTTTTTTCAAAATTAATTTTTTAACCCCATATTAATAGACACTAATAAATGCCGTACAAATTATTTTTTTTCAAAAATGTTTTCAAAGTTTTATATATTTTTATTATATTAATTTTTTTTAAAAACCGCTGCAACGATTTTCAATTTTTGTTCTCATAAATTGAGAAATCACAAAATCAGACTTTTGTGTAAAAAAAAAATTAGAGGTTGTTTAATCAATTTATTTCTTTTTATATTGATTTTTTTTTACAATTTTTCAGTTTAAACTGTAAGTTCCATGCATACATACATATATGTATATGCATTTTATGAACTCTCATAATACTACCTTAAATTTAACTGTTTTAGCAGGTGGCATAAAATATAGGCTCCCATAACTAATTTATTTCTTTTAAAATCAGATCAATAGCTCTAAACTATTCAGACTTTAAAACCAATGTGTGATCGAACATATGAGCATGTTTGTGCGACCCAGTCTTGCATTTTATTTTTTTTATATAAGAATTCCAGTTTTTTTTCATATGGCACGAAGATGGCACGTGTTTTTAGAAAATGTATAGCACGGAATTTTTTTTTTTTGGCAACGGTTATAATATTATTTAGAGGAGAACTCATTAACAAAATTCTTAGTTCAAAAATTGTCCCCGAATTTTCAACAAAATTTAATTTACATTTTCGTTTTGGTATCGAGCAGAAAATCTACGAAAACATTACGGTTCTCGCTATGGCTGTCAATACCATATTTGTTACTAATAAAAAAAAATGGTTGATTTTTTAAACCAGTACTAACATTAACATATTTTGTCAAAACAATAATTGTCAATTTGGCAAACTGTCAGTGTCATTTTTACTCACTATAGTTCATTGCAATGTTATCGAGATGACATATGTCATCGTTATCAAATTTTAGAAATTTGGTTTCAAAATTATTGCTCTATGTACCAAGATCAATTGGCATTGGATCCACTGTTTTATCGAAAAATTGTGTGATATTATCGAAAGGTTTTTAGTAAAGTGTATGAAAACTTCAACACCGCATCGTGGAGCTTCATCATTATTACATATAATTGAAACTGGCGTGAGAAAAATATAATGCTTTTAGCTCGACCATTTTCAGAACTTATATATTTTGGGTTAGGAAACAAAAAATATTTTAAACCAAATTTAAAAAATTTACAAAATAGTTTCAAAAATTGTTAAAAAAAAATAATGCAGTGGCATTGATAAAAATAGCTATCAGTTTGCTGCGTGAACCACCCATATCTAATTCTGTTTATTGTTTTAGCTTTTTCATATATCTTGATTTTTTTTTTGAAAAATCCTTGGGAGAAAAATAAATTCTTACTGAAATTCTCTCAAATTTCAAATAAATAAAACATTTTATCACAAAAATCATTACTCAAACAATATTATTTTAAAATTTTTCAAAAAAAAATCCATTGTGTTTCTTAATTTGAAGTGACTTCCAACTACTAAAACACTCATGAATTCCTCCAAAAATTAAGGTCACATCATTTAAAAACAAAAATATTTGTATGTATGTATATTTAATGTAAATTATCACTTTTAGTTCAACAAAAGAAACACAATTTTTTATTTGCTAACAGGAATTGTGTGTTGTTCTCGTGTCAAATTTAAAAGGAAAAAAGTATCACCCAACAACAACAACAAAATGTGTATATTTTTTTTTTGTTTTAATAAATTAAGTTGAATAACACAATTTGTACATATATATTTTTTTTTTCTAGAAAATAAATTTTCATGAATAAATAACGCAAAAAATTCTCTCAACAATATCTAGGAAATGACTTTGAACTTTTTGAAAAATGGTTCCTTTTTGTTTGTTTGTTTGTATATTTTTTTTTGTCTATTCATTAAGTGAACATGAATTCATTATTATAATAAATGTTATATAAAAACAACACACGTTTTTTTTTTTTTTTAAGTTTTTCCTTGAGCGGCATTAATTTATGACTGATGTTCCTCATTTTTTTTCATTTTTCATCAACGTGTTATATAGATCGCACATACATACTACACACATCCATACATACACATGCCATCCGATAAAAAAAAAACAAAGCATTATGACATTAAAAAATAAAAACCTAAATAAATTTAAAATTCCTATGAAAAAAAAAATAAATAAAAAACTTCCCTCACTTTACTTTCTGGTTCAACGCGGATACGAATTTTTGTTTTTGCAATGGTAATGAAATTTTCACATTGCATTTGAAATATAAATAAATTTCAACTGAATATTAAATTGATTTAACACTGATTCAGAAGTTTTGATTGAATATCCCAATTTAATAATTGATATTATGATGTAATAAATAAAAGTTAGTTATTGCTTACCGGTGTCTTCGGCATCAATGAGTTCGTCGAGTTCGTCATCGGTGAAACGAAGTCCAAGTGTACTTAAAATTGTGCGTACCCTTTCAATTTCAATTCGTCCAGACTTCTTAGAATCGAACATTTGGAAAGCTTTTAGCAACACTGTATGAAAATGATTAAGTTTTTTTTAATTAATTGATTCTTAAAAATAATTCGAAAGGGTTTTTTTTACCTGCCGTTGTGTCAGCCTGAAATTAAAAAAAAAACAATAAATTTAACATTTTTGTAATCATTTTTTTAATCTCCGTAACATTTTAAATATTAAAAGAAACAGATTTTATAAAAAGACCCGAATGGGTTGAAGTGGTGAGGGAGGATTTCAGGAATTGGATGTTTGTTTTTTACATTTGTGACTTTTAGGAACAATAAAATTCAAAATCCAGTATGTTTGCTAATACAAAATTATACTTTATTGTAATAAAGTATTAAATACCAAAAAAAAGTATTAAGAGGGAGAAGAGTATCTTTGGAATTTTTCAATTTTCTCAAAAATTAAAAAACACAATCCGTCTAGTTTTATTTATTCTACACTGAATTGGTAGGAGCATTATTATTAAACAAGAAAAAACAAAATTATACATAATAATAAAAGAAATTTTTTTTCAAAAAATTTGGAGTTTCAAAATTATTTTTTCAAAATTTATCATAAAAACAACTTGAATTGAAAAGAATGAATTTTATAGCCTTTAAGAAAAGATACTATGAAACTTTAAGTGTTGTCATTGTTTCTTTAAATTATTTTTTCTATTTTATGTCATTATTTTAAAGAAAATTCCAAGTACTGCCTAAAGACTTTATTTTTTGTGAGTGAGATATACATGGATTTTAAGGGTTTGAGATAGGGAAGAGTAGATTGAAATTAAAGGGTTTATTCTTCATCGCATAGACACGGTTTCAATAAAACGACTTTCATTCAAACGACTGTGTAAACAGACATATAGTCGCAATATCACGGCAGTAATATAACAAAAATGAGCGTCCTAATTATTTTGTTTCATATAAACTGCATTTTAATTTACAATTTATCTCAATTCGATAGTTACAGAACAAAGGATGAGTTGTTTTTTAGTTCTCTGAGATATCTAAATATCATATTTTTGAACACGCCTAATTCTAAAAGTCACAATGACGTTTGGTTAATGGTACTTCTTAACTGGTAGTCCAGAAGAAAAATGTCAATCGAACACTCATCAATTCTGAAGTTTAAGTGCTTCTGGTTTTGATTCTGAATTCAAATCCAGAAGCATTTTTTCGCTTCAATCGAGAAGAGGAACTGTCATTTTGTGGGGTTTAGATGGTTTTTGGCTGACCAATCAAAAACGCCATAAATTTATCGACAAAATTTGGTTAATTTTCTGCAGCAAAATCCTTTTTGTGTAAATCATTTCTCATACAAAATTTGACATTTCACTAACCAAATTGTAAACTTAACCAAATGGTAAACTTATCTAGTGTTTTAAATCATTGCATGAATACCCTTATTATTATTAACTATATAAGCAACATTTTAAATATGATAATATTAATACGGCCCAATATGTTGATAACTAATTTTATTTGAGTTCGACTAGAGTTCTTTTCCACAAAAAGAAAAAACTAACAAATGTGACAGGTGACACACGACCAGTTTTTAAATTGACATCTTGACAATAATTGTCACTTTTATGTCACATAAACAATTAAATAAATTGGGTTGCCGACAAAAGCCGAAAATTATTATTATAGAATATTTTTTACGACTATAATTTGTATGTTAATTAGCAAGTAGATATTTTCCGATAATTTTTAATGAGCCAAAAAAAAACATACATACAAATTGTGCACATTACAAAATTTGTTATAATTTATTTGACAATGCGTTGACAGGTGTTGATATAGTTGAAGTGACAAATACGATTTAAAATCTTTAATATTGTTTTTTTCATGCAACAGTAATGAAGAGTTAAGCAGATTTTACATCTGGCAAAAATTATTGCTCAATATCAAGAATTGCACAATATTATATTGATCGTTTAAGGACTTATATTGAAATTATTGCGATTATTAAAATCATCATATTAAAAGAAAACTAATTACTCAGTAAATAACTAGCAGAATGATACTGGAGAAAGGCGATTATTTTGCATCGTGTAAGGACGACCGGCCGCCGATATAATTTTGTACAGTATTTTACGCAATAATATTGTCTGCTCTACCTTTAACCCCGAACTCGTTTTCTCATGCACATAATTCACTTGGGGCTTAAAAAAATGCGACTATTGTCGTGTATCTAACATTTTTTTTAACCGTTCCGAGACATTCGGCTACGATTTCGCGTTGGTTTGGGGGAGATCAAAGATTCTGAATTATAAAGATTGGAATCCTCGGCTGTCATTCTGGTTTGTCTACAAGCTAAACAAAATGGCGGACAGTGGTGAATTCATATTTTTGCACTAGTGTTAATGTTTTAACGCACACTAGTGCAAAAATATGAATTCACCACTGCATAAATTGTTGTTGCAATTCACATCTATTCATCGACACGAGATAAAATTACAAAAACAACAATGTAAACAATTGGGTTTTGGGGGATGGAACGTACGAAAGATTACAATCTTTATAATTCAGTATCTTTGGGGGAGATTCTCTATATTTAAAAATCACTTTGAAATCAGAACACGCTTATTTGTATACGTTAAACGAACAGCTGATTTAATAACACCAGCATTTTACCAAATGTATTAAAGGAGCTTTCATGCAAACTTTTGTGTAAACTTTTTATTTTACACAATTTGTAAACTTACGATGTTTTATGAATACCATTATATTTTCTAATTGTTTGTAACTAAACCAAAAATTGATTTGTTATTGTTTGCGTGTAAAAATTTTGCTGAGTTTCTGTAAACTTCAACTTCAACGCTCCTATGTGCATCCCTTTCCTCCACGTAAGATCTCGCATGAGTTCACTTCTGTTGAACTTATAAGTATATTAAGGGTATTCATGCAACGTTGGAAAAGCATCGTAAACGTGGTAAACGTCTTAAAGTTTACGACGTCGGTCGTAAACGAACTGTCAAAATTTGTATGGGAAATCTTTTCCCACAAATCTTAAACTTACCGACACAAATCTGTGTAGGTACTAAACGAAGATGGTAAACATCGGAAACATGGTAAACTCTTGTAACGGTACTAATGTGTCACAATTTTTCTTGATAATGTTCTTCGCGGGTGAAAAGTTTTTATTTTAAATAATTGCACTTATGTGTTGATCACATCAATAAACATACTTATCATCATTTTCACCAAATAACTCAAGAATTAATAGATCGTTGAAAGCAATTTGTATAATTAATGAAACGTCAAATAGCTTAAAACACTTAATTTGATTTTAACATTCGTAAAATGTATCATCCACAATTTAAAAATATCTAAAATATACCAACAAAGTAAATTTATTAAATTGTATGAACAAATTGCTTGCAATGATTTGTTTACCATAAAGTTTACCACATTTACGCAAATTGTTTTTAGATGCGTTCATGAAACGTATGTATGTTGGAATCTTTACGATTTTACGACATCGTAAATTTTCCGACTTTGAATGAATACCCCTATTATATAACAGTTTCATTTCAGAAAATTAATTACCCTTAGACGCTGATTACACGACTCGTTTTTTTAGTTGTTTTTCCTTTCGTCTTTTTGACAGCTCGGGTGAGGGGTGTAGAAATGTAGGGGGAATGAAGCAACAAATCCATACATTTCTACAAGCTGTCAAAAAGACGAAACGACCGAAAAAAAGACTCGTGTAATCAGCGTCTTAGTCTGTATCGCGTACAATATTGCGAGAAGCGATTTTTTTTCTTTGCTTGTTTTTAGTTGATTTAAAAAAAAATCAAAACAGAAAAAGGATTTGGAAGTGCTTCAGTGTGGAGTGAAGATTGTTTTCCAATTGAATATAACATGTTTTCTAACATTTTTTGTTTATTGCATCATTGTTTGCAACGGCCACTTTTTGAGGTCTCTGGTCTTCTTTTTTCTTGTTTCAATTGGAAGGAAAATAAAAAGATTAATCACGAAATACATTTGCTTTATTTGCATTCTTCGCATTGCCATTTTCCTGGGAAAACTGGGGAAAAAGTTTAATGGGGCCAGAGGACGTAGGGTTTTCGAAATAAAGGCAATGCAAAAAATGAAAAAAATGCTAATGAATGCAAAGAATGCAAAGAATGCAAAAGAATGCAAAAATATGCAAAGAATGCAAATGAATGCAAGAATGAAAGGATGCATGATTTCCCAAAATATTGCATTCAATTGATTGTTGTAAAATGAATCAGAAAGAAAATAATTGCAATCTCTTTGATTCAAGTGAATGGTGATTGCATAATTTGAAGTCTTAAGTCTCAAAGTGAAATCAATGAATACAATCTTATTATTGAAGTCATTAACAATTGCATTCAAAAACCTGGCTAGTCCCCAAGTAGTAGGGAACATCAAAGCCAAATATTTGGCTAATTTGAGTGAGTTTTTAGTTGAAGTCCAGAACTTAAGTGCCATCCATCTTAGTCACATGTCCACTTTACTAAATTCGGAACTAAAGCGGAAACGTTATGGTTAACCGCCAATCAAATTCTTTAATTACGAAATCTCGATATTTTTTTTTTAATAAATATACTAAAATTTCGGATTTCAAAATCTCTCATTTGAAAAATCTTGCATAATCAAAATTTCGCATTTTAAAAAAACTCGCAAATGCAGAAATTTCTCTTATTATTAAATTTTAACGTTTATATTTAATGCAAGAATAATATTTAAGATTTCGTTACATAAGATTTTGTATTTGCAAAATTTTGAAAATACTATATTTTGATAATCCGAGATTTCGATGTACATATATGAGATTTAAAAAATGCTTTTAATCATATCCAAACCGAAATTAAGCAGTTTTTTTGATAATTTAAGTGGTATTTTCTCCTTAAATTCTCTCGGTATAATCAAATATTAAAGAAAAAAAAACGTTTACAGAGTTAAATTTTTTTTCAGTTGTAGATTTACAAAATGTTGGTTTCCTTATTTACACAATTTTTAAAATAGTTCAAAATTAAGCTATAAATGTACATATATTTATTTTCCTTTCAATTTAAAATTGAGTTGCTATCATAAATAATTCATCACATTTTTCCTAAAGTACTGGGACTATTTTATCAATAGTATTTGACGTTTAACAAGAAAAAAAAACCGTTTGTATTTCGAACTGTTTTTGTTTAGGTAATTTCAGATTTTAACGGTTAAAGCATATGTACATAGGTAAAGTACTTCTTCCTTTTTATTTATTCATATCACTCGAAATTCACTTTTCTCAACAAAATAATTGCTTCATTTCCAAGAAAAAAAAATAAACTGCTAATTAAAAATCCAATATCACTCATATAAACAACCATTCATTTAATTCCATCCACAAATGAAGAACCATATCTCACGGAAAACGTCAAACATAATTGCAACTAAGTCAAAAACCAAAATAAAATTGTCGCATAAAAAAAAATAAATAAATATTTTATGGAACTTTTAACCCGTTTTTTTTTCGAGATTTTATATTAAAAACGTGAACTTTTTTTGTTGTTTTGTACTAACCATTTTAGCGCACTCTGGATTAACCTTTACACCGGAAAAGACTAAATGGAACTACTTAGATTCAGTGTGGTCAACGACCAATATCGAAATAAAATCTCAAATATTCCAACTTGATGAATGTTTCAAAAACAACAAAAACAAATTTAAAAAAAAAAAAACAAAAACGGTCTGTCTTTTTCTGTCCGTGAAAAAATAAAACCTAGACATAATAACCGACTGCAAACATTTTATTGCTCGGTTGGTTTTTTTTTTTTTTTGTATTTCGTATTTTCCTCTTCGAAAACAATTTTAAACATTTTCCAGTGAATTTCAAAAACTATGTTCCACCACCCACTGTTTTCAGCGATGGCCCAAGCAGTAGCAGTGTGGTGCTTGAGGAAAAGCGGTACGTTTGAGTTGAACTTTTTCGTGTTGAGTTTTGTTTTAATTTTTTTTAATTACAATAAAGTCAATAAAAGTTTTTGAATTGATCAATTCAAATATGTTGCGGTTATTGAATGAAGTTGTAAAAAAAATAAGATTAATAAAAAAGTTTATATATGAAAGTTCTCCTTTGTAGTATTTTGTATTTGTGTGGTAGGAATGGGAAGTTTATTTACCTTTGACAAGTAAGAAGGTCATTCGATCATATTGGAAATAGCAATCTGCGATGCAATGCATATTATGCTGAACTCTTACACAACAACAAATATTTGACTTTTAGTTGTAAATAAAGTTATCATTTCCATTATGGTTTTGCAATTATAATGGAATCAAATAACATATTTAACAAAGAGAAGAAGAGATAATTTAATTTTGTAATGTAGTTTTGTTTAGTTGGGTCCAACAAACGCTAGGTATCAAGTTTAAAGGTTCTTCCAAACAAACGTGAAGCATTCGGAACGACGACGAAACTATTGCCTATTAAAATATACATACTACAGTTCTCGATTTATAGCTTTTATCTAATTACACTTGTAAAACAAATTTAACACGTGTACACCTGTAGGTTCCAAATACATACGTGTAAATAAAAATACATACACGTGTAATTATAAAAACGTCACTGTGTATTCCCTAAATACACGTGTAATAAATATATGATGTAGGCATTATGACCTTATTTACAGCGGCAATACCAAATAACAATATAATGTTGTTTTCCTTTTAACCAAAAAAAATGGATCCCTCGTGGTTTGGGATCAAAATCTCTCATCCCCATTTCAAGAGAGATTTACAAGTATATAAACACGCACTTGCACACACACCATAGTAAAGTGACATTTGGCTGGACGTGCGTCGCGTAATTGTGAAATTTTTGGTTTCGGAAAGTGAAATTTTTATTTAAATTCAATGGCGCAAAATTTTAAACGATTTAGTACGACTTCAACGCCTTTTTATCGTACTAAAAATGCTTTAATATCATACTAAATTGTTTAAAATTTTGCGCTAATATAAATTGGTGGAGCTGTCGAATGTATTAACTGGAATAGTGTTTTGACCAATTAATTTTGACTTCCTGAATTGTAGTATAAGAAAAGTAACGCTACCGCCGCCATTGCTGCAGCCATTCCACATTCAGGAATACCTATACTCCGGAAGCAAAGTGTGTTCTTACTACATGACACCGACGCACGACTGCATGAAATTGTATTTATAATTTCAAAAAGAGAAGAAACAAAAAAATTTCGTTACACCACAAACATTTTTATTAAAAATACCTACATACTTGTAAGAATTTTTCGATACCAATACTAACACTGATTTGACAAAGGAAATAAAGCTAAGTACAGACGATTGTCAGATCTTACAATATTGTCAGAACTGTCAATGGTCTGACAATAGCTAACAATTAGCTGACAATTGACATATTTCTTACAATGACAAATTATCTGTTTTTTATCTCTCTTTAACCAACTCATTGACATTTCGAACAATGAAGAAATTGTCAGCAATTGTAAGATGTTTTCAATTAAAACATCTGACAATAACCAATGAGTCTGACAATCTCCTAATCGACTGACAATGATAAAAATTGTGTGTTCAGACGATTAAAGATACTTAACAATTTTTTGTCAGATTGTAGTCTGACAATGACAAATTGTGTGTTCAGACGATTGTAATACATTTGGAACAGTTTTTTCACTGACAGATCTGACAGTATTGTAAGATCTGACAATCGTCTGTACTTAGCTTAAGTCCGAATTGGACATGACACGGCACACACACAATAATTAAAACAAAATTTCTATTTTGCTTTCCTTTTACCACGAAAAATCGGCAATCCCGCATCAAAATCCCAAATAGCTAAAAGAAATTACGTTATGTCTACGATTGGACCCATAAATGCATCAAATACCAACGTACAAATACTTTCACAAAAGTATGGGAATTTGCACAGAGTTTATTAATTAGTTATGTTTGTTTACTTTATCAGAGAACTGGTATAAACTGTTATATTTTAAAACACAGTTTCGTACACAAATCATTGAAATGGAGTTGATTTTAAAAATGCTTCGAGGAAGGGGTTAGGGGCACTCTGTCTCTCTGAATCTAATGAAAAAGTTAACGCATTTTGCAAAGTTTCACACAACAAGGCCAATAGTATTGAGTACCGTACAAAAAATTAAATACATTTTCAATGAAATATAACATCGCCTTAAAAGTTTAATTAAATTTAACATGGCCGAAACTGAAAGATTCTACCAGTTTTATTTTTTTTTATAAACTTTGACAGTCTTTTGGGTTAAAAATCGTAGAAATGGGTAGGTTTGAGAAAAAACGAACAAGGTTATTTCATGTCAACGTATTTTGGCATAACATTTTGCATCCGATTTGCAAAAATATAAAACAGAAAACACCCAAAACTAAGGCGTAAAAAATAACTTTGTGTTATTAGATGTTTTGTAAGAACATAACATTAATCATAATTCATAATATAAGGTGTGTTCCTTTACTTTAAAACTCTGTGCATTTGTGTGAATTTCTACGTCATTTTATTTTTTTTATATGAACTTTGACAGACTTTGGTGTAGAAATTCACAAAAATGCACATAGTTTCTATAGGAACGGCTATATATTATTTCTGTTGTCAAACTCCTTTTTTCTCATTTATAGTCAAATCTACTAAATTAGGTATCACTGGATAGCAATTTACACATAGCGATGACAATACACAAAAACTTTATGTTACACCACACTGTTTTCTACAATCTTCGTCAATTTCTAATAATTCAATAAGTGAATAATTTGACATAAAGAATGCCTCACTTTTAACCCATTGAATGAGTGAAAGAGAAAAATATGTATTACTTCTGAATATAAAATTATATTTCTTTCGCTGCACCTTGAGTGAGTGGGGGAGAAAAATATTTGTTACTTCTGTTGTTTGTAATCTTTTTTCTCATTATAAAAAGCCGAATGCATTTATTAGGTATCACTGCGGGAGAATCTTACAAATATTGCTTACAAAGAAGTTTTGTAAAACTAATATGTTGATATCAATAAAGAATTTATTTATTTTGTTCAAACATTCTATTTGAAAATTTAATTGCAAAACCTTATTGAATATGCGAAATTTTCTGGTATTCATTAATTGTTTTATGATTATATGTATTACATTTTTATAAAAGGTGTGTCAATATAGGAAGAAATTGTGATAATTTATTAAATTATTATGCTTGAAAATTTCATCAAAATCGATTGAATTGTTCAGATTTAATGAAGTATTTTCCCACTCTCCAATTCAAAGTGCATCACTGTATATCTGTCTATCTATGTATATCTGTCTATCATTAAGCTAAAGCCTTAACGGGTGAATGGATTTGCCGTAAATTTCATCCATATACAGCGAAGGCTATACCCATACCAACATTTTGGTTTATTCTTATAGCATGTGTACACGAATACCCGTGTTACACGTGTAATTTAATTATTCATGTATGAACACGTGTATTTATTTTTACACGTGTATTTAGGCAATACACGCGTGTAATTACTTCTATATCGTACTTATGATGTTTTGTTGTCCAAAAGACGTTGAAAAATAGATACAATGCCGTAACTTATTTTTTGGAAAATAATTTTGTGTCTTATATGTTGCACACATACATACATAATATCAAAAATAACTGCTGCTCGCCAGTTATAAGAAAAGCGCCGCTTTTATAACTACACGTGTATTTTTATTTATACATGTATTTAGAACCTACACGTGTACAAGTGTTAAATTTGTTTACTACACGTAATTGGATGCAGGCTCTAGTTTATTAAATTTTTTTTTAGAAATCAGCTTTTAATTCAAAATTCCATTTCATGTATGAAGAGGAAAAATCACATTTTTATTCATACATATAGGTATTTCTAAGTAGTACAAATAATAAGATCCACAAAAAGTCAAAACAAAAAAAAAACTCTCAGTCTCCTTAAAAAAAATATATTTACCGCAAATTATAAAAATTTAATTATCACTTTTTTTTGCCAGAAGATTTATTAACTACCAGATCAAAAGATACTTCCCTTAATACTGTTGCCATAGTACAACCAAGAAATATAGAACTTAATTAATAAATTAATCTAGCAAATCGAAAATGTAGGAGGTGATTCCCACAAGTAAATTCCAATTTCACACAACATTAACCAGAATTGATTCCCTGTGTCATAAGAACTCTCGAAATAGATTCTCACGTAGATTTGAACTTATTTATCAGCAAAAAAATTCTCTTAATGATGATACACACCTTCTCTAGTTGCGTTCTTGCGTTTTCATCTTTATAATTCAAAAAATAGCTGCTAGCCTAGAGGCACACATTTTTACCATCCGAAGCAGCGGACAGCCGGCGGCCGGTGCGGCGCCATCACTATATGCTCATTCGTTTAGCATTCAATATCAAATTGCACAATCGAGCCTAGACTAGCAGATGATGATGTGTGCCCCTGGATAGAGATGTTTTGAAAAACCACGAAAATCAACTGACAGATCAGTAGCACAACTACCTATAGTGATGATGATGATGATGGTGATGGTGATGTTAGGCAGAGCTAGATCCGAGAGCACGAAAAAAACCAATCATATTTCGTGATCATCATCGTCACTCCATGTGGAGAATTATTGTATTTGACATTCGCAATGGAATTCTATTTTTCTTCCTCATATAAATGACGACAGCGACGTACATATGTAGAAAGTCGCAACTGCGGTGTGATAATTTGATGTTAAGATTTATATCACTTTTATATTTTTAGAAATATTTTTTTTTTTTTTTTATTTTATTTTTGTTTATAATTAAAATATAGTGTTGTTTTATTAATTTTATATTTTTAATCTTCGTTTCCTTGTTTCTTTAATTTTGATGGGAAAAGATAATTTTGATGGGGATTATTTTGAAGATGGATTTGTGATTGATTAACCGAGGGAATAAATATTTCAAATGACATGGGAAAACACACAGCACAGCTATATAGTATAGTGTTGCGGTAAAATAATTATTATTTCATTGTTTATTTCCAGCGGAAATGTCGATTTGGAAGCTGCTGGTGGAGTGAAATTATGAATGCATGTATTTATTTACCTACACAGTGTGTTCGAGAAATATAAATTTTACCATTCAAATTCCAGATGGTATATGTCCAATATAGAATAACACTAACTAATGTAACTTTTGTTTATTTATTGAGATTAGACAAATTGCCGAATTTGGGGAAAGAACAAATATACGAAATAATATATTTTTGTAATGAATTAATCTTTATTATTCATTAACGACGAAAGACTATTCGTTATTTTTAATTGAGTGCTTATTTATGATTAATGTTTTTTGTTGGTTAATTTTGTTTACCCTTGGGGAAAAAGTAACTCCCCGTACAGAAAGAACACTGCCAAACATGTTAAACTGGTGGTTGTGAGTGATTTCTCTAAAGGTTTTCAAACCAGAGAGCAATCTTAATTCGTTATATATATAAGTAGATTTGAAAAAAAAAACGTAACTGACATCCACCCCTATTAATAAACACAAATCAAACATGAATTATCTTTGATTATTGAAGTTAGTCCGAAATTTGATCAATAAATTTAATTTGAAGTTAATTAATATTTATTAGCTAATTCACCCAAGTATAGGTGGATGAACAAGTAGGTAATTATAAGTTAAAAATACTTAAGATATTTTTGCCAATGACCTAGAGATAAAAACAAACAAAAAAAAGTTCTTAGTTCAAATACTAGATTTCCGTAAAGATTTTCTACTTGATTTTCTTATGATTTAATAGTTAATTGTTAATTAATGAGATACATATTTAAATTGTTGAATTAATTTCTGATTTTTATTAATACTCGAGTCAATAAGGCATTTGACACGGAAAAAATCTCCGGCAAGCTGAATTTCTGTATAAAGCCTGCTCATGGCGTTGTCCCCATCCCCCCAAAAGTCCCCATCGATATGAGCGCCGCGCCGTTAACAATTTTAATGGGGTTTGAAGGCCACCAAAAATGGTTTTTCATGAATAACTCCCAAATGGTAAGTTTTACAGAAAAAAAGTCAAGAACTAAAAATTTAAAAAATTTACTACAAAAAACATTACTTACCTTTTTTCATAAAAATAACCGTTTTCGAAATAAACCAATCGGAAGAGTTAAGGGTTTTACTTTTCTATATACACTGAGGCGGCAATTAATTCAAAAATTGTGCATTTTGTGATAAAAGCATCAATTTTTTGCTGCAGGTACATTATATAAACACGATTTTAAGATGTTGGCACACTCTAATTATCCACCCCTTTAGGTGGGAGGGGCGTATTAAAAAAAAAAATATTGAAAATAAAAAATTATTATAAAAACATAACGGCAACACTTACAATCTCTCTCTTGACTATTTTTTAATTGCGATATATGTATGTATATTGTAAAAGTACTATGTGGCAAGTTACTGATTCCTAAAAAAAATCGAACTCGAGATTTTGATCAAACTTGACATTACGAAGATAGCGAAGTTGGAAAAAGTAGGTCTCGCAATTCTGTCAGCTTGTCTGTCCTTTCGGCTGTAGCCTAAACGTGTAGGTTGATTTTCTTTAAACCTGGTACATAGAGTTTTTTGGACATGGTTTTTACATTTTTTGTTGACCAAAAACGACAGTAACAGCCGTACAATTTTTGTTTAGCAAAAAATGAATATCTTATTTTTTCTCAAAAACGTGCGCTCAACTTTTTTTTCATTCAGTATTTTTTTACAAAAAAGTTAAATTTTATAAAAAAACAAAATTTGTGAAAAATGATTATATGTATATGGAACCTCACATAAAATCATTTTTTTTTATTTTCGATTTTCTCAAAAACGCTTCAACTGATTTCGATAGTTTTTTTTTTAAGAATATTGTTTTTTTTTTGGATTTTTACAAAAAGTTTAAAAAATTTTTGAGAACTTAATAATTGGAAAACGATTCAATCTATTTTTATAAAACTTAGCACCCAGGATTATTTTTAATATTATCTAACAAAAAATTATTCTTAAAACCAAAAATAACGGTACCTCCCATACAAGTGTTTAAAAAAAACCGGTAAGGAAAATCTCATTTTTCTCAAAAACAACTCCTATGATTTTAATTAAATTTTTTATTTCAGTTTATATCAGTACCCTCTACCATATTAAGAAAAAAATGTATCTATCGATTAAAAATGGCATCTTTCATAGAACCATTTTTTTGATTTTTGGCTATCTCATTATTTGTTGAACCGATTTCACAGATTTTTTTTACACAAGAGCTCCTAATAAGTTAAAATAATATTAAAATTTCAAAATTATTTTTTGAAATTTCGATATTTCGAAAATAGAGATACGATTTTTTTTTTTGAAAATTCATATTTTAATTCCGCATTAATAAATACTAATAAATGGATTACCAAATTTGTTTCTTAAAAATGTTTACAAAATTTTATATATAAAAAAATATTTTTTTTAAAAAACCGCTTCTACGATTTTCATTTTTTTTTTCTCATAAATTGTGATTTAGTCAAAAAGTCAGATGGCATACGTAGCGTTGGTGTCAAAACAATTTCAGGTTTTGTCTAATTAATTTATTTCTAACTATACAATAATTACTATCTATACACATAAAATACTATCTTATACTAAAATACGTTTTTACGCATAAAATATAGGATCCCATAACAAACTTATTTCTTTTAAAACCAGATTTTAACTATTCTGAGTTCTGACTTTTAAACCAAAGCGATGTGATCGCACATAAGAGCAAGTTCGTGCGACCCAGTCGAACATTTTATTTTTAAAAGAACAGGATTTTTGTTCTTATATAAACTCCACGTCCACAATTTTAACACGTTTCCTCTCAACTCCATTCAAATTGTCAATTAACTACATGTACCTGCTAATACTCTCCTTCATAGTAGTTCTGAATAATTTAAACACCACCAAACCAACGTTCAAATGATATATGTACATAATTTCACTCTCACACAGTAGTTATTTAAAATGAGAAATTAATGAGATCCATAACCTTCCGTAAAAAAAGTGTGAATTTTCAAATATTTGATTTATAATGGCGTGTGACAATTTTAAATTGACAATAAGTCGATTATCACAGCATGCCATTATCCAGGATAAGATTATAGAATGTCAAAATAAGCCATTTAGATTTTGTCTGATGTATTTTTAAATATATATAATTTAAAGGGCTGTTTAAATGTTACTTAGTTTAAAAAATGATTATCAAAATGGGTAAGTAACAGGATATGACTACAACAAAATGGTCTACAAAATAGCTTACATCGCACCCTTAGAATGAAAGTAAACTAAAAAATTGTAATTTGAGGGAAATGAGCAAGAAAGTCTAAAAAAAAATTATTTTAGGTCAGTTTATTGCAGATTCAGAAGCTACAGGAATTTTGAGTTAGGTCACTTTCATTCTAAGGGTGCGAAATATGGAATAAAAATGCGAGGACAGAAAATAAAATTAAACTTATTAATTTATTTAGAAAAAAAATAATGTTGTACTGGTGTGTTTTTGCATAAATAGTCCAGTTTAAATGACTATGTAGTTGAGTTTTGATCTATTCAGGCTTTATATTTTGTTAAAGTGACTGTCGACATCACTGCTCCTAATTACCTTTTAAATAGAAACGGTGCGTACATTTAGTTTAAAGGACTATTCACACACATGAGAGCATCCAACGACCGAGGAATGAATGAACATTCATCCACTTTGGCATTTCGTTTACATAGCATTTTTTTATTCGTTGCAAATCACCAAGTAAACAAAAACAAAGAATGATTTTGAGATTATTCGCGCGTGAATAATTTATTCGTTGCAGTGTGGATGATGTGTGGAACGCGAATGGACTTTGACAGTTCATAACAATCAGATTACAATTCTTGACTACCAACTTATTTTCTCAAATTTTTCTTATTTTAGTAATTGAAACGCAAATTTTAGATTTTTTTAAATTAATTTAAATAAGTTTTCTATCATTTTGCCTAGTTTTTTTGTGAAGAATTTAGGCTTATTAAATGTTTTAAATCCCATTTGTTCTTTTATTTGTCGGTCATTTGTCGCTTTAGTGTATATAGTCCTTAAAGGCTCTCCCAAACCAACGCGAAACATTTGAAACGTTGAAGAAACTTTCATCTGTCAAAATAATATATTTGCAGGGCGATAAATGAGTGTAACCACACTAACGCGACGATGTAAAATATATTGACAGTCGAAAGTTTCGTCGTGCCTCGGTCCGAATGTTTCACGTTGGTTTAGAAGAGCATTAAGGTTCCCCCACACCAACGCGAATTTTCTTTGGTGACGACGAAAGCAATAATAACAATGTTGTTTTCATTGACAACCACGTGTTGCCACCGAAAATTCGCGTTGGTGTGGGGGAACCTTTAAATCGGAAAATTTTCTATTTTAATATTTTCTACGAGAAAACAACCTAACGTCTACGAACTGTCAAACAAAAAGGATGCATTCCACAAATCGGCGAAAACTCCACAAAATAAAAAGTTTGAAAATTATTGTTTTCGATAACAATAAAACAACTTAATTTAAAAAGAAAATAGAGCGATAGATTTCTGACTTAAAAAAAACTCCCGCAAAACGTTGTAAGTGTTGCCGTTGTTTTTTTTAATTAATTAATTAATTAATTAATTTTCTATCTTAAATCAATTTTTTTATTGCCCACGCGATTTTTGTCTTGTTTCGACCCAACTTACACCTTTTCTTTTTTCTTTAAGGGGGCGCTATATAGCCCGTACAGTTCGTGATTGTATCTTCTCCTCCACTCACCATCTATGCAGACGGGCTCAAAACCAACCTTACACACTCTAGCTTATAATCGCATCTTAAGCAAAGCACCATGTATATTGAAGTACTGAGGCCTTGCAACCCTGCCTATAGCTTTAAATAATGAACAAAACCGGACCAAGACTACTTCCTTGCGGAACACCAACACTTATTCATTACTTCCTTAAACCCTTCTTTATCTCAGAATAATGAAAGGTTAGATTTTAAAGTCTTCCGGAAAAACTTCTAATTTAAACTCTGGACAAAACTAATGTTCTTTTTTCAAACGATCGTTCTTTCTAAATTAGTTTTCACTAAGTGAACATCTACTAATAAAGTTTTATGATCAATGTATGTACATAGGTGACTCAATTGAACATTGAGTCACCTATGAACTTACATTCATTATTCTTAACCAAAAAAACAAATTACGACCAACCTAGTTGTGCGTTTTATTTAATTTTTTAAATTGTCTATATCGGTTTAATTCGTATTCTCATATTTCTGTCTTGTGTAGCAATAAATTAATTATGACATAATAATATATAACATTCCAAATTTAATATTTGAGTCAAGCAAAGTCAACCTTAGGTTTATATTTTGCTACCGCAAATAAGAAAATGCTTTTAATTTTGTTTTTTTTTATTTAAATATTTTAGAATTTTTCTGCTGACATTTAATGAACGAATATAAATTATTTTATGGGCGGTTATTTTAATTTACGCTTTCTTTCAATTTTGTATTGTTTACTATATACATACATATATTTTGTTGTATGTCTTTGTAGAATTTTGAAGGCGTTTTGTTCCAGCCTTCATAAAATACGTTTTTATTTTTTAATGTGACCATCAATGTGACCATCAACTCTTTCAATAATTTGAAAATAAAAGTGATTGGGTTTTATGTAAATTGAATAGATTTTTAAACATAAAATAAAGTAGTATTAATAATAATATTATGATTTACGATTGTGAAAATGGTTGTTGTTTAAATTTAATGTTTAAATTAAATTTAACGAGCAATGTTTTTTTTGTTATTTATTTTATTATCACAGATCGTTCCTCTTGAAAATAAATCATTTTTCTTAATTTATGCCACGATTATGAAAAACGCAGCGGGGATTTTAGAGAAAGGGGTTTGACAAAAAAAATAAATGAATATGGCCTGACAGCTCATGGAGAACGGGTACCAAAATTGATTCTCAAACATTTCTGTGTGCGTCGGGAAAATGGCTTTTGCTTCCTCAATTATTGCCAATGGAGCCGCTTGGTGAATGATTCGTAAGTCATTTTATGTTAAAGGTTGGCCAAAAACTAAACTTTGTTTGGCTATGACTCATAACTGAGTCGTTTGGCGTTCAGAAAAACTAGATCTCAGAGATTTTGCTCACTCAAAAAGTGAGCAAGCGAAGTCAAGATATTTTTCCTCAGAATTTTGACAGGAAAAATGAGAAATTTTGCGGGTGTTCAGGTAACTGAGATTGCTGAGATCTCCAAGATTTTATTTTCCTTTAGTTTTTTTTATTGAAATCAAAATAATCAATAATTTTCTTTCTAAACCACTCCAAATTAACAATTAAAAATTGCAATAATCGTTTTCAATGAAATCTATAACTGACAATAGAGATGGCCAATGAGCATTTAGAGAGGTTAAAAAAATTATTTTCAAAGAATATTATTTATTTTTTATAAAAATGGCGTCCTTTGATTTAAACTTGTCTTTGCCTGTACTGCGAAGTTGGTTGCGGTTTTTCAATTAATTTCATATGTGCTGAAGTTAAGCTAAGTACAGACGATTGTTAGATCTTACAATATTGTCAGAACTGTAAGTGGTCTGACAATAGCTAACAATTAGCTGAAAATTGACATATTTCTTACAATGACAAATTATCTGTTCACGCGGTTGGTAGATTTCTTCCCAATTTGATTGTCAGCTATTTTTTTTATTACTCTTTAACCAACTCATTGACATTTCGAACAATGAAGAAATTGTAAGCAATTGTAAGATGTTTTCAATTAAAACATCTGACAATAACCAATGAGTCTGACAATGTCCTAATCGACTGACAATGATAAAAATTGTGTGTTCAGACGATTATAAGATACCTGGCAGTTTTTTGTGAGATTGTCGTCTGACAATGACGTTTCTGACATTTGGAACAGTTTTTTCACTGACAGATCTGACAATATTGTAAGGTCTGACAATCGTCTGTACTTGGCTTTAGTAACAATATCATTAAGGCCTTGCTTCTATATTGTCCCATTTCAGGCAAGACGGGTTTGCTTACACTTTGGTACATCTTCTTACTTTACTTCAAGCATGTATTTTTTTTTTGAATTACCTAAATTTGTGATTTTTTGTTTAAAGTACAAATTTCCCATCAAAAATGGTAAGAATAGAAAATTAAGAACAAAATAATAAGCAATTTTAAACGACAGTCAATCAAGGTACAGTATTTTTGTCCACAAGATAATATTATTTAATTTTCATGTCAAAATTCTTCTAAAGTAATTCCCAACATCAATAATGTTTGATTATTACAATTTTCTTAATTTTGTTTTGTCTTCTTTTATATTTCCTTAGGCACGAAATAAACCAGCCGATGGATCTAGTCACAATGCCAAATCTGGACAACGAGATAAGACACCAGGACCGGGTCAGAAAGGAGGTGCACCAGCTAAAGCCACAGCCCATTCAGCAAAACAACCAGCACCGGCTAAACAATCATCTTGTTCTAGCAGTAAAGGCTCCTTAACACCCAAACATTCGCTAAGTGTAGGTGTTCCAAAATCTGGCGCAGCTGTTGGCAAATCACAAAAGAAAGGCAAAAAGAAGCACCAGACCTACGATTTGGTAGTCAAAATTGACTTGGTTTGTAAAATTGAATTTTTTTTTATTTTTTGATTATTAAAATATGTACATATGTCAAAATTTGATCTTTTTTAGACGGAACATGGACTCTCCGAGGATCAAGTTGCAGGTTAGAGAGAATGATAAAATATTTTTGTTTTTTAAATTGGTCTTCAAAGCAAAATTATTGTTGTGTTTTTTTTTACAGAATTCAAAGAGGCTTTCATGCTTTTCGACAAAGATGAAGACGGTACCATATCTATGTCAGAATTGGGAGTTGTCATGCGTTCTCTAGGACAACGTCCAAGTGGTAATAAAATTGAAAAAATACAAAGATACTAATTTTTTTTTGGTTATTTTTAAACATTAGCACGTCATATTCTTGATTTTTGTTTTAACTTTTCGTTTTCAACAGAAACCGAACTTCGAAATATGGTTGATGCTTTTGACCAAAACGGAAATGGAACCATAGAATTTAATGAGTTTCTTCAAATGATGTCTAAGAAAATGAAGATTCCTGATGGCGAAGATGAACTCAAAGAAGCCTTTAAGTGAGTTTTTTTTTTTTTTGTTTTTTTTTTTTATATTTAATTTTGTTTTTTTTTATATTTGCAGAGTATTTGATAAAAATAATGATGGACTGATATCAGCGTCTGAATTACGACACGTAATGACGAATTTAGGTGAAAAACTTTCAGAAGCTGAAGTAGATGATATGATGAAGGAAGCCGATATGGATGGTGATGGCATGGTCAACTACACCGGTAAGTGGATAAATTGCTTGAACCCGAGTTAATTATAAAGGAAGTGATTAAAAAATGCCAACTCGTTGAGATTTAATAAATCATAAATAGTGTTTTCACCGCATAAAAAGATTAAAAAGTAGATCTACTTTGACAGTTCCCTTCAAAATGCAAATGCTATTTCATTTTTTCTTCTAAAGTGGAAGTGAGATAGATAGTTCGACGATTAAAAAAAAATTATGTTCTCGAAAATGTTCTCTCAATTCTCGAAGATTGTACGCAGCGCAATAGGGAAATAGGTGTTTTCGATTTGTACAACTATTTGCCCTATGAAGATTTAACAAGATTAATTTCTAATCTATACTAAATTTGAGGATTAAATTTGTGTGTTAAATCTACAAGATTTGATGAGGATTTAGGGTAAATCTACTTAAATCTCGGATTAGCGGTCGGTGAAAACGTAGTATAAGAGATTCGTTGGGTCATTGCTCCGTGTAACTTAAATCGACGAAAGATTAAATATAAGGAGCATATATGATTCGAGAAAGCTTTATATCTTAAAGTTAAATCTTGGTATTGCATCTATACCAGTGATGTACGATTGGCAACATAACATTATAATCGATGACTCAAAATCCTCTAGTGCTCACAAATGTGAATTAATCAGTCCTATCTCCGTGTCCTCTCCCGTTTAAAATAAATGTTCCAATCCCTTCTATTCAATAAACTGATTACAATTGCGGTCGCAATTGCTATCTTTTGAGTTTCTGGTCGCATTTAGCAGAATTCCATCAATTCTTTTTGTGCCTGTCCTCACGTTCATATCGCATACCAAATAATAAAAGAAACAGTTTAAGTACTCAAGGGTGTTTCATAATTCATTTGGAGAGCCCTGATCATAAGTACTTTGCTCTGTGTTCAGAGCAAAATGTACTCGAATTCAACTGGGTTAGGCATTTGCATGTAAGAGGTCAAACTCTCTGTAGTTAGTGCCCAAAAATTAAGAACGCCAAAGTATTTATAAATCAGTAATTTTGTTTCATGTTTTGACCTCAAATTTGGCTTTTGACATTTTTCCCAAATAAAACTGCATTTTTTGAGCAATTTATACAAAAAAGAGAATTATGTCCCTTTCACACCACAAAATGAAAAGCACTGGTTAAAACTAAGGTTTTTTTTAGGAAATGTTTTACATATATAAAAATAAAATTCAGATTAGAAGGATTTTTTTTTCGAAGAGAAAGTCTTATTTTTGTGGGTTTAAGGGATTAATTTTACAGAATGCAAATGTTTAGCATATAAATAAATTATAAAATAATAAATTTAACTTCTATCAATTACACTTAATTGAAAATTTTAAATTTTAAGATTTCTTACAAATTTATTTCTTAAAAAAAATCATTTTTCTTTTCTTACAGAATTCGTGATGATCCTGACTAAACGAAACTAGTGCAAACTTTGTAATCGTCGAGGTAGAAAGAAATCATAAATGAAATTGCTCCAGAGATATAAAATTACTGCGTTCATCCTTTGTATGTGATTATTTTTAATTTACATATAATAAGTAAATTAAAAATTATCACAGTCTTTGGAAAAAACATAATAATATATGTAATCAGCCAACAACATAGAAGTCGGAAAAAAATAAAATATATATGAATGAGTAAATAAATTTATGATAAAAATTGCTAACGAAAACACAGGACCAGTTAAATTATATTATATTCTTTATATAATATAAGACAACGCAAAATTGTTTCGTACAAAACCTCGATGATTATTTATAAGTAGGTGCTTATAAAACCCGATCCTTGAATACAAAAAAAAACAAACAAACAAATAAATAATAAACACACTCAGATGGACCACAATCATAGTCCATCCAAAAAAGAATAATAAATAGAAAACTTTATGATTAAATTATAGCTTAACATCATTCAAAGAAATATTTCAAGAAGAACAAAAAAAAAATCTATAACAGCATGCAAAGTTTTGTACATAATGTAAAAGATTCTAGCCAGGACTATACATACCTATATTTATATAGTATACAAATACATACATATTTAAAAAAAAAAGTCAAAAGATACAAATCAAAGAATCTTTATAAATCTACTGGGCCGGAAATGACACTTAAAATATAAGTGAAAAATGTATTATAAAAAATAAATGTATTTACAAGCCATTGCTCTCTTATAACGCGTAAAACAAATAGTACACCGTTATTCTATTCTAAACTCAAAACCATTTTAAATCAAATCAAAACAAATTTAATGCAATAAAATTGTAAAAATGTTGTACTACATATTATACATATACTCACGAGTACGAGTAGAAAGATACAAATAATATTATCTAATCAATAGCTATTCATTCTGCTTAAACAAAAAAAAAAAAGAAAACGATAGATGGCGCGTTAAAAGTAACCATGAAACAGTTTAATTTTACAAACTACTAATATCTATGTAGTAGTTAACATTCTTCAAAAAAATAAGGTGACTACATAAATAAATTTATAATTATCTTTGTAGCACATTGATGTATCATATTTACTCAACTAATTTAAAGTGACATTTTTATTGGCCTATCCAAATTTTTAGACAACATAACAAATTGATGGACGCTTAGGTTAAACAAAAAAAAAAAAAAAATCTATGCACGTTGTTATGTGTTCTCATGATTATATATACAAAACTATGAATGTATAAACATAATAAAAGAATGAATGTATTAAGATATAAGAATACAAGAAAATAAAAATAAATAAGAGAAACATTACATTTAATTTTTGTAATGAATGACCCCTATCATGAAATTTTCCGGATTCGATAATTTCTTCCCGATTGCATTTAATAACTTTATAGTTATCAAATATTTCTTATGAATATTGCTTAACGACAGTTGGCAATTTTCTTTCCAATTAAAGACCCTTGACAGATAAATCGAAAACTTTATAATGTAAGTTTCAAACTGTTTTCAAAACACTCAGCCTCTTAAATAGCTTTGCAATCAATCGACATCAGCTGTCCGCATTCCGAAAACGAAAGCAATTAATTCAATTTATTGAAGATAACCCGTTTAATCTGAGCCAAATTGTACCTATACCCTCTTATCTGCACTTTTGACGATAATTTCCGGAACTAATTAATTTATTGTAGATTGGATTTTCGGACTGTTCTACTCCTTTTTAATTCCAATCGAATATAAAAACATCGACTTCCAAAACTTAAAAACACACACCGAACGACGCCATTTAACATTATTACTTATTATTTTTCACTCGAAGTAAGTAGTTTATCAGTTTTTTTGACGCTGTTCAAATAAGGCATGTTCAGGAAAATGAGATCTCGGAGATCTCAGCAATCTCAATTACCTGAACAGGATTCCTCAGCAAAATTTCTCAGCTTTGCTGTCAAAACTCTGAGGAAAAAAAATCTTGGATTCGCTTGCTCACTTTTTGAGTGAGAAAAATCTCTGAGATCTCATTTTTCTGAATACACCAAATAGTATGCCTTTTTTTCAACAAATTTCCCAAAAACTGATTTTTTTTCTATGGGCAAATTCGCAAGAAATTTCACGTTACCAAACAGGTCAAGTATATGAAAAATGGAAATTAAGAAAAAAGTTTATATGTTGAAACTTGTAGCACTGAATCGTTCGATGCAAAATAAAATCCCGGGCAGCCCTGAGTTTATTGACAATTGATTGACATTCCCCAGGTCGCCCTGGGACAGAGAACATCCAACAAACCTAATCTGACGTTTAATATTTGTTTAACGAACCTGATTCAATTACACCGTATTTAACCAAATGAATTAAAAGGGTGTTCATCATCAAACTTTTGTGTGAAACTTATAATTTTACACAATTTGTAAATTACTTACGACCTTGCATGAATCCCCTGAATAAGTGTGATTAAATGATTTGATCATTCAACGAGCCCAGATTTGTGTTTTATTTTAACGACTGCTGAACGTCAGAGTGAGTCATTGGTGTTCACATTAATTTGTGTATGAACAATAGTAGTGGGATCTACGTCAAAAAATATCGGAGGAGGAGGAAGTCCTTTGTGAACAGCGTATTTTATTTTGTTTTGTTTTTGTGTCAATAGGGAAATTATCGAATTTGTCTATTACATCAAAAGTGACAGCCTGATGGCTTGTGGTAACTAAGAGATATGCAAACTTACAAAACTACAAGACGGTTTTTTTAGCTTTAAAAAATGTTTGAAATGTAAAATGTAATTTTAATCACAATAATCTGCAAAACTGATATGTACACTGTACAGCTAGTTGCAAGTGACTTGTTGAAAACATATTTAATATTGATCAAATCGACTAAGTGTGGACATAATAGATTCATTCTTGTACCCTGTGCAATTGTGTGAATTACAGTTCAATGCTGTTCCTTAGCTCAAAACATCTCGTAGTTTTCCATAGAATACTTTCCCGAAAACCAACAACCAAAGTCAAATGGGACTAGTTTGAAACTTATATTAAATCAGTCTAGATCTTGTCGACTCAAATATATATGCTGTGTTTTATTTTCCCCCAGATGCAATCCAGATCAGATCATGAAAATAAAACAACCCATTATCTCAGTAACAACTTTCTATATACCCAACTCTTTTTTCCCTTTGTTTTTTTTTATTTATTTGTATTCACCCGTTGTATTTCTTTTTGTTACACTACTGATGACATTTATGAATGAAGGGTGTGTGTTCAAAATGGATTTGGAAATCCAAAATCAAAAAAAAAGTTGGATCTTGTGTTATTTTTTTAATTCATGTACATATTTTCCAAATCTGGTTCGGATCTGGGAAAAATAAAACACAGCTAAAAGTTAATACAAGTTTGACACAACGAAATCAAAGACAAACAATAGGTCTGTTTGGTAATGTGAAATTTCCTGCGAATTTGCACAAATTTTTACAAAATTTCACAATTTGCAGCCAAATTAAGATTTGGGAACTTTAAAAGAAAAAAGTGACCAAAATGGCCTTATGTAGGTATACCTTTGACATGTTAATTGGAAAACAATCATAAACTGTTATACAAAAACAATTTCGGTATGTTGGTTATATTATATGGAAACAATAATCACTTCGATGATCTTTAGAGATATCCAATAGATTCCAGGATGTCTATCTACAAACTCAAACTGAAAAGCAATCGTAGTTGACTGACTGGTATGTAATTATTATCGCATCCATTCCCAATTCATGGTAGAGGTTATAATATATGAAAACAAATCAAAAGTAGTTTAAAAAATAAATGTATAAATGTGTTTTTGTATGTAGAAGTTAGCTTAACATGAATAACAAACATTGCAAACAACTATTTTGTTTTGAACGATACATAAATATTTTATATTTTAAGGGCAAACATTAAGACATTTAATTAAACCAATTTGTGATTCAATTCACGCATTAAAACTGGTTTATATAGCTAATATTTTAATTAAATGTTTAGCGTTTTCCATTTTAATAATTATATGGTAAATAAATAGTAGGATATTTATTTATTTTTATTTTGTATAATATTTGTCCATTTAATGTTTAATTTGTCCAAAGAATATCTAATTAAATTACATTTAAATTTATTCCTCATTATTTTTTTGGGAATTTCTAAGTTAAACTTAAAACCCCTAAAAGCATTTGTATTGGAGTCAGAATACAGCCTTATGATGGCATGGATAAAATATGTTATTCTTTGTGACACGAGTCATCTTATCTCAGATTTGTTTAAGGTTCTAAGATGTTACATAATATAGTTCTCGAAAAATTTTCTCCACATTAATATAGAGATTAAGCTTCCTGAGGCCCAATTTTTCTATTCACGCTCAAAATATGCGCTGGAAAAAATGTACAGATAGGTAGGTACACGTTATCTGTCAAAAAGTTTGTGAACACCACGGAGTTTTGTGCACACAAAGAACACTCACGCTTGCGGAATTGGGTTCCTGATGATGTAGCATAAAAACGTCAGCATATCTTCGGTTTTGAAAAACAAGGACCTTCAAAATAATGTGGTGGTAAATTTGTTAAATTTAATAACACGTTACACGAAAGGCTGTGACAGTATAAAGCTGAGTATACATTATGATATATTGATCGGAAAATATTAAATAAAATATCTACTGGATCCCAAATAAGTAGAAGGTAAATTTCAAAAAATAATTTAATTATTCTCGAAAATGTTTGAAATGAAGTACCGCAGTCAACTTATTTTGTGTTTGGGAATAATAAGGGTATTCATTCACGTCGTCACATTAAACGGCGAAATACCGCTTTTAACGCTTAAATTTCAATATTAATATGATCGTGCAAAAGCTTGGCAGCCTACCTGCGAGTGTGTTATAACCCGAAAACTACTTTCGCTATTAAAATTTTTTCTCATTTGACATATTCATTTACCGTGTGTTGTAAAGCTGACCATCTTGGTGTAAAAAAGTTTATTATCATTTTATCGCCTTTACCTTGACAATTAAATAAATACCGGCGGTGAGGCCTTGCGTAGCGGTTGAATTAGATTATTATTTTATCAGATCATTTACCACATTTATGCAAGCTGCCAATTTTAAATTTACAACGTCAGAAAGTATACGACGCGTTAAATTAGTACATTTCTTTAAAAAAAAATCTAATTTAAATATTTAATAGATTTTTTATTACACCCTCAACTTTACGACAGTTTTACAACGTTGAATTAATATATACATAATTAGTCGGGCTCTTACAGGCATTTTATCGTAAGCGATAGTTTAAGTATATACATATAGATTTAGTGCTGAGCAAAAACCAAACAATACATATTTCCTGTTCAACTTAAATATAATATTAATTTTAATATTAAATTTACATTTTACCCAGCAAAATGTTTGTAGGTACTCCTAACACTTGAAAAGTAGGCACTTACGCAAACGCAGTGGCGGTTTTACTGAAAAAATTTGAGGAAATAAATTGCTCAACTCATTGCAATTGCCTTGAATATTGCCAATGGAAACGCTTTGGCAATGGCAATACCAATGTTCCTCCGCAGGTGAAAAGCAATTATTGATTTCCATCGCTGAGGCAGTAAATCGTTTCTCTGTGATTTTCAAAGACTTGCTTCATTTGGAAATTTAAGTTGAAAATATGGAAATTAGTAATAACTAATAAGGTATGTTCAGGAAAATAAGAGCTCGGAGATCTCAGCAATCTCAGTTACATGAACAGGATTCCTCAGCTTTGCTGTCAATCTGTCATATTTCTGAGTAAGAAAAATCATGGATTCGTATGCTCACTTTTTGAGTGGAAAAATCTCTGATATCTAATTTTTCTGAACGCGCCAATTTTAAAAGGCAAAACACATTCGACAGCGACTGTAATTTCTATATTTAAATTAATTGACAACTGAAATTACCTGGCAATAGCGGGCGCACCCAGGCAACCCAGCCACAGCTTTAGGGATCCCTTTATTATCAATAGATTCTATTTGTACTTTTTCTATTCAGTATTTACGAAAAAGTACTCAATGACTGTACTTTTATGTTTTTTTAAGTAAAAGAACCAACAAGGTACAAACAAGGTGATAAATATTCAAATACTTCTATGAACATGAACAAAACCTACCTAGTAAAGTCATTTTTAAATGACTTACATAAATTCAGCATTTTATGACTCTTAATATATTGCTTGGGAACCTGCTTCGTTATTTTCTATTTCCTGAGCTTCATAATACTATATTTACTTAACTAACTTCTATCTTGAAACTTACAATACAAGTTTCTCTGTATTGATTTAAAAAAAATGTTTGATTTTGTTATTATTTTATCAATAATCTTATGCAGAAAAGACTTTTTAGCTAACATGTAAAAATTTGTTGTAAAATTAAATGTATAAGTTAACAAAATCATAATGTATATTTTATCCATAGAAAATAAAATTGAAAAAAAAAAGAAATAAAACAAATAATATACATTCAAATAGTTCTAAGCTGTCCAACATACCGAATGCTATTAAAAGAATAATAATAAAGCTTACAAGTTGTTAAACAAAAAAAAATCAAATAATCAGAATGAAAATAAACAACACAAAACCGTTAGTATGTAAACGTTGTTAACACAATAAAAAAACCAAAAAACAAAAATTTAAATATTAAAATGATGCATATTTACTTACTGTGGATTTTAGTTCATAAAAATAGATAACGAAAAAATCAATCTTCTAATCAAAAAACTTAAAAATAAGTTAAAATAGAAAGAAAATTCATTACAAACGAAATAAAACTAGACAAACCAATTTTTAAAGTACTTTAATAAAATTAATCTAAGTAAAGTACTAAAACAGGGTAACTCTTTTTTTTATATTTCAGTTTTAAGACCTCTTATTTTTTTTAATTGACAAATTAACTACACAAATAAAGTTTAGTATATAAAATGCGATACGATCTAATTTCACTGTACAAAAATGCATAACAATGTTAATTAAACAAAAATTTTAGTTTTAAGTCTTCCCGATAATATTTAAGTACTTTTAATTATTTTTATTTCTCAATACAGTTCTGGAATCAATTTAAAATAAAAGAAAGTAGATATTTTTTTAAACTAAGATCTCTTGTATACAAATTTATTATAATTTTTTTTCTTCAACAACTTAATACACGTTCAACAAAAAAAAATTAAAAAAAACTTATTATAAATAAAATATTATATATTTATTTTCATAATATTTAAACAACCACTATTTTTATGGTGCGACAAGTACACAATATATATTCAATAAATATATATATACATTATTTATTTACCAAACAAAATTTAGTAATTTATTAAATAAGAAACAAAAAAGATACATTCCACCACAAATAAATACAAATATTTATATCTATATATTTTTCTATAATTTTATTCAAATATTTAAATTCGTCGAACGACATATTTTCTAACACTTTTAGTACTTATGTATATTAGAAAAAACAAAAATAAATTATGTTTAAAAAAATGTTTTTTACAAATCCCAAAGATCTGCAATCAATATTTTTCGAAATAAAACAAAAATTAATATTTAAATGATTGAATTCGCTTAATCGCATTGATGATTGTAAAGAAAAATGAAAATAAATCAACAAAAAGTAAAAACTTTATCCCAAATATAGAAATTTAAATAAAAAAACGTATTTACAAAATCATTTCAAAGTTATATAATTTTTTTTGTTTTTATAAATGCTAACAGAAAATATGCTGAAATTATTATAATGAATATATACAAATACATAAAATATATAAGAAGGTGTTAAACAAAAACAAAAGTGAAAAATGTATTTAAATTGTTATAACCGCTATAATCAAATATTTTATCCAAATCTATTTAAACATACATATTATATATATTCGTTGTATAGATATAATTATGTTATTCTTAATAGATGCATGGATATATAAAAACAAACAAAATATAATTATAGAAGTGTATATAATGCAGAAATGTTGCAAATTTACTTATTACATGAAATTCCTTGACATACATACATAAATAAAGAGTGAATAAAATTATCTTTATAATGGGAATTATAAAGTTAGATAAATCTTTGTTTTTTTTTTCTGTTTGTCTTTCAGAAAGTTTTAAACTCAAACATTAGAGAGCGAAGTAACTTAAAATCAACTGATGTTAAGGCACTAAGCTACGATTAGACGGTCAACGCGTTGACTCTGTATTTCAATGTTGACACAGCAGAATTTTTTATCGCGTCAACGTAGCCTGCGTTGACCTCCACCTCAGTCTCAAACATTTCTGATTTTGTAGAGGTTTTTTATTTCATCGACATTTTAGCCATCGTTCAATAGAATTTGACATTTTATAGCTTGACAGATAAGCAAGAAACTATATATTGATGCATATTGAATATTTCGATCCAAATTTCATCCAAAAGCCCTAAGAAAGCCTTTTTCCGGAGCAAAGAAATTAATCTAAAAGTTTCTTATTTTTAGAGGTTTTTTAATCTATCAACATCGTAGGCATCCTTCAACTGAATTTCACATTTTCTAACTTGACTGATTCAACATTTTAACGTCGTGTGATCGCGGAAAATGGTTGATTTTTCCTCTTGTCATGGAAAATGAAAAGCTTCATTGGATGCGCTACAAAAGTCAAATTCTTTTCAAAGCCATAATCGAAAATTGTCTCGACAAGTAAAGTCTTTTATAACAAACGGCCAACCATCGTTGCCACACGAGCTCGTCTTATCATCTAGTAAAATTAGTATATCAGCAGCCAAACGCTCACCAAGGCACATCTCTTCTTAATATCATCAGATTGTTTCCAGTGCAATCGTACGGGTCATTTTGCCAAAATGTGTAGTCAGAATATCTACATATATTCGGAATCTACAAATATCTCCAAATAACTGTGACAATTTAAGCGTACACTCGGGCGTATGCGTACTTTTTTTTTTAAATTTGGATCTTTACTCTACAGTTTTTTTTGTTGGCTATATTCAAAAATGATTAAATTTTAATAATTTTAATAACAACGAAATTTTTCAAAAAAAATGGTTTTATACAAAACGAAAAACCCCTACTTTGAATCAAGCTATTGGTCACCCTGTCCATACTTTATTTTTGATTTTTTTTTTAATTTTTGCAGTCGAATATTGGATAATAGTACCCAAGATCAATTTTCCAAATTAAATTTTTTGTATTTCTTCACCCATGTTGCTCAAAGTTAATTATATTATATATTTTGATCAAATCAATTTTTCTGCTTCTTAAAAGATCATCCTGAAAAATTATCGAATGACTGGTTTTTACTTTTAAAAAATTCCATGCTTTTGATTTATGTGTGTAGATAAAAAGTTATACAAATTTGAACTCAATCAGACAGGACCCTAAAAAACAAACAAATTTGTGCTTCATAAAATCCTCATATTTGTGGGTGCAGGTAAAGAAGTAAGTTAACAGAGTTGATGTCACTGTATGTACATAGTTATGGTGGTGTGGAATTTAGTATTCAATTTATAAAGGAAATCGATTCTAATTTTTTCTTTCAATTAAGCGTTGTTATATGTATGTCGCTGTAAAACCTCGAAATGTGAAAATTCTAGAATATCTCAGCAACATTGTTTAGTCCAAAATGTTTTGTTTTCATAATAGATAGGGGCCGAGCGAGGATGGTGTGAGGTCAAGCGGACGCAATTATTGTATATGTAGGAGAATTTCCACGTACACTCGGACGTATACGTATTTTTTTTATATTTTTGTCTTTTTGAATATATTCAAAAACTATTCAATTTTAACAGTTTTGATAACAACGAGATGTTTTAAAAAAAACGATTTTATGCAAAACTGCAATCAATATCAGTGAAGCAACTAAAATTAAAATATTTTTCGTAGGAGGACCAAGTAGAGGGCCAAAAGAGTGGGATGTGTACAGAAGTATACTAAAACCCATTTTAGAAATCACAAAACTTGCATTTTATTATTTCTCAAAGTTTAAGGGCGTTTTTTTCATTGGAGCTACGATGAACTGTTCGAGCTTCAATTTGCGACAAGAGTTCAGAAATATTTGCATTGTTTTTTTCTATAAGTGTTTATATTGGAGAAGCGCTTCGAACAACAATTTATCTAAATTCTTCTCAACTTTGCTCATATCTCTGCTCGAATCGTTTACCACAACTGTTATATTTAATGCATCTTTTGTTTCAATTAAAATTCCAAAAATACGTGTTATCTATTTATTTTTATTTTGTGAATAAATTATAAGTACATCCTTTAACTTAGATTACATAAATGAAAAAAACACTTCTTCTACGGAAAGTACTTATATCGTTAAGCATTTGCAGATTTATGTATACATAACTGACTTCTTTGTGCATCTTAATAACTAACCTTAAGCCTCATCGAGCTCACATCTTAATCCTAAAACATTCCATCATACCGTCCAATGGGTATTAGTACTATAAAAAATAATATAAAATTTCTTGTCACTAGTTTCCAATCATTTGGAACAGCATATGGCAACAATATTTCTGTAATCCTATGCACTTCATGCGAAGCACAAACAAATATAAAACTTGTTATGATCATATTTAGCGTTGGGAATCCCGGCAAAAGTACCAGAACTCCATGTCTATCTGCTGCCAACCAAATATGATACTGACAAATGAACAATTCTAATGAAATTCGTCCGAACCAAGCGAAGAATGTAGAATATCTCGTTCGTAAGATTCCCGATATATTCCGCAGAATAATGTAACCCACAATCGGGATGAACACAATGTAAGAGTGAATTTCTTCGCAATTTTGCTCGTTGCGACATAGAAAACTAAATGTCTCATAAAATCCAACACCAATTATTGCCAAGAGAGTGACAGTTATGGAAGTTCGTCGAGCAAATAGATTTCCGTGGTTATTGTCATCGAAAATGCTATATTTCTGAGCAATGTGGAAGCATGCGGCGAAAATCATTCCGAAGGTAACTGTATACCGATCGATCTTCCACTGATACCACCAATCATGGATGTCATCATCTGTGGTGACAAACAGTGCCTTCCATGGTCGTGTTACGAAAATTCTCTCGAAAAATACCTCGGACAGGAAGAGCACTGTAATGACACTCAAACAACCAACAAATTTGCCCACCAAATAGAGATAGTGCAGTGCATTACTGTCCACACTTTGAGAGGTAACGCGCGGTGGCAGTGAGAGCAAGAAATAAATTATGCACACCCAGAAGGAGAGCAATGGGACGAAGTAATAGAACTGATACGGCCGATTCATACAAAAGCAAAGGACAATTGTTAAGAAATTCATGCGAAACATAACTTGAAAGAATCGCACAAAACCAGATTTTCCAGTATGCCACATGAAAGTATATTGAGAATAGCCCGTTAGAAATAGATAAGTACTAATAAGGACACGCATGTTCATGTGAATTGGCAAAACCCGATGGGCACCGGTCATGTAATAAATAAGCACCACACACAGAATCCAACCTTTGAGCTCGTCGGTTTGATCGCGATTAAGGACCTTGGTGTAGCGCGAGTCTTCGGTGAAGAACAAACCCAAAGCAACTACGTAGCCCACCGGAATCCAAAAGCTAAACTCCGAGTAGTACTTGTTTTCCTTCATAAAGAAGTTGGTGCGATCACAAAGATAGAAGTATGCTAGTATTATCCCGAGGGTTGCTAACGCAACTATTGGGGTGCAATAATCCGCTGGCAGTGAAACTGAAGCTCCGTTACCCACAGCCTGATTTAGTGGCATGTAAAGTGTTATGCCTCTCAGATGCATTATCCAACGACGTATGTACATTGCCAGGACCAGAGAGAAGCTAGAAGTATTCTTTCAATTAAATGAAATTTTAAGATAAAACACGGTAAACTACCAAACTCCAAATACAGCATAGGAGACAATTTGGATAACGGTATAGGGTTCGGCACTACTGCAGCAAGTTCCATCATTGTAATTCATGTAATCGTTACAGTACATGTTCAAAATTATTTGAATGTCGTGTCGCAGCCCGAGGGGACTCAATTGATATCCATCTGCAGCATTCTCAAGAAGTCCATTGGCTATGTGCGACGAAGATTCCCATATATTTGCCGACGAATAGCGAAAAACTTCACGGGCAACTCTATTGAACTTATCGATATCCTCATTTTGTACAGCCTTCCAGGCGTCAATAAGTTTTTCCTCGTTGACTCTGTCTTGGAGTTTCCAAAGGACTTTCGATTTCTTCGCTACTAACTTGTCGAAGGGAACCACAAGCTTAGTAAGATTGAAATTATAAGCTTTTAGTAGTTCGGTGGTTACATTTCCAATAAGGAAGCCTTGATGCGTGAAGCCCGCAATAACTACTGAAGGAGAAGGTGTATCAGCCTCAAACTTTGCCAACAATTGCAGAACGCTGTCTTGCATTTCATCAGCATAAACATAGATTGCTTTCATCTTTAACTTTGGGTCTTCGAAGGACGTGTCCGACTTCTGATCGGCGAGTAATAGAGAGCCATTATCATCGTCATTTGGATGTAAATGATTTATGAATGTGTGATAGAGCCTTCGCACGCGCGAATCGCCGATAAAGACGAATTGATTTTTGTTTCCCCAAAAAGCCAAGTATCGAAAACAGCGTCTAGTGTCACTGTAATTAATTTGTACACAACATTTTTTTATATCTATGTTTCTTCCAATTATAGGAATAATCTTACGTTTGGGAATACTTATGCATCATACAGCCGTATGGCTGCCATTCTTTGTCTCCTTTAAAGCGACCTTTTGAGAGGAGCCAATTGCATGAATCACTTCCTAAAAACCAATGTTTAATAAAATATTTGATTTAAGAATTATAACATAATAGTTCTTACCATATCGATAATTGAGGATTCCGTGATATGCTACAAAGCCGATAACGAGAAGAAGGGCAACTTTTTTCGCATTCGATGCGTTAAGTTGTTGAATAAAATGTTCAGCTTTTGTTTGACTTACTTCAGAAGTCATTTTCTTTTATATTAGATTTGTTTATTTACCTGAATTGCATATTATTTTAGCAAAACATTTAAAATTAATTAATGGAATGAAAAAAGAAAAGTTTTTTTGTTGTTTATAGATTATATAGATCTGACGTTTAAGGTTTAAACAGCTGACTGGATTAGTATTTGGACTTTGGAGAGTACAGGGGTGGTTAAATTATGACTGGATTTACATGGAGACATTTTCTGCGTTCGGGTACCTATCCCAACTTTTCAAAAAGGGTTTGTCGCCTTTCACACGAGGAAACCGAATTTCCAGCAACTTTCAGTTTCTGGGTGAGAAGGGTACGAAGAAAGGGGAGGAAACAAAATCTGGCCGGTCGATAATTGGTCAAAGATTGGAGGAGAATTTGTTGACATTTATCTTTACTCACACGGAAGTGTGTTGCACCAAGCTACAGAAAATTTCTTCGATTTTGTTTCTTCGTCTGAAATGTGTAAGATATTTTTAAGGAAATAAAAAGAAAACGTCAAAAAAATCTTCGGCAACTTGTTTCCTAAAGTAAAAGGGGACTAATGTCATTAGTTTTCATTTTTTTTCAGTTCTGTGCATCTGTCAAAAATGAGGAATATGGTGGATCTAGTACCCCTTTACTTTCAATTTTTTGTTGTTGTTTGTAATGATGCGGTGAATAGTTCGGTGAGCATTCGAACAGTCACTTTTAATTTTTTTGCCACTTTCAACTTTAGCAACCTGCGCAATACAGATTTGTGTACTGTGCTTGAACCCTTGTTGAACATCAATAATTGACCCTGAGTAGATTGGGAAGATTGAGTCCGGACTGGAGAGTGTCATCGTGTTTACATTTGAAACTTAATGCACCTCAAAATACATTGGAATAAAAACAATTTCAACATTCCACACATTAAAGCAACGACAAAGTAGACTCATAAGTCCGGTTTTTATCTTTTCTTCGGGCCTCACGAGAGTCCTCACCCCACCCTTCTCTTGCCTACGAACTGCCGTGATACCGGCTTCAATCTCCCCAATCTAAACAGCGTCATTAGTAGTCTCCAAAAAGTTACATCTCTGTTCTTTTCTGACAGATGTCAGAATTTTAACTTGACAATATTGCTTTCTCTTTCACTGCTCTTCTTTTTTGGACTTTCCTGTTTTTATTTTTGCAAAAGAATTTTTTAACTGTAGCTTTTCATTCAATTTTCACTCATTGTCGTGTGTCACTCCACTTGCACTCGCACTCCAGTTGGGAAATAAAAACCGACTTGATAAGAGGTGTAGCTTGCAAGTCGTGAATTCACTACTCATTATTTTTTTTTCTCCAATATTTGTTTTTAAATTTCTTATCTTTGATACCTTCATTATAATTTTGTTTTTTTTTTTTATTGTGATTTTTCTCTTTAAATAAAGATTAAGAAAAAAAAAGAAACGTAAATTCTTAGTGCAAAGAAAGAATCCCAAAATAGAAAATTAATCAAAACAATAATTGCTTGTTGTGTGATATACCTACATAAAATGCAGGCAATAAAATACATCTCGCTTCTTATTATCTAGGTTTGCTTTTTGTTTATCAAGTGAGCAAAAAAGTGAAAGACAATGTGGTTGTCAATTAAGGTGAGTAGCTTTAGTTAACATATTTTATCATAAACACTTCACTAATCAAGTTCCATCTCAGAAAGTTTTCCTATTGTGGTCAGTGACCACTGATTGATATGTTTCAGTACACCCAAATTTATTTTTAGATTACTTCTTATTTTTATAAGATAAATCCACTTGTTGAATGCTTTTTCAATTCAGATTCTTGCAAATATGATGCTTTATGTGTCAGAAACACTAAACAGCTTACAGCTCTCAAATATAAAATAAACAATTTGTTTTGTGTATGGTTTCTTAATTAGAACCTACTAATTTCCAAGTGATATTAACCTCTTCGTTTTGACTTTATTATGTTTTAGGTACCTATACGTATATGTAATCGATTTTAATAAACGTTCTAATTGTTTTAATAAACAACCCGAAGTGTTCCGTTTAAATGTTAATTACAATTATTATTGTTGTATACCTGACTACGGTATCTATAGTAAAATTGAAGATTATTTGTGGGGTTGACATTTTCTAGAATTTTCAATAAACAATACCTTTTTTTAAATCTTAAATAATATGTACCTACCTACATAGGTTATCTTGAAAAAATATAGTACTATGATATCTATATACCCGCCTCTGTATGTATTTAAAGCGAAAAGTTACAACAGATAGCCGAAAATTTAGGTATTTCGTGGTGCATAAAATTTTATCAAGTGACTCCAAAGCCATAAAGCCATTATCCGCGATGGATGCTGTACAAGTACCCAAAATTCCGTGCACAATCTCCTGACCTCAACCGCATATAAATAATGTGGAATAACTGCACTGACGAGAATTGGAGTCCCCAGCATCTCCTTTAATGCATTAAAATTATTTCCGTAGCAAGAATTGCAAAAAACAAACACAAAATAGGTATACGAAAAAAATTGTTTCAAATACTTATGCACTTGTAACCACTTTAATAAAAACACAAACAAAAAACCGAATATTAATGAAGGCTTTGACGATCTTATTCGTTTATCTCTTAACTTTTCTTGTGTTATAATAGTGAGTACAATGAGGAATTTGTGGTGATAAATTCTGCAAAACAAATTACCTTAATTGTGGTAAATATACCTATTAGTTTTTAAGCATCCGAAAAATTGTAATAAACTATTCAATAGAAAACCGAATATTAACAGTTTTAATTGGAGAAATGAAAGAAATTATAATTCCATCCTTACACTAAATATGATGTAGATCCATCCCCTGAAAGCCAACTTCTTTACACTATTCAATCTTTGTATACCCTAAAATGTTAATACAAAAATCCTACTTACATTGTCGCATATAGGGTCCACGTCCTTTTTTTGTAGAAATTGAAAAAAACATTATGATTTTACTCTTGAAAATCCAGAATATACAAACATGATATCGTGATCTTGCGCAAACGTATGGTGGATTCAATTTTTGATTATTTTTCTGCCCTCATTGGGCAAACTCGGGCAATCTTATGCTCACCTTTGAGTGGATGCTGTAGCTCAATGTCATTTAGGCTGCTGATAACAGCCCTGCGAGAATACTTAATAATTCAACTACTTTCTATTTCAGTGATTTGATGGCATTAATATTTTGAATTGGAGCGCTTGTTATCTCGGACGTGTGTTCCTCTCACTTTCTCTCCGAAATTAACCGAAAGGCCTCAAAATCATTTACCAGGTGCTATTTGAAAGCAGTTAATTCTCTAGACATTTACACATCACACGACTTCCGCTTATGTTTTCGCTACTATGAAATTCTCTGATATTCATGTTGTGATAATGTCTAGATAATTTGTTTCTACTGCTGAACTAGCTGTGAAGGAGTTTTGTTTCTTCAAGTCTTTTCGGAAATCCAAGCACTATTTTTGAAAATTTCAGCTTTCTTTGCTATTGTGACATAATCGATTTGGGGGAAAAGACCTAACGCCAGTACCTATGCATATAACATGGTGAACAAAAATTTTCCCCTTTACTTTTGTTTAAAATCATTGCGAATTTTTTTTTCAATTTTAATTAAAAGCGTCTTATTTTGTGCATATTTCAATATATTTGAATTTTCAATCGCATCTATCTCAAAACAGTGGGTTTTTTTTTGTGTTTGATTTGGGTGCCCGTGAAATGTTATCAAATTTAGTTTCTAAAAATATAAACTAATCAAAAAACCATGAGTTCATCCCTGATAAAAGTCTCAATTTTGGTTTTTTCCAGTTTTCAATCTATACTTGCACCGACAATAATCAAAATTTCTTCCAACTTCTAACCTTCAAATATATGTAATTAATATTGCATATAAAAAGGTACAAATAAATATTGTTTAGATTTAAAAAAAATCATACATAATATATAATATTAATATAACTATATACATATGTATTTAATGTCTTTTTAATAATTTTTTCTTTTAAATAAATAATAATTAAATTGGAATACCAATTTTTTTTAACTTCATAAACAAATTTATTTTATAAAAAAATAATTTAAATTTAGGTACGTATGTATGTATATTTTTTCAAGAATTAAGATCGAACTAATATTTTTTTATTTGTATAACAAAACAAGTTTGTACGAAAAATCAACAAAATTGACAGTAATACATTATATGTATAAAAAAAGAAAAGAAAACATACTTGAAAGCAACTTTCTTGTCAAATGGCATGACGTATACCTCACAGCAAACTAATATAATGCATGATTTTATAAGTTAACACATAAGTAAATAGGTATCTTTTGTGAAGTATATTAAATAGGTAATTAAAGGTAATATAAATTTAAAACATGCATAGCCTGAGGGGCAAATATTAGTTTTAAGTGCAAAATAATCAACTGAGAAATACAAAATGTAAGGCGATCAAAACACCAATAAAAATTACTTTAAAAAAATAAACGTAGGAATTCCACAGACTACAGCGAAGGTAGCCAACTTCTTTGCGAAAAATTGAGCGTATGGCCTCGGGAAAGTCAAAATCCTTTTGGATAAAATGTATGGTAAAATACAGTTTTCTGTTTTCGATGTAGTGTTGTTAATAGTACATATTTGGCTCTTTTGTTACCAACTGTTTCAAATTATACCGTTAAATTTATTCGAAAATCAAAACGATCAGAGGATGCAAACCATTTCTTTGATTCTATTCCCCCGCGTGTTCTTTCGCCAGAGGTTAAACAACCCAGTCTTTGTAGATACTAAATATTAAAATTAATTATATCCCCTTTTCAAAAGAATTAACTTCTCTGATTTAATCTTTACCTACATATGTATGGACAAAATCAATATTTATTTTTTTTAAAAAATAAAATAAATAAAAGTAAATTTTTCGTACGATTTAAAAATTGTTAAGTAAACCGAAACAGACGTTCTATGTACAAACAACAACAAACACAGTTAAACTAGAATCAATATTTTTTTTAACACTTCACCTTTAACCCCATGCAAATTCTTTTCTAGTTTTAATTTATTTTTAACCAATATCTATTTTGGCTATATAAATCAAACAGTTAAGCACGAAAACAAAGTGTTATTGATAAACACACCTTTTTTTCTTTGTGCTCCCTCCTGTTTACCGAACAAATATTTAACATTGAAATTATGGCTCATTCACTCACAAAAGTGTACACAAATTAGCGACTATAAAATGTCACTTACGTGAATCGCATTACGTTCAATAATCAATTTAACGGCTTTTATTATCAGCTTTGATGAAAAGCATTTTAACATTTGGGTGCTTCCTGATTGCATTTTAATAAATTTAAATAGTAGTGTTTGAATCCGACTTGTTGCTAAAAAATATTTAAATATATTTTTTTCTTTTTCCTTTTTGCAGTCATTTAACAGAGGAATCATTCTGTGGTTATGTGTGTGTTGTACAATAATCGAAAGTGTAGTATCCGAAGAGGAAACCAAGACCGATCAATTACCTGAACAGCAACAACCTCAATCGCCATCATCTATCTCATCGTCAACACAAAAGCCCATTGAAAAAGCAGACGACTTTAGAAAAAAGTGTTTCTATGCTGAACCAGAATTATGCCAGCAATTCGCCAATGAAACTTCAAAAGATGCTTGTCCTTGCCACCTACATCCTAACATATCAAACTCATGGGTCTGTTGTAACGTTAGCGATTTTTATAGCTTTTCAGCATCGTGTAGCAAAAGCAGCAATGGATGGGTCAATCTACACATTCGTAATGCAACTATACGCTGGATCGATATATCACACTCAACTTTTCAGAAGCTTGAATCTCTGTCTATAACTGATGGTAATATTCCAAAAATCACGAATGCAATGTCTCGTGCCTCGTATGTAAAATGCCTCAATGTTTCCAATAACAATTTATCGGAAATAAATTCGCGTGCCTTTATTAGTTTGCAAAACTTTCAAGTGCTCGATATTTCGAGCAATAATCTATCGATGATTCCAAAACTGAATTCTCATCAGAATTTAACTGTGGATATAGGGTGAGCTAGTATTATATTATTATGTAGTTGAATTATTTAACATTTATATATATTTTTTATTTTTTTAGAAACAATAAAAGATTATTGTGTAATTCTTTGCTCGATTCAATTCTTCGGGGTTCTTTTAAATTTGTTTTACCTGATACGACTTATTGCCTTTGGAATCAAACATACAATTGGTTTAATTCTACTGATTATATGCCGATTCGACAGTTAGAGCGTTGGAAAAGATTGCATTCAGAGTGTCCGAAGATACCTGGTTATGGCAATTGCTCATGTGACGCCGAACAAATGGCTTTTTCGGTATGTATTTTTTTTTTATGCTGAAAAGTGTGTGCATTTGTTTACCTATTGTCTTAATTACTTTATAATTTTTTTAATTCAGAATGTCCATCTGTACAATGTTCATCACCCCTTCAAATAAGTGCGCACAGTGATGTCTTCTAGTTAACGTGTTTGTTTTAATCCACATTTAAATCGAATCCACATGACTGCATGTTGAGAACTTTAAGTACCTACGTGGTCCACTTGAAGTTTCATTGTCTTAATAAATATTGGAGACATGCCCGTTTCCAGATTAATCGCATAGTTTGGGGTATTAGACGGAAATCGGAACGTTCGCTCTATTTAGAACCTTAGTAATTTTTTAACCGAGTCATAGCATTGTCGTCCCGGCTTCTGCTTCGAACACTCGAAATTTATGGCGATACGTGATGTATTGGTTGGAAAAACAATTCTTCTTCCAGGTTGAATTGATCGCCATTTTAACTTTCGAAGTTAAGACTCCAAGATACTTGTATTCGTTCACTATTTCCATTCCGATACCATCGTTTTTTTGTTTTGGTTTGTATAATTTATTAGTTTAAGAAAACTCTTAACATATCAGTTGATACTTATAACTACAAGTGTTATCATATAACATTATTTTTTAACAAAGGTTATAATAAAGATTTAAATATATTTATATTTGTTTCAGTCTTGAGGTTTCTAGGTAGATTATTAAATAATTGCACTCCTTTATAAAGTAGGTTGTTTTGTGTGCCAGTTTTTCTATATAGTGGTAATCTAAAAGCCATCGTAGAACCACTTTTCATTTCCACATCTTCTTCCACTACGTGCCTTTATAAGCATACCCGCATACTCAATACCGCCAGGAAGGAGCTCTGTGATGTCATCAATAAAGAGTGCAAATAAAGATGGGCTAAATGTACAACCATGTCTCAGTCCTGATTTTGTTTTAAAACCAGTCTGAAACAACTTCACCATTCCAAACCGCATTCCTTTTTCGAAAAGGTTATACATTAGACATTTCCGATCGATTGTATCCAAATGCAGTTCACAAAAAATGTGTTCTTACCTCGTGAAATAAAAGATTTATGAAGCACAAAATTGTTGTCAATAATCGAATATCCTGACCTAAATCCAGCTTGTGTTTCTTTGAGTAGTTTATTCTCTTTGATCCTAACCGTTAACCTTCTTTGTAAAATTTAAAAAGGATATACATTTTTTTGTGGATCCGACTTGTTTCCTTTCTTATGGATGGGAAATATCAACTCTGTTGTGAACTGTTGTGGTACATACTACACCATACTCCAACACAATATTATTATTTCTTTTATTTTATTTTAAAATTTCGAATTTCCATCTTCTAGAAATAGAATTGTACCGTCAATTTTATAATTAGTCAATGGTGAGGTTCAGCTTAATTAAGCACTTTGAAATTTGTTTTTTTTTTTAACTCGGCCAGACTGCCCGGCGGGAGTTAGAATCAATTTTCCCATTTTCACGACTACATAATCTGTACATCCAAGGACCATAAGCAACTTATACAATTATTTTCATTTCTGTAAAAAAGTAAAATGTTGTGGATTTCATAATCGGTATGAATGTCTTAAAATTAGCGTAAAGGGTAGTGGAATACATTTTAGGTGTGAAAAATTAAAATATGGACATGAATTTGTGGGCTATTGATATCACTTTTCAAGAACTCGATATCCCTTTAGAAATATTTCTGATAGGACGGTAGCTACAATACTTTTTTCGGGATTCGTAGTACGAATCTAGAAACCAGGGGTGTTGCACTATCGATTTTTTTTTGATATATTATATGGCAATTTTGCATTAACACCACGAATTTCATATTTTCCGTTCCGACCAGAAAAATAATTGTATAATTATATTTTATTTTTTTTAGACGAAAAATAATGAACCTCACCTCTTATTTACGGTAAAAGTGGACTGCTCAAACTTGGGTTTGATAGAACTGCCACCAATTTTGCCCGATAATACTATCTTCTTGAATGTTTCTAATAATAACGTAAGAAATGAATTACGTAATTCGAATCATATAATGCATTTACAATGATTAACTTAACATATTTTTTAATAGATAACAAGTATTGGGCATCATTTTCATTCTAATCCAACATACAGAAATATAAATAAGTTTGACGCTGATCAAAATCAAATATCATCTATGTACGAGCTAGAAGGAACAACATTCATGGAAGTTTTCCAGAAGTTTTATTTAAGGAAGAATGCAATTAACAATGTATGATTATTTGTTTTTTTTTTGTTCCTGTAAAACGAATTCACGTTAAAATTTATTTCCAGATTCCAGAATACCTGCTTTCAAATGCGTTGGATAATAATCCAAATGGTCGTGCAATATACCTGGGTGGTAATGAAATAAATTGTGATTGCAACTCAGCAAAAGTTCTTAAAGTAACATAACTTTATTTTTTTCCAAAGAATCAATTTATTAACACATTATTATTTTTTCACAGCTTTGGCTTTTGGCTCGTCATGCAAATATTCCAGACTACAATTATATTCTTTGTCGTAATATGAAACAAAGAGTCATTGATTTGCAAGAAATTAAACTTTGTCAATCACCGCATGATTGGACACACTATATCTTCTATCTTATTGGTTTGGAAGTTATTCTACTCCTAGCTCTCATCATGAAAGTGTCCTATGACTATTGGGTGTTTAAAACGGCAGGTTATTTACCATGGCCTGCTAGTAAGATGCCTAAGCTTCCCTGTGATTGGCTTTGTGAATCCTAATGTTTAAAAAAACAAGCAAAAAATCGAATTCTGTGTCCTCAAAATGTGATGTTAACTGAGTGCCTTTGAAACATATATTGTAGTTTCTAAGTTAATCTGTTGTAGACTGTGTAACAATTTAAGTGTCAAATATTGCAATTAAAATTAGAAATACAATTTCTATCTTTAGGTGTATACAAAATTATGTTTTTATTTTATTTTTATTCTTTTTGTTGACTTTTGTTTTCTTACCTAAATCATCATTGTTGCGAAAATTTTTTGTAACTTTTGTTTTCTTTTTATTAGACACTTTTTTATTCGATTCGTCAACTGAATTAGAATGAATTTTCACAAACTTTCCCACTCTACTTAGCTTCTTTTTTCTCCGCTCTTCAAACTTAGGATTAGTAGATATGACATCACGACGGGGTGCACTGCTAGCGAGTCGCTTCTTTTCTGACTTTTTGGTTTTCTTAAGTTTGAGCATATATTCGGGAACAGTTCCGCCCGAATTTTTGATAATTTGTGCAATGCTATAATTGGGATACAAATTTAATATAACAATGTTTCTTCACACGAAACCATTAAGCTTACCCTCTCAAATAAGTTGTATCATCTTGTGTAAAGAATGTAATGGCACGTCCTGGACGCCCAGCTCTTCCCGTTCGACCAATTCGATGAATGTATGAAATTGTCGTTGGTGGAAAATCATAGTTTATGACCAAATTGACACCTTTGAAATCAATACCACGGCCCATCAGTTCTGTACAAATGAGAAGCCATATGTGTCCTTCTCGAAATGCACGCACAACATTGTCTCGTTGCTGCTGTGTTCGATCTGCGTGTATAACATCTACATTGATTCCATCATAAAGTAGTTCTTCAAAAAGCTGCTTAGCTCGATCCTAATGATTTACAAAATTTAGAAAAACAATATTAATGACTTCCATCGAAACTTCAGTTTAAAGTTGAAATGAAAATGTGTTATATTTTATTAGATAAAATACAAATATTATGAAGAAGGTGATAGTTGGGTTATTGGACATCATCGGCTGTCTCTTAAAATAATATTATAGGCTGGAGTATTTGAAATGAAAAAGAAATGGATTTTTTTTTTCTGAAACTCGAAATCACATGGGGGCGGTAACACAACGTCACAAATTATTGTCGGACCGACCGACAACTTGTCAAAAATTCTGTAACACAAAGTGTATGAACGATCAAGACTTGTCAGGATAAAATATTACAAGTGCGATATCCTTTGGTTTTGTTCTTTCTATAACAGAAAGACTTTTGTTAAGAATTTTTTGTATATGAATAACACAACATGATTTGTCAGAATATATAAATTTACTTGTAAAATAAAGACAAGTTAATGCAGTAGCACAGCTTAAAAAATCTTTACATATATTAAGAATGGTTCTTTAAATTAAACATTTTAAGTTTTGCTCTCTTTAACCTAAACCACGACATGTATAGTTTTTCCCGCTGAAAAGCACGCCCACTTTTCTTATTTTTGAATTTTCTCCTTATTTACCGTTGAAAATTTGTATAAAAGCTATCTCGGGTCTAAACATTTTTATTTAAGCTCTCTTTAACCTAAAGCACGACATAACTTAATGAATTATTTTTTGAAAACTGCCGACTACTGTTACCAATTTTCATCTGGCCACCCACTTCTCTTACGTTTGATTTTTTTTTAACTTATTGCTAAGAAAATTGAAATTTTGTTTTACATATTATACACAACTCAAACGATTGATATGGGAGTTTTCGGAAAGCTGATTCATTAATTAAAAAACAAATATACAAATCGCAAATATGTAGTTTTAAAGTTTATTGGGCATTTGAGTTTTTGCCTCTGAAAACCAATTCAATAATCAAGACGTTTAAAATTTTTTTTTTTTCTTCAGAAAACGTCTGCAGTCTTGAAACTGCGACTTTTTCCTTAAAGACTTTTATTTAATATAAAAGCCTTATGATGTAAGTGACCTTTATAACTATATAAACTTTTGTTGAATGGGCCTCAGGCCACATATTTTATTTTTGTCACAACGTTTCGTCCATGTATATGGACATCATCAGGTGAACAATGGTTTAATAATTGTTGTTACATTTATATTAATAATCAACATATTTTGTGTCTACACAATACAAAGTATAACTGACAAGTCAGTCAATATAAAACATTTGTTTCATTTGACCTGAGGCCCATTCAACAAAAGTTTATGTAACATAAAAGCCTTTCGCCAGCTTTAAACTCAAAAAATTGCTGCGGGCACTTAAGACTATAAAGAAACATATTCCCAAAAAATAAATCTACTATAAAATTTCAGATTTTAAATATCAATTGGCTTACCTTACTCTGCACAAATATTAACACAGGTGGCTTCAAACCCTCTCGCACAAGATCCCTTATTGCAATCAATTTTCCCGATTCAGATCCAACAAAAAGCAATTCTTGATTAACCAATTCGGTAGCAGCATTCTGCTGACCAATTGTCACTCGTGCCAGACCTTTCAAATTCTTTAAAGCCCATTTAGAAACTGCTACTGTATAGGTGGCACTAAATAGGGCAAGCTTTTTGCTTTCATTGGTACATGCAGCAAGAATATCATCAAATTGTTCTTTGAAGCTATTTTGGCCATCTTCTAACATTTTGTCGGCTTCATCAATTACAAACCATTCGATGCTAAAGAAAAATACAAATTTATAAGACAAAAAACACAAAAAATCCGTACTCACTTCTTTAAATCCAAAACAGGTGGCTCCTGTTGCAACAAGTAACGCACTCTATTCGGAGTCGATATTAAAATGTCAAATTTTTTATTGCTGTTGGGTCCAAATTTCTGTTCGGCTTGGTTGACTTTACTTATAACGTGTATTTTTAACGCAGTACTCTCTGATAATCTCAGACATTCACGGTGAATTTGTTGAGAAAGTTCACGCGTTGGTGCTAGAATGAGGGCACGGAAGCCTTCTTTTTTAGGAGCTTTGAGGTCATTAATGATTGGCGTGAGGAAAGCAATCGTTTTCCCAGATCCAGTTGGAGCACAAGCCATTAAGGGACGACCCTAGATAGGATTGCTTAAAAATTAAAAAAAACTTTTTTGATGATATTGATTCTTACTTTTAACATGATGGGTATAGACTGCATTTGAATGGGAGTTGGAGTGGGATATTTGCAATTTGCCAAATTGTTAACAAGTTTGGGCGAAACATTATAAAGACTTTGAAGTTCTTCGAAAGATGTTATTGGTGCGGGAATGTTCTTACCGTTAACTGAGATTTTATTGGCTTTTCGCAAGTTGTTAATCTGTAATAAATAATGTAGCAGCGATATAATAATCTTTTACCAAATATAAAATAAATCAACATGGGCCCCACTATTTTACTTGCTAAACACATCAAGACATGGCTTCATAACTTACTCGTTCTTCTTCTTTATTCCGCTGCTTCTCTTCCAATGTCAATGAAGACTTTTTCTTCTTTGGAACAGGAAAAGATGTTCCTTTTAAAAGTTCAATTTGTTCCTCTTCATTGTTTGATAGCATCTCTTCGTTATCAGAATTATAGTCTTCTTTTTTAATATCCAAATCAGTTTCAAGTTGAAAATTCAATGACTAAAAACAAAAAAATATTTTAATTCCAAGAACGTGTCGAATTTATGGATATGGTGAACTCACATTTTTCTTAATCTCTTTTCTCTTTGAAAAATGAGCACCTTTAGTAAGCTGTCGGAATAAATCAAACGAATCCATTATGACCAAATTTCCGTGAACAAAATTAAATAAAACCACTACAGATTTTAAGAAAATTTATTTTTATATCAAGCGCACGTGTAACAACAAAAATAAAAATGACAGTTCCGCGGCAGCAGTTCGATTACAAACGATGTCTTATGTCATCGATAATTTGGGTTCATTTCATCGATAAAAAAACTTTGATGGTCTAAAGTTAAGGCTACGTGCCGAGAAAAGGTATGTTTGAAAATATGATAAATCAGTGCCTGTAACTGATAGTCACTACACAGAAAAAAAAACTTTTCAGTTCAATCTATCCTTCCCTACCTTACGCCCTTAAAATCAATGTACATATATCTCCCTAATACAAAAAAATAGTCTTTCATGTTAAACCCGAGAATATATTACTCGAGAATATATTATGCCTGTTTGGTAACTTTTTTTTCAACAAATTTTCCAAAAACTGAGTTTTTTTCTATGGGTTTTGACAGCAAATTGTGAAAATTTGTGCGAAGTCGCAAAAAATTTCAAGTTACCAAACAGACCAATTATTGTCGCGACAACTGCATTCCACGGCGCGTCAAAGTTGATAATTTGACAAACTTTGTCGCGACGTGAAGTTTCGTTCAGTTTCGTGCGAAAGTGCACGTGGTGTGGCTGAAGTGCAGTTCCGCTGAGTGTGGTCTTACCTTTAAGGCAATGTGGAATTGCAAACGTCAAACATTCACAATGCATTCACAAGTCTGTACCAGCGACAAATGTCAAAAATTCACTTTCTCCACTGAAGTTTGTTCACTTCACGAGGAAGTATGTACTATAGGCTTTAGTGCGAAAGATTGAAAAAGTTTTTCGATTCACTATTCCCCAGAACCAGAATCGGCCTCAGGAATACAAACTGACCAATTCTCACCAAAGTGACGGAGGTAGAGTCTTGAAAACTCCATAAATCTAATGTCGAATTCCTTTCAACAAAAGAATCGAATTTTTTTCTAAAAAGAATCGAATTTTTTCTGTCGTTGAAAGGAATACGAAAAGACGAAAAGAATCGATTTTTTTTATGATTGTGTGTGTGGCACTAGACAGCAGCAATTTTGAAGTAAAATTTCCAGAAAATATTCAATTTGGAAATTTTTATTTATTATTAATTGAAAAACAACGCACAAACATTAAACTATAAAACTCACCGAAAATTCGTTGCAACCAAAAACACACACACATTTTCATATTTGACATTTTAGAAATTTCAAACCTTGCAAGTGTGTGTGCAAATCGGTGTAAATCTTTCTTGAATCTTGCAAAATTAGCAAGATTTGTTTTGACAGAAAAAATTCGAATTGTTCAGAAAAAAAATCGATTCTTTTAGAAAAAAATTCGATTCTTTTGTTGAAAGGAATTCCACATAACTGGCCTAATTACGGCATCGAAGTTCGAACAACTGACAAGAAACACTTTCCAAAAAAATTAACCGTTTTAGAAAAAAAAATGTCGCATCGCACTATTTTTGAGTCTTCATAAATTATGCATTTATACATAAAAAAACTCAAAAATAAAAGAAAAAATTCAATCCACTTGTATATCTTAAACTAATGAATACCTTTAAATTGTCTAAGGATGCTAGAATGGCTTTTAGACTTAAATTACAAAGCCAGGTAGCTAAATTTATTTTGAAAACAAATTTGCATTCATTAAAAAATGCTTTTCCTTTTTATTCATTAATTAGTTGATGGTTGTGAATGCAGAGCCTTTAAGATTTAAAGTAAAACAAGAAATAAAAACTGAGACCGAAATGGACTTCGGAGTTGGAATGGATCCCGGAGTGGGCCGGATTAAACAAGAAAACATTAAAACGGAATTGACCAGCTTCAGGCTCGATCCTGATCCTAAGCATGACATTACAAACTTATTTTCCGAAAACAAAAATAAAAGTCCTATGGACAGTAATAGAATTGTACCTAAAAACTCTCCCCTAGACTTCAGAACAAAACCTTTTCCACCAAAAAGTAAATCTGGTTATAAGAAACATCCTAGGCAAAGACGTAGACCGATGATGAGTACAGCTTTTAGTGTTCACCGCCATCTCTCTTCGAAAGATCCAAATTCCCTTACCAGAAGACAACTAGATTCGCTTACTTGGGCCGAATCAGTTATAACGGGACGTGTTTTACGCAGAACACCTAACAGTCCTCATCCTATTGAAATTCTAGATGAGAATTGTAATGATCTCAATGAAGCATTTATACACAACGAAACCATCCAATTGATTCCAGATACATTCCAACTGGCAATTGTAGATTTTGCAAGCCCAGGTGGTCGATATTCATTGGCAAATGCACGTTTAATTGAGAACACTTTGAGCAAGGCAGTTATAACGTATATAGTGGACAATCCAGAAGCAAAGCACCCAATTTTCGGCAAATCTGTTTATTTTGATGGTGTTCTTGTCTTGGACTGTAAAGACCAAACAGCCTTTGATTTTGCCAAGTTAGTTTTGTGGGACATAAAATTATGGGATGGATCTAAGTTAAAAATGATGGAACCACAAAGAACTCCATTCGACTCTATCGGATCTTTGCACACCCCAGATGTGGGCATTGATAAGAATAAAGTATTAGATGTCCTGAAAGCTCAAAACCCCACCATCAATATGGATAATTGGAAGATTCTGGGGGAAACACGTTTTAAAAGTGGCTACAGGCAATACTCAATAAAGATTTGCAATCCACCGGTCTATTTTCAAAGACACAAACAGCTTAGACTTTTCTTTGGAGGAAGCGAAGTTATCCTCAAGCTTTTCGGCTGTGAATGGCTTTGGAATTGCAAAATTTAAAAAGAAATATAACGAATTTTGTCAGTATCCTCCGAAAATTAAATCTTGGACTTCTTTATAAAAAAAAGTAAAACCTCTTGAATATTAATAGATAGGTAGTCTTTTATATTCGTAGGTGTCGTAACAGGTACACGGCTACTTTTTATTCGATGTATGTACATATAACATAAATGTGATTAATGAATTTACTATAAAAAAAAACTTTTATTTTGAAGTAATATTTACCTTAAATTTAAATAAAAGAACGTAGCTATTTATAAATTTTGACTGCCTCGCATTTTTATTTCTTGATACTCAGTTGAGATTGATGTTAGGCAAAATGATAGAGCATCATTTCTTGTTTTTAATATGTGTATGAATTTAAGTGTTGTTGTACTCTTGACACTATAATTGGAAAAATGTCAATTTTTAACCTCCCCAGATCTACCACAAGCTGAATTTCTACACTGTCAGAATTTTGAATTCCCTAATTAGCTGCCGCCCCACTGGGACTATTAAAATGGTTTTCTCAAACGAAATTCCGAAATATCAAGCCTTATTGTGAGTTTCACCCGAAAAAATATTTCACCTCAAAATGTTTTGTTCCCCCGGAGTTTTAAAAGGTAGTTGAGTTTGGCAACTCTGAGTGTGGACAACATTTTTGGAAACAACATAGTACAATCGTTCTTCTTATAGAATTCGTGTAAATTCACAATCACTTGCGTCAAACATTCATCAATGTATCAAACCAGCATCAGTTTTAGTGTAGTGTTCACAGTGCCCGATCTAGGGGGGGGGGGGGCGAGCTGGGCATTTTGCCCCGGGCGGCAAAATTGAAAATTTTGGTGGTTGACAACTACTAACAAAACAACCACCTAACTACATATTTCCAAAATATTTTTAAATAAAAGATATTATTTTAAATAACTTAAAAACACTTATTTTATTTATTTATTTACTTAAATGCATTTCGGAAGCTATGCTTCCATCGTCAGTAAGTTTAAATAAATAAAATAAGTGTTTTTAAGTTATTTAAAATAATATCTTTTATTTATTTCATGAAAAAACACGTTAAAAATCTCCAATATCAAATCAATTTAAAATATTTTTAGTAGTTTAACTTTAATAAACAACATCATTCGGAACGACCAATTTATTTTCCCAAATTTCTCTTATTTTAGAAATTAAAACGCAACTTTAAGTATCTTCACATTAATTAAAATAAGTTTTCTACCATTTTGTCTAGTTTTTGTGAAGAATTTAGGTCAATTAAATGTTTTAAATCCCATTTGATCTTTTATTCGTCGGTTGTAGGTCGCTTTCATGTGATTGGGCCTTAATTGTTCGTTATCAGAAATATCTTCATCATCTTTCTCTACCTTCCCACATACATACCAGAGATTAAAATGAATATGCTCGACTTTTTCGAACAATTCTCTATTTTTCCTTATGTTCGTTCATACTCGATTGTTCTGCATCTATGTATACTCGCAAGTCATTTTATTCACAAATAAAAATACTCACGAGAAAACTCAAACAAATTGGTCAAACTCGTTTACGTCGTTTAACTTCACACCCACGAACAGTTGGAACTAGGAAACAAACCGAGTATACTCGAAAAAAATTTGGTTGATCGTGAATATCATCCAAGATCGTGAACATATCTCTGATCGTTTGTAGATTAGGTAGATTTCAGGTTCATATTTGTTTGTATTCGGTATTTAGGATCGCTTGGTGGTTTTTAAATTCACAAGAAGAACAACCGGTTTCTATTTCTATTATGGAGATGAAATTATTTACTAATTCGTTGGTTTGTTTTTTTTTCAATTTAATTTATTTTAGAGGATTATTTTTTATTGTTTTGGTAGGTAGATTTAATTATGCAACCAATGATCAATAAAAGCGGCAAATGCATTCATTGCATTTATGTGGATTACATTTATAATATAAACTACACACACAAAGGAAAATTTGGGACATTGCAGTTTTTGGACAATTGTTTCAATAAGGATGGATCTTTTGTTTTTAACTGGGAAACAGTCCCTTGAAAAAATAAAATTAATTTAAACAAAATTTCTTTTCAATCCTACCAGTAGTAGTTTCAGAGAAATTTGTAAACAAATATGTACACATGCACGATACACTCATGTATTTTGATATACTCGTATAGAAGCCCTATCAGGATAACATATATGGATATGAATATAATACAATTTCCACGAAATTATATACACGCGGCTCGTATGTATACCTAAGAAGATAACCTCCTTTTTTAAAACTTTGTTTAAAATAGCACCATCTCTGCAAAAACATGTTAATTATAAGACGTCATTGGCGGCAAATATAATTTTTGCCCAGGGCAGCGAAAAAGCTGGATCGGGCCCTGAGTGGTCACTATTGTAAACTTTCATCAAATGATGCGCAAACCAGAACCGAGAAAATTCATGATGCGTATTTGCTGATGCATTGTATTAGCATCAACTGCGTTGCGTATCAGCTTCGCAACAAAGCAAATATTTCATGTTTATGAACTAAGTTGATCTTGTTTTAAATGAAAATACCAATATGAAAAGGAAAAAAAACAAAAATTTATGAAACAAATATAATATATGTACATGTTTAATAGAGCGATCACTTTAACAGGGTCCTGGTTTCACGTATAATTTGTAAATTATTTATTTAATATTGGATAGCTGTTCTCAGTTTTACTAAGTAGACTTAGGTCTTCTACTTGAACGGATACTTAGAACGACCGTTTACTTACTCAATTACTTTTGTTTTCAACTTACATGATGTATCCAATAAATAACTCACTATCAGTTTTTGTTTTCAAGTACTGTTTTAGCAATAACTTAAGTCTTTTATTAATGATAAAAATGCTTTTGACATTTACTACAATAATAGAAGGATATTCTTTACTGATACGTTAAAATAAAAAATATTATAGAATTAATAATACCTACATATGTACTATGTATTAAAAGGAAAATGTTTGTAAACGCATAGAGATAAAAATTAATTAAATTACTTCCGTCGTATAACAAACGTTGTCGTATAATTGTCAAACATTGTGTAAACACGTCAGAAAACGGTAAATGAATAACTCTTCATTCTTCCTCACATGGTACTTGGAAATTGGTACCAAAAAGACTGTTGCACACAGCAATGGCAACATTCTTTCGGGCGATCTTTTTAGACCGACCTACACCAACAAATTCCCGGTCATCAACAATAACTTTAACAGTCTGTGCAGGATTAGCGGCATCTCCGTTATTGCCACAGTCTGTATAAGTCAGACGAGGGCGCATCTGATAAAAAAAAAAAAACAAAAAATTATTAGCACTTTTTTTCTTTACAGAATTTTATAAATTCTTACAATGCACAAAAGTGTAGCTGGATGCATGATTTCCCAGTTAGGAGGCAACTCATTACGACCAACGGGTTTCTTTGATGCACTTGTATCCGAGTTTTGTTGCGAATTATGTTGGGGCGCACTTGGGTGGAACTCTGGCACATGGAAGCCCTCATTTTCCCAAGTAGTAAACAATTTATACAAAGCAAAGGAAGCAAGATTAACCATTGGTACATCATCAGTTTCTTCAGAAGATAAACTGCCTTCGTCACCGTTTGTAGCTAGAATACAATTTATTATTGTAGCATTTCGCTAAGAAATTTTGCTAATTAAACTTACCATCATTTGATTCAGCAGCATCCATTGGTTCAGAAACCGATTTTTCGCGGGGCTTTTGCATCATTTTCTTAATAACAAAGTCCCGCAAAGCCTTTTCACATGCATTAGTTTTTGCATTGCCTTTCGAATTTCCAACACCTTCGTACTGACAATCATTAACTGTTACCAAAGCTGTGAAGCCGCCTTCCACATTACTGTTAATAATGAAATCTCCAATTTGAATGCCTTTTATTTCGTAGAGCGCCATCAGAGCATTCTTGGGCAAGATAACTTTACGCAAATGACGATTCTGGCGAATCTTTCTTTCCTTGGCGCGCACTGTATTTTAAATAAAAACAGTATTGTAACATAGGAATGCATACTTTTATAATATATTTATAATTATTAATTTGTCTCAGGGAAAGGCTTTTATTAGACAATACAACAATATATATTAAATTCACAAACTTGGGAAATATTTAGATTTTTTCTGTTAGAGGCTGTTAGCTAACAATATGCAAATAAATAATTTAAGCTTTGCAACTTAAACATTTGTAAAAAAAAAAAAAAATTTAATTTAACTCACCTGAAGGCTTCTTACGAATTCCACCAAAGATCTTCTTAAAGAACGGCTTACGTGGGCTGCCACCATTCTCCTCAGACATCTCAATAGACTCGGAACTAACTGCATTTGAGAGTTCCTCAGTTTCATCTTTTAGAGGCACTTCCATGGGTACTACTACTTCAGCTACTACCGGCTTAACTACTTCGGGAACAGCAACCACAATTGGCTTTTCGGTCTTCTTAAGTATTGGTTTCAATGCTGGCTTCAATGGAGTGGAATTTGGTGTACTTATTGTACTTGCCTTGAGTGGGCGAGGTGTACCAGGTTGTGGTTGTGATACAACTTGATCCTATTTTTAAATCAAAAATAAAATATTTATTTATTAAGATGAATGTGACAAAGTTATAAACATATCAGACCAAAAAATTGCATTCACTTTAGTTCTCTAATTAGTTTTGAGAAAGAACTTGAAATGTTGCAATATTTTGACACGAATGAGTTATGTTTAATATACTTTTGTAACTTCCATTGAAAATTTAATTATGTATTTATTACCAAACGCGTTAGACTAAAACACAAATTTAAAACATAAGACAATGTGTGTGGTTAAAATAAAATAGTTGCTCTCTATTCTACAAACCCCATTTGACTCCATTGTAGATAGAATTAGAATCTTTGGAAAACCCCTGGCATTTTTTTGTTTCTTCTACTTTTGAAGAAAGATGCGCACATGCACTGCTGTTGGCTCACATTCCCCTCGAGTAATAATTGCAGAACGAGCAGAGAAAAGCAGGAGCAAATCAAGTCGTTGCTATAATTTATATTCCTCTATTCCAGTTTCCATTGTTTAGGAATAGCTATGGACATTTCTACAGCCAGGACCCAAACGATGTATTTATTCTATTTTTCGTTTGCCTTGGACTTATATAATTGTTACAAACTATTTACCCATTAAAATCGACTTGCTGTAGTGGGGTTTTTACTCATTTAATGCTCAGTGAGTTTATTTGCTCTTGGTTTAAGCAGGAAATTCATTGAGATTGTAATGAGAAAAGCCAAATGTGTAGTTGTTTAAAGGTTGGTGTGTCGTTTAGACACGAAACAATTTTTGTTCGATCGATAATTGAATTTTAACGGATAAATAACTGGTTAAAATTATATAATTCTACATGGGGTGCGATATTTTTGTACTTGTACAGAAGAAGTAATATACAATACAATTTCGTTTGAGGTTTGAGCAAAGTAAATGAACATAACTACAAGAAAAAATGTTTTTTTTTTATTTTCATTTCTGCCAAATATCTGGACCAAGGCGAGATATTTGTTGCTAAAAATTATGTAAATAAATACAAAAAAAAAATTAATAAGAATGTTACAATGATAACGATACAAATATTTTATTCTATCAATCATTTAATATAAAATGTACGCTTGTGGAACAATATTTTGATACACTACACAGAATGATTCAATTTGCATTGAAAGCTTTTTTTTTTCAAATTGATTCAACTCGTTTTTTGGAATTAAATTTTTGCGTACCAATTTTTTTGTGAATGCTTAATGCTCCTTGAACATGTTTGTGGATATTTTAAATGATAATAAAATATAAAAAAATAAACTTCTTAATTTAAGTATTTAAAACCACCGAACTATAACTTTGTTTAATAAAATTGTGATTTTGATTTTTCTCGATAACCCTCACCTGATTCACATTTTAAACCCTTCGGACCGAAACATGGTTCTAGCTGGACCCAGAAGCCAAGCACATGCATTTCTACGCGAATATGTGATGCATTTAAACTCGTTTTTTATTCAGAAGTTTGATATCATTAATCAAACTTTCATTCATTATTCAAACTTAAACAAATATGTATGTGCCTATATTTAATTTTGGATTGTTGTAAGCATACTGTATTTTTGCATCTCTAAGCCTTTTTCGCTTTCTTGTGAATAATGTCTACTGCAGTGCAGTCTCTCTTTCCAGCCTGGAAGAATTTATCGGATACTTCTTTTTATTTTTTCTTGTAAACCTATTTATCTATGTAAATGAAACCTGCGCAAACGAGAAGAATTCTTCGGGTGGAAAACCGGTTTCGTGCTTTACTTTTAAGTGCACGAGGGAAGAATTATTGTTTGGGAGAAATCCGATTTTCACCTAGAATACTTCATCCGAGGTGGAAGATTTACGTTCATTTCATACCGCACACTTCACTCCCCTCTTCTTAACAACCTGTAAAAATTCAACTTGTTTGCGCCGGTCTAAAAGATTATTTTTCCATGAAAAATTAAACTTAGAATGTTCAAAATGCAGCATATTTCATACAAAATACATAGGGGTCCAGCCAGGCCCGAAGGTATATTTTCTAAACGTGCTAATAACATCCTTTTTAAGGACCTGATTGTTTTTTTGTTAATCGAAAGCCAATAATTACCTAATGAAAGTAAAAGTTGCTAGCTAAACGAAAAATAAATATTTAATTAACGATTGATAACTAAAAAAGGGCCTGGCTGGACCGATGTGTCGAACGGAGGGTTTATTATACTCAAATCACCCTTTCACTATCGGGTCGTTGACTGAAGTATGTATTGTAATTGAAGTGACTGTAAAATACTGAGGAAAACATAACCGTTTTAAGCTCGTATTATAACTCATCTGATAAAAAGGAGAACAGTTGGAAATTGTTAGAAAATGATGCATTCTGGAAGACTTTGTTAAACAACGACTTTAGACACATTTTGGGAAAATCGCAGGAATTACAGACATATGTACATATACATATACACACCACCTCTTTATAGATTAAAGTTGGGAACAGGGACATTTATAGCCTTTCGTTGATATTAAATATTTATGTTCAACTTAAACGGTCACTTTCATCAACTTCGTAGGTACTCAGCGACTATCGCATAAGGTCTATATTGAACTGATGAAAAAAAATAAAGAAACAACAAAAATCGATTCTTGAGTATAAAACACTTTTAAACAATGTTCTATTTGTTAGTTATGCGATCTTTCTAGTCGAGTTTTTTTGGGAAAACTATTCACAGTACAGTAGGATTCTACACGAGTTACAAATACAACATCCACAGTAAAATTACTGCCAATAAAAGCAGAAGTAGAATTCTGCTGCGGATGGGTAGGCTACTGCGGATGCTTTTTTTTTTTTTTTTTTTAATTTCTTATTATACTATATATAAAATCCAAAAAAAAAACACGGCTATTGACAAAGGAAACAAGATGCACTGCACGAACAATGTTGTCAGTGTTCATTGATGCGTGTAGAGCGTTTTTTCTCGTTTCTTTATGTGCCAAAAAAAATAAAATGTCAATGTAATATCATGTAAAATAGAATTAAGAACCAATTGTATATACATATTTCAGTGTTCAATAAATAAATTATTATTATCATTATTATTATTTTTAAATAAATTATTATTATAATACTTGATAAGTACATAACATTGATGTTGTGTAGAGCCCCTTACAGGAGTTACACAAGCGTTCTTTTCGAATGGTCATCCAGAAGCGCTCAGATAGTTTTTTCTTTCAAATTAACATTTTTTTCAGCAACATAAGTAGGTAGGTACATTATGTTTGATGATTGATCGAAAGGTAAATAAACATTTTACCATAAATGATTTTTGTGCGGAAGTACTGCTATTATAATCAATACATATATTTTAATGACTTAACTCATCGTTGAAAATACCATAAACGATGAGGGAAGATAGCCATTTTTCTCTTACACCATACAAAATGACGAACGTGAAGCGCGTTTTCTTTTTCAAAGACAAAATTTAAATGAACAGAAATGTTGTTATTTAGTAAGATATGAGCTATTTTATCGTTACTTGAATTTGGTGGTGACTTATTAATCTGCAATTACCTACCTACCTATTACATAAATTATGAAATCGATTTTTGTTGTGAGTCATTGGAAGATTTCATTTTGTTTCTTTTCTACAAGAGCTATGGATGTAATTTTATTTTTAGTAGGTATAATCACGCTTTCATGTTTTGTATTTTTCCGCAATATAATTCATATTACATAGAACTGTCTTATGTATATGTAATTATTACCCTGTTATAGAAAACATGGCCGACCTGATTAAAAATTAATTTGCAGGTACACATATTCATATACTTTTATACTTTTTTTCACATGCATATTAGCTGAATTTTGAGTTTTTTGTAAAACAATTTCCACCATCTATAAATTAAATAAATGTCTTAATATAGTTACTCCAGGAAATTTTTTAAGTGACGAAAATCGATTTTCACCGGAAGTCTTTATATACATGTAGGTATATAACAAAATACATGAAGCATTCACAAAAATTTTGAACTTTTTATTATAAAACACTGATTTGTTACTTACATTTCCTTGGACAAAGTTTTGGTTGGTTCTTCTTGCACGATTCATTTTAAAATGTAATGTAATTATAATTTTATTTTATTATTTGCAAAATGCGACTTCACACTGCGGACAGCAACAGCAACGATCAACGAATGAAGCCTGAAGGAACGAAATCGAATACTGAACAAACCCAAAGACAAAGATTATAAAGATTGGAATCCTCGGCTGTCATTCTGGTTTGCCTACAAGCTAAAAAAAATGGCGGTCAGTGGTGAATTCATATTTTTGCACTAGTGTTCCATGTTTTAACGCACACTAGTGCAAAAATATGAATTCACCACTGCATAAATTGTTGTCGCAATTCACATCTATTCATCGACACGAGATGAAATTACAAAAACAGAGGAATTTGATGAATCTATTGGGATCAAGGAGGGAGAAAAGAGAAAAACAAGAGATTTAAAGGCGTTTTGAAATACCAACCCTGAGAAAAAAATTTACAGCCCTATTCTGGCAAACCTCACTGATACCTCACAAGTCACAACAACCTCACAAGGTGAGGTGAACTCGATTTTGTGAGGTTTTCGTATTCTGGCAGCACCCTCACAACTGTGAGCCTCACAAAAACTATCGAAATTGTGATCTTCTTCAGAGCAGGTCACAACTCACAAATTTGATATTTGAAATACAATTTTAAGAAACTTTTGCTTTTTCTTGTCTTAAAAAACATTTTGTAACCAAATGAATAGGTTAACTGGTGAAAAAAATGTATCCTCTGTCGTGAATCGAACAAAATTTATTTCTCCATAAAAGAAAATTATTGTTCACAAAAAACTTCTCGTCGAGTACGATCGACATAGAACAGCAAGTGGTGTACATATATGATATTTACATATGTATGTATGTGGCATCACAATCATCGTCGTTGTCGATGAGTTCAGTGGGTGCGTTCAACAAAAATTCAGACCTTAGCAACCACAATAAAAAATTCACCTTGCTGTGGTAAGTTTTTTTGTGAGGTTTCTTGTGAGGGTTATCGCAGAATACGGAAAATGTTATCGAATCACAACAACCTCACAAGGAATCAACCTCACAAGGGCTTGTGACTTGTGAGACCTCACAACGCCAGAATAGCCCTGTTATACTTACCACGAATATTTTTTCGCGCAAATTGTTTTGTGGAAAAAAAATAGGACAACGAATACAAATTTTTTATTTCAACTCAGATTTTTTTTCTTCCGAAAAAAAAATTCTTACATGTTTTTTTGTTTGTTCAAAAGAACTGTATACTCGGCTTTAATTAAATAATTTTTGAGAACTACTCGAATCACAGATGATTTGTGAGTTGTGACTACTAAAAGCCCTCCCACACTAAAATCTTCTTGAAAAAAAACAGGACACGAATAAAACGAATAAAAAAAAACACAAAAAACTGAATGTCAAAAATGTTTCACTGTGTTTTCCGCTTTTCTACGCGAGAGCTAGTGGCGTTTAGTTATTGGTGGAACCATCGTGAAGTTGGCTCCTGGCAGTCCATATATAATAGGTCAATGGTGGAAGGGCTTTAATGCCATCTGATGTCTATATCATGTTTCTAAAATTTCCCGCTAGAATACTCCCTCCAGTCGTCAAAAGCGGTATTATAATATTCCGAATAAATAAAGAAACACACCCAGGAAAAGGGTCGAACCTTGAACCAAAGATACTGAATTATAAAGATTGGAATCCTCCGCTGTCATTCTGGTTTGCCTACAAGCTAAACAAGATGGCGGACAGTGGTGACTTCATATTTTTGCATGTTCCATGTTTTAACGCACACTAGTGCAAAAATATGAATTCACCACTGCATAAATTGTTGTCGCAATTCACATCTATTCATCGACACGAGATGAAATTACAAAAACAACAATGTAAACAAATGGGTTTTGGGGGATGGAACGTACGAAAGATTCCAATCTTTATAATTCAGTATCTTTGCCTTGAACTCTGTTTATTCATTCTGTGGCATTTTATGTTTTTGTTTTGTGTTTACGTACAGCCATGGTTAACAGAATAAAGAAAATAAATTATGAGGGGAAAATCGATCAAAATTAAATAAAGCATAAAAAGTATCAAGTACTGGTACATACATACATAAAATATTATTAATAATATCAAACCTATAAAACAAGTTATTTAATAAATATTTATTGAAATGGAGGAAAAAGCGCTTATAATTAACATCGCTACTATCTTGGCCAAAGACATTGCTTTTGATCAAAAAAACAACTTCAAACGCCCATTGCCATCGTATCCTCCTGGCAAGCCACCACCTCTGCTACAGAGCGATGATGAAGCATTTGATTTTTTTCTTCAACACCATCTGCGAAAATCTTCTACAGCTGCCACCAATACCAAGAGAAAACTTCCATTTGAAGAAAAACAAAGGGCAACTATGGGTCCAAAACTCTCGAAGCCCAAAGAATATCCTACACCTGGTCGAATCAATCTCATTCAAGATCTCGAAACTGATGTGTTCGAAAGCAATCTGCATCTTAGCAAGAACACATTTCAGGTAAATGAATGCCCTTTGCCTTAAAAAATATATGAAGTTTCATTATTGTATTGTAAATTTCTCTAGCAACTCTTTAACTCGATAAAAGGATTTATTAAACCACTTCACACCAACAACACTGTAATCTCAAACCAGACTATATTCTCTCTTGGGTTGTGGAAACTAGCTACAGATGAACATTTTGAGGAAATATCTCGGCGTTTTAAAATCCCCCTCGTGGCATGCCACCTTATAATCCGCAGCTTCTGGGCCGTTATCTCTGATAACAAAAAAAACTTCATCAAATGGCCAAGTTTTCCAAGCGCCCAACAGATCCATATGAATACTTTTCGAAACAATGAAACTTTACGTGACTTTCGCCTTCTCTTTGGATTAGTTTCCATAAAGCGACTTGATATCTTTCTCGAGAGTGAAGATGAAGAAACATCAGTTATTCTACAAATCATCTGCGATGGAGAACAGCGAGTCATCGACAGCTTTGTTGACTTTGCAAACAATTATAGTTTTAACGCAAGTACTATTGGTCAGACTCTGGATCGTGACGCTGCCGCTATTCCAATAGGTGCTTATTTAATCGGGGGAAATAACTTTCCACTTAAGCCCTATCTCATTCGTCCATTCGAATTGGAGTGCTTTCGAGACGAGAGCCGATTTAACGAGCTGCTTCGCAAAGCTCAATCCGTTTCAGATTCTGTTCTGAATAAGATGATGAGACGCTTCAATACACTTTATGCCCTTGAAGCCAAAGACATGAGTGAAGTTCGAAAGGTTCTCGAAACAATTTGTTCGTTGCACAATATGTGTCAGGAATTTGGTGATGATTGCATTCCAAACTGCTGGGAGCAGAATGAAAAGTGTGTTTTGGCATCAAAAGTGAATGAGAATAATCAAAACGGAAGAAAAAGACGTTTAGAAGTGATGGAGGAAATTGTAAGATTTTAAATGAGTTTTAATAATGGCAATGGCGATTAATAAAATAAATGGTAAGAATCTATAAATAGAACGATTATTTATAGACCTAGGCATTGAAGCCTGATTCACAATGCGGCGTGAAAAAAAGACGTCAGCGTAACGAGATCTCTTGGGAGTTTTTCTCTCTTGCGGCCATATTATTCACTCGATACATCCCAGATTAAAATTTAAATCCGGATGTAAATTATACAAATTCAATTTAAATACATCGGATTTAAATCTGGATGCATCGAGTGAATAATATGGGCGTTAATAGCGAATTTAAAACAATGAAATAATACATTATAAAGCATTCTACATCGCGTCTTTTTTTTTAACTTATGACGTGTCACAAATAGAAATTTATGGGGAAAGGGATCTATTTTCCTCCGTTTAGGCGCAGTTAAAAAAAATACATTTTATATAAAAGAAGCTAACAAAAACAACGGCAATACTTACAATGATGTACGGCAGGTTTCCTAAAACGGCCATATTTTTCACTATGGATTTAAGAGAATTTCAAATATAACTATAAAATCAAAAAATTTAAATCTGTGTCCATATTATTCACTACAAAGCACACATTTAATGCAATGGATATTATATATTTTTATAAATTAAAATGTAAAATTCTTAAATCCATTTTTTTTTATTTTGTGAAATGTTAAATTTCTTTAAAATAAAAACTAAAAAATCCCTAAGTGAAAAATTAATAATTTAAGCGATATCAAAGCTAACAAATAACATGTGTTTAAGAATAAAATCAATTTTTTTTTAATTTATTTTCCAATTTCTTTATTTGTTATTATTTGTAGATATTTACTGGCTGAACACTGCCACGCTTCGCAGCGCCATATCTTAAACATTTTTCAAACTCAAAGAAAACTAAAGGTAAAAAAACTCGAATAATAAGAAAAGTTAGTGTAAAATTGGCGGGGGGTAAGAAAAATAACACAAATCATGCTTTAGTCATGGTAACGTTCTCATTTTGTAATAAAGTTCTCTTCAACCTAAAGCACTGCAAGGCATGTGTTATTTATTCCGTCCTCTATCACGCCTACTTTTCTTCTATTAGAATAATGCCTGTTTGGTTACTTTTTTCAACAAATTTCCCAAAAACTGAGTTGTTTTTGACAGAAAATTGTGAAAATTTGTGTAAATTCGCAAGGAATTCACGTTACCAAACAGACCAAATATAAAGTCGTTACAAGACTGAAAATTCATAATAAATCTCTCTCGAGCCGAATCCTTGACAATTTAAGTTTTAATCTGAGAGCATTGAAGGGACTCTGCTTCGTTAATTATTGGTTTTTGTTTTACATTTTTAATAAAAAAGTTTCTTAATCATTATGTATATCAGTGATGGAAATCGACTTTTTTCGATTGTACTGAACGCTGAAACAAAATAGTACTGAAAAAGAACAAATAGTACTGGGCTCTTTTAAATGGATAAAAACTAACAAACACACAAATTCAAAAATAAAATTGATTTATTAACAAGAACAAAGAAAAAATTCATTTTTTATAAATAAATATTAAGGTAACATAGTAAAGGAACTTCATTATTATAACTAAATAAATAACGGACGGATCCCGTATCACAGTTGTAGGTTTCATTGAATCTCATCATTGAATATTTAAATTTTTAGTTTTGAGGTTTTTAAAATCCTAAATCATTATTAAACTATCAGGTTTATTTGCTATTAAAATAATCACTGATTTTGCTTCCTAAACATCTGAAAATTAAAAATAGAATTTTCAATGATAATTACGTATAACTGGTGCCTTAAGCCTGCATCACACGACGCTTGTTTTCCTGCTAGAAATGCTTGCTGGCTTTCGTGCTGGTTTTGTTGCATGGTGTGGTGCTGGATGTTTTGCTGGTTTGAATTCTTCGGCTTCACTCGATGATTGTTTTGGAGCTGGATTCGCTGATGGTTTTTTGACATTTCTTGCGAATTTGTACGAATTTTCACAATATTTTTCTACACAAATTTTCACAAAAATGCATACATCTGATAGAACTAAATATACAAATGAATGAAATCACGTTTAATTTTGTTTTAAGTTGAAAAAACTATTAGAAAATAAATAAAAACGAAATCGAAAAAATGACATTTGAAAATATACATGTACCTTTTGACGTCTGCTAAAATCCAGCAGCAAAACAAGCAAGAAAAATAGCACCGGTTCTAACTTTGAAATCTAGCAGCTCTTCTATCAAGAGAGCCAGCAGTGATGCCATTTTCCAGCTCAATAGCCAGCACGAAAGCCAGCAAGCATTTCTAGCAGGAAAACAAGCGTCGTGTGATGCGGGCTTTAGATAAGAAAATAATAGTAAGTTAGGTAATTGACATTTTTTTTTACTTTAAAAGTTCTTCTTTTTGAAGAGGATTGTTTGTCACGTTTTTATTCACAAGATCTTTATTAATTACAAAACTGTGACAACATTCCTTTCTTAAAAGATTTTTGGTTTGGATTTTGGCATTCATTTTTCAAAAACCAAATTTTTGCCCAAAATTCTGATACAGATACATTTCTCAGTTTCTTAATATATTCGCAGTCAGCTAGAGCTATTCGTTGCTTATAGCTTCAATATTTTTGCGTTCATAAGGAAAAAACTTTAAAACAAATTGAACGATGGAGTTCATTGTTTCATTGTTGAAAGCAAAATAATAACGTAGATGAAGATAATTAGAAAACTACTTCTGCTTAAGTGGAGCGATTGAATATATGATGAGCCCAACTGTCGTACCTGGGCGAACGCAACTTTTGGAGTTGAGGTAACTTGAACTTAAAAATTGGAAGCTAAATATGTACTCTTACATATTCAGTTCAGTATTAAAAGCAAATGAGCACCTTTAGCCCAAGTGGGGATGGTTTTGATATTGGGTAATTGGGCTTTGAGTATGTTCGCATCGCACATAGATTTTTTTAATGAAAATAAGAGAAAATTATCAACTTTGTACAAACAATTCAAAATTGTACTGAAAATGGCAAAGATGTACTTACGTACTGAGATAATCAAATTGTACTGAATTCAGTACAATAGTAAGGCTTTTTCCATCAGTGATGTATATCTTGAATAATTGGATTTTTTCTGGCAGGCTTGAGCATTGCTGAAGCCAATGTGACGAATAAACGAGACGTGCGTCGACGCGACGGGACGAGTTTTCCTCTTTTAAAAGAACAATTTAAAACAATGAAATAATACAAAATAAATCATTTCTTGTCGTCACGTTGCGTCTTTGATAAAAGTAGGCGTGATAATGGGCAGATTTTACAAACCGCTGTTATGCCATCTCGCAGCAAATAAGAACAAACTTATAAAAATTGAGCGCAATTGGTTCAGTACTTTTCAAGTCTATAAGCAGACAAACATTCATTTTTATATATGTACTAGCTGACCCGCCCCGGCTTCGCACGCATTGACAAATCTTGGTTTCGTAAAAAATTAAGAAAATAAAATATTAATATATTATTTATGTACAACAACTCGACCTATGTGAACAATTTGGGATAGTGAATAACCTTAAACGAAAGGGAAGATTGCTATAACTCGCGTTAGGTATTTTAATAACTCCAAAGTCGAAATAATTGTATATTTTGTATAACTGTTATCAAACCGCTTATCTGAACCCCACAGCCTGCAACCCCTTGCATTATAAAAATTATGCCTTAAACTTTCTCTTCCTCGTCTTCTTTTTCTACGGTCATTTTCAATTCTTAATTTAGTTTGTGCGTTTGTTTCATTTGAACGTGACTGTGAATTTCTTACGCGCCTTGATTCAATAGGTTGTTCGTATAGTTCTTCATTATCATAATTAATTTTTTTTGCATGTATTTCTTCCTATATTTTGTCTTTTCTGGGGCATTTTTAGGAAATACAACCAATGGAAAACATTCGAAACGACGACGTAACTGTCAATATATTTTACATACGTTTCGCTTAGTCACATATCCCGATCGTCACGACTCACGTTGCTTGGTGTGAGAACTCTCATTTATCGTCTTGTAAATAATTTTTACAGGGAAAAGTTTCGTCGTCGTTCCGAATGTTTCGCGTTGGTTTGGGTTAACCTTTAAATTCATAGTAATAAGTCTCCCATAAGCGGAGTCTCTAATAACCGGACGCGGAAACCAATTTTAATAATCGCCAGAGTTTGGATCTCTCTTGCACATACCACTTCCTTAATTTTTTTTGTGAGTATTCCTTTAAAGATTCCCCCACACCAACGCGAATTTGTCGCGGCGACGAAAAGAATAATAACAATGTGTTGTTTTCATTGGGCGGGTTCAATAAAAATAGCTTAACATCTGAATTTTCAGATTTCTGAATTTATGTTGAACGCAAAAAAAATCTGAAATTTCAGTCGAAAGTCATTGTGTCAAATTCCTGCATTTACCTAAAGGATTTACATTGAAGCGAAATAAAATAGAACTTTAATTACATTTGTAAATTAAACAAAACATAGAAAAACTTTCCAAACATCAATTAAAAAAATTGTTGATTTAAAAATTCACTAAACAATAAACAAAAAGTTCGTTCATTTAAATAAGTATTAAATTTTTATGACAAAAACTAAAAAAATCAACCACCAACGAAGACGAAAATTATAAAGTTCAGCTTTATGTGTGCTTTTGGCACTTCCCCCACCACAAACAACTTTCATCTGAATTTTCAGATGAGAATGGGTGCGTTCAATCGATTACGTTTTACATCTGAATTTTCAGATTTCTGAATTTTTGTAGCTTTTGATTGGCCAGCTGTCATAAAAAGTTAGATGACTTTTAGTGGCTTTTAGTTACGTTTCATCTGAATTTTCAGACAAGAAATTCTCATCTGAAAATTCAGATGGAAGTTGTTTGTGATGGGGGAAGTGCCAAAAGCACACATAAAAGCTGAACTTTATAATTTTCGTCTTGTTGGTGGTTGATATTTTTAGTTTTTGTCATGAAAATTTAATACTTATTTAAATGAACGAACTTTTTGTTTAGTGAATTTTTAAATCAGCAATTTTTTTAATTTATGTTTGGAAAGTTTTTCTATGTTTTTGTAAGTCATACATATCAATAAAAGGACTTTTAATGAGGGTAATGAAACCTGTTGCTGATTTAGTTACATATATTTTCATCCTCACAACTACTCACTCTCAATGTTTAATTTACAAATGTAATTAAAGTTCTATTTTATTTCGCTTCAATGTAAATGCAGGAATTTGACACAAATACTTTCGACTGAAATTTCAGATTTTTTTTTGCGTTCAACGACATAAATTCAGAAATCTGAAAATTCAGATGTTAAGAGCTGTGTTAACTTGGCCCCTAAAAGTGTCCGATTTTTTTGATTTCTTTGTAAAAGATGACCAATTAAATGACCATTTTTGACCACCCATTAACTTTTTTTGACCACCCACAGTTATCGAATAAATCGATTTTGAAAAATGGGGGGCCAAAAGAACGCCGCCCCCAAAAAATCGATTTTTTCAAATTTGATTAATGTATTCGATGGATCAATTTTTGATCATTATTGACCACCCTTTAATTTTTTTTGACCACCCTTAGAAATATTTTTTTTTAATTTTTGAAAAAATAAAATTAGATATTTTTTTTTTGTTTTTTCTCAGAAAAAATATTTTTTTTTTTGAACTTTGAAAGATGACCATTTTGAAAAACACAATTATCTCAAATGACCACCCTTTAGAATTCTTCTAACTCCTCCAAAAATATTTTTTTTAGAATTTTGAAAGATGACCATTTTGAAAAACACAATTATCTCAAATGACCACCCTTTAGAATTCTTCTAACTCCTCCAAAAATATTTTTTTTCGACTTTTGAAAGATGACCATTTTGAAAAACACAATTATCTCAAACGACCACCCCTTAGAATTCTTCTAACTCCTCCAAAAATATTTTTTTTCGAATTTTGAAAAATGCCCATTTTGATTTAAAATAAAATAATTTATTGAAACGCAACAAAGCTTAAATATTTACATAACAGCTTATTCGTAGAAATACAGGAATTTTAGATTTGTGAATACATAACAAGGGTGGCCTTCACTGCATATTTTTCAGTACTAACTATTCTTTTCAGTTCCAGGTAACGATCATCATGTATCTCCCAGTAATCAGTTACCCTTCGGCAGATTGCAATGTAATGCCCAATTTCATCTTCGTTGTGTGCAGGAAGATATGCAATCAATCCGTTTAAAATATAATAATTGAAGCGTTGAGAATGAGAAGGGGTCAAGTGACATTTGTGAAGTTTTGAGGTATAAGCCTTTAAATTTAAAGTTTTAAGTTTATAAGTAGTAATAGTGGTAGTTAACCCCTTTATCTGAAGCTAACTTTGTAAGAAATAACAATAGAGACACAAGAATTGACCAAAATTTAAGTTGTCGCTTAACACCAGAATTGGTAAAAAAAAAAACAAAAAAATCGAAAAATGTCACTTGACCCCTTCTCACTCTAGACGCTTCAATTGCCTTTTATAAAAATTTTCGTTGGTAGATCGGATAAATTTATTTTATCGGGCGCATCCGAATATATATCTCGATGAAATTGTCTGTCCAGTGCAAATTCCAAATCTAGCATAACGTGTATCCCTGGATTAACTTGTGTTTTGCAAATTGTTTTGCATTCACTGCAAGTTGAGGTCCGGTCAAGAAAATAATCGCCGATGAAATTGCGAATTCCTAAGTTAGATACTGCTGTCCGAAAAAAAATATATTTTTGGAGAAGTTAGAAGAATTCTAAAGGGTGGTCATTTGAGATAATTGTGTTTTTCAAAATGGTTATCTTTCAAAATTCTAAAAAAAATATTTTTGGAGGAGTTAGAAGAATTCTAAAGGGTGGTCATTTGAGATAATTGTGTTTTTCAAAATGGTCATCTTTCAAAATTCTAAAAAAAATATTTTTGGAGGAGTTAGAAGAATTCTAAAGGGTGGTCATTTGAGATAATTGTGTTTTTCTAAATGGCCATCTTTCAAAATTCGAAAACAAATATTTTTGGAGGAGTTAGAAGATTTCTAAAGGGTGGTCATTTGAGATAATTGTGTTTTTCAAAATGGTCATCCTTCAAAGTTCAAAAAAAAAAAATATTTTTTCTGAGAAAAAACAAAAAAAAAATATCTAATTTTATTTTTTCAAAAATTAAAAAAAAATATTTCTAAGGGTGGTCAAAAAAAATTAAAGGGTGGTCAATAATGATCAAAAATTGATCCATCGAATACATTAATCAAATTTGAAAAAATCGATTTTTTGGGGGCGGCGTTCTTTTGGGCCCCCATTTTTCAAAATCGATTTATTCGATAACTGTGGGTGGTCAAAAAAAGTTAATGGGTGGTCAAAAATGGTCATTTAATTGGTCATCTTTTACAAAGAAATCAAAAACATCGGACATTTTTAGGGGCCAAGTTAACACAGCTGATGTTAAGCTATTTTTATTGAACCCGCCCAATTTCTTGTCTGAAAATTCAGGTGAAACGTAACTAAACGTAACTAAAAGTCATCTAACTTTTTATGACAGCTGGCCAATCAGAAGCTCCAAAAATTTAGAAATCTGAAAATTCAGATGTAAAACGTAATCGTTTGAACGCGCCCATTGACAACCACTTGTTATTACTGTTTTTGTCGTCGCCACGAAAGATTCACGTTGATGTGGGGGAACCTTAATTGTTTAATCCCTATTTATTTATTTTTAATTTTCTTTTAATACCTTCATACATACCTTTTGATCTAACTATTTTTATATATGCATAATACATATAATGCGTTTAATTAATCAAAGGGCACGGTAGTGCCCAGCCAAGTTCTGGCACTACACCCTTTTTACAGGAACAAACTCAGGCGATTTTCGACCCCCCTCTAACTTCAGTACCAATAAAGTCAAGAACTTCAAATTCGGAACATTTGGTAGGCTAGCCAAGCGCAAGCACCACAACTCCTTAGCGTAAGTGGTTCCCGAGATATAAGACGTAAAAAATCGCGAAAACCGTAACTGACTCACTGACAGATCATCAAAATTATGGAGCACTTCCCGACACCGCAGAAACTTGATATTTCGCACAGCGGTAGGCCTGGTGGTGCATACGAAGGAAAAAATCGAAAATTTGTGGTTTTCCATTCAGGGGGCGTGGTATGCGCCCACTTTCCCAGAATTGTTATCAATTATATGAAACACTTCCGATTGCTGTAGAATGATGAAATCTGGCAGAACGGTAGGGCTTTAAGTTTATACAAAAGAAAAAAAATTTAATATTTGAGGTTTTCCATTCAGGGGGCGTGGTATGCTCCTTCTTTCTCAGAATTGCAATCAATTAAATGGAGTACTTCCGATTGTTTTAAAATGATGAAATTTAGTAGAACGATAGGGCTTGAAATGCATACAAAGAAAAAAATAGGATATTTTAGGTTTTCCATTCAGGAGGCGTGGTATCCGCCCACTTTCCCAGAAATGTTATCAATTATATGGAACACTTTCGATTGCTGTAGAATGATGAAATCTGGCAGAACGGTAGGGCTTTAAGTTTATAAAAAAGACAAAAATTTAATATTTGAGGTTTTCCATTCAGGGGGCGTGGTATGCGCCTACTTTCTCAGAATTGCAATCATTTAAATGGAGCACTTCCGATTGTTGTAAAATGATGAAATTTGGTAGAACGATAGGGCTTAAAATGCATACAAAGAAAAAAATAGAATATTTGAAGTTTTCCATTCAGTGGGCGTGGAATCCGCCCATTTTCTCAGAATAGTTATCAAGGAGCATTTCCAATTGCTGCAGAATGATGCAATTGGGTACAGCGGTTGGGCTTGAAGTGCATAAAAAGAAACAAATTTTATATTTTAAGTTTTTCATTCAAGGGGCGTGGTATCCGCCAATTTTCTCAAAACTGCGGCCAATTAAATGGAGCACTTCCGATTGCTGTAGAATGATGAAATTTGGTAGAGCGGTAGAGCTTAAAGTGCATACAAAGAAAAAAATAGAATACTTGAGGTTTTCAATTCAGGGGGCGTGGTATCCGCCCACTTTCACAGAATTTTTATCAATTATATAAAGCACTTCTGATTGTTGTAGAATTATATTAGTAGGTATCTTACGAGGTATTACCTGACAACAAATAAATATCATTGCAAAAAGGAGTGAGATCACAACAAAAAACATATGTAAATGTTAAAAAAACAGCCAAGTTCTTCTATATAAAAATCTGTATATTTAACAACTCAGCCGTGAAAAGTAGTGAGATCTAAAAGTATGTCAAGTTCTAACTTTATGAAGGTTTAATATCAAATATTTTAAGAAGAGTAATATTGAAACAACACCAAGTTATGAGAGAAATGTATTATTTGATGATTACTGACTAAAATTTGGGGGTTACTTGGCAAGTTTTCTTTTAATTACTCACAATTCAAAGCGTTTTGAAAACTTGACAATGTAAACCCCCAAATTTTAGTCAGTAATCATTAAATAATAAATTTCTCTCATAACTTGGTGTTGTTTCAATATTACTTTTCTTAAAATATTTGATATTAAACCTTCATAAAGTTAGAACTTGGCATACTTTTAGATCTCACTACTTTTCACGGCTGAGTTGTTAAATATACAGATTTTTATATAGAAGAACTTGGCTCTTTTTTTTAACATGTATGTTTTTTGTTGTGATTTTCTTTAACTGACATATTATGTACATAATATACATATTTCCGATAGAAATTAATTTTTTTCCTATAAATTTTTCATTTATTTTTTCTACTAAAGTATTGAAAAAATGAATTTCAATGACAATGTCCGTTGCAGTGGGCGGATTTTCCTCAAACAACTTTCTAAACCATTCAGGTACTATTAGGAACAAACATTGATGTTTTGACTGATAAATTTTTCGTTTTTCTGTTTGTTGCGTTTTGTTATACCACGTTTTATGTCACGTCCCACGGAAACGGGATAAGAAGTATCCTATGTCCGTCTCCCAGTTCTAAGCTACCTCCCCAGTCCCCACCAATTTTGTTAAAAATACCAATCGGATTTTTGTACCTACTTTAGTTTTTGAGTAAATAGAAATATACAAACTACCTACTTCTATATTAAGTCATTCATCTTATCCTTAACTAATATTAAATAGCATCTTAAATCAACCGCTTACAGCGACTATAGGACGCTTAAACTTCTTTATTTACTACTGCAGTTACTACTCTAAGCTACATTTTTACCAAATTAGTTAAATAACGAAAAAATCTTGTCAGCCATTATGCATTTTTTTCCTTTTCCTTTTCCTTGATTGACATCTCAAATCTTTGGAATTCCTTATCTGCTATCTTGTCAACTTCATCAAATACCTGTTCCACTTCTGTTACTTCAGGAATATAAAACTGCAGCATATTCTCAACACCATTTTTCAGTGTAACAATTGAACTGGGACACGAAGAACAGGATCCCTATAGTAGGTACACAAAAGAATTTCTATTTTAGTAAAGAATACGTGCCTAATAATTTTTTTTATCTGCTTACCTGCATTTTGAGTTTCACTACGCCATTATCATAGCCCATGAAAATGATATCGCCACCATCTTCTTGGACAGTTGGTCGTATTTTACTATCGAGCAGTTCCTTAATCATCATCACTGTATCATCGTCGTCTTCATTGATCTGGGTGTCCGAATTCGGTTGAGATTCGGTAAGGATAGGTAAGGAGCTTGCAAAGAAGTCCATTATTACAGCAAAGACTTCTGGTTTGATAACACTCCATTCGGCATCTTCGATCTTAGATATAGTTATGAAATCACCACCAAAAAAAACCGAACGAACACCCTCAATTCGAAATAGCAGTTTAGCTATGAAAACCATTTTTATCTTCATTTAATCTGTGAATGGATGTCGAATTACTTACCAAGAGGACTACAGTAGGCTGCTTGGGAAGTTGGGAAGTCCATGGTATTTCCCTTACCCAGTACGGCTACACCGGGTAAAAATTTCAAACTGTCCGGATTGGGTGTATCCTGAGTTTGTATAAACATAGAGCGAGCATAATTTACCGACGTTTTTGGTGGGTGGAGCAAAGCATTTTGCTTCTTGATTGCAATACTTGCAGCATTGCGTATTACATTTCCTTGTGATATACTGCATGGATGACATGTCATCAATATTTTTTATGAAAATAAACTTTAATTAAACTTACACATTTGAAAAACTTCGGCTTAATGAATAAATAATTTGTGGATTTCTAAGAGATTTTACGAAAATATTGGACATCATGGACAAAACAAAAGTTTTCATTTAAGTCGCAATCTCGAAATTCCCAATGAGAAATTCTATGAAATTCTATGTTCGTAAGCTGTCAAAAAAGTATTAGGTTTGTTTGACTAGAGAAAAAAACACAACCGGACTTTCACCAGTGGTGCGTTCTTTTTCTATAATATCCTCCTATTCCAAAATGTTCAGACACGGTTGAGTTGAGTTGCACCATGACGTTCTTATTAAGTGGCTCTAATTGACAAAAATAGGCTGATTTGCGATTTCCATGATTAATAACTTAAATTTTGGATTCCTTGATAAACATTTTGGCTAAGGGCCAGTTGTACAAATATTTAAACCGTGGTTCAGCAATTTTTATCCACCGATTCCGGCGGATTAATTGAGTTTCAACAGTGGTTTACTGTTCAAGTGTGTGATAACAACTAATTACATACTTGAACCAGCGTCGAACCTTCGGTGAGTTAAAATCTTGAACCGAGGCTGAACCACTATTGTACAACTGGCCCTAACATGCCCATTTGATGATATAGCAGTTGCAATAAAGGTAGAACCGCACTAGGCGGAACTGCACTTCAGCGACACCGTGCACAATTCGCACGAAACTGAACGAAACTTCACGTAGCGACACAGTTTGTCAGATTACCAACTTTGTCGCATAGTGTCGCGCCGTGAAGTGCAGTTGTCGCTTTAGTGCGGTATAGCTCATACAATTACCTACAAATAAGTCGTGAAGTTCAGTTCCGCTGAAGTGCAGTTCCGCTTAGTGCTGTCAGCCCTATTCTGGCAAACCTCACTGATACCTCACAAGTCACAACAACCTCACAAGGTAAGGTGAACTCGATTTTGTGAGGTTTTCGTATTCTGGCGGCACCCTCACAACTGTGAGCCTCACAAAAACTATCGAAATTGTGATCTTCTTCAGAGCAGGTCACAACTCACAACTCACAAATTTGATATTTGAAATAAAATTTTAAGACACTTGTTTTTTCTTGTCTGAAAAAATATTTTGTAACCAAATGAATAGGTTAACTGGTGAAAAAAATGTATCCTCTGTCGTGAATCGAACAAAATTTATTTCTCCATAAAAGAAAATTATTGTTCACAAAACAATTCTCGTCGAGTACGATCGACATAGAACAGGAAGTGGTGTACATATATGATATTTACATATGTATGAATGTGGTATCACAATCATCTTTGTTGTCGATGAGTTCAGTGGGTGCGTTCAACAAAAATTCAGACCTTAGCAATCACAATAAAAAAATTCACCTTGCTGTGGTAAGTTTTTTTGTGAGGTTTCTTGTGAGGGTTATCGCAGAATACGAAAATGTTATCGAATCACAACAACCTCACAAGGGCTTGTGACTTGTGAGACCTCACAACGCCAGAATAGCCCTGATACATATGTATGTATGTGGCATCACAATCATCTTCGTTGTCGATGAGAGTTCAGTGGGTGCGTTCAACAAAAATTCAGACCTTAGCAATCACAATAAAATATTCACCTTGCTGTGGTAAGTTTTTTTGTGAGGTTTCTTGTGAGGGTTATCGCAGAATACGGAAAATGTTATCGAATCACAACAACCTCACAAGGAATCAACCTCACAAGGGCTTGTGACTTGTGAGACCTCACAACGCCAGAATAGCCCTTTTAGCTTAATCCTTGATAAGTTCAAGAAAATGAGCTTACAACTTTCAGTTTTTAGGCGAGAAGGGCACAATGATTAGTGAACGAAATCTCCCAGGTCAACGATTTTAGGAAATTTGTCTGGACATTCTGCAGCAACTTGTTTCTTCGTGAGAAAGGGGACCATCTGTCATTTGCCACAAAATGATTGCTGTCACTTTTGTCGTGAATAGATTCGGAAATTCTCTTAACCTATAAAGCAAATTCAGGAAAATGAGGTCGCAGAGACCTCCACAATCTTATTAACATGAACAGGATTTCTTGACAGTTTGTCCCCATTCATACAAGGAAACTGAGTTTCCAGCAACTTTCAGTTTTTGGGTGAGAAGAGCACCAAGTAAGAGGATTGAACGGTCTACGATTGGTGGGAATTGAAAATTAAAAGAAAACGTCAAAAAATCTCTAGCAACTTCTTTCCTCGTGTGAAAGGGGACTTTCAACTTGCATCATTTGCTTTATCGCTAGCCTAGTTCCTTTACTTTGAAACTCTGACAAGTAAATTTTATGTCGAATTCCTTTCAACAAAAGAATGGAATTTTTTCTAAAAGAGTCGATTTTTTTTCTGAACAATTCGAATTTTTTCTGTCAAAACAAATCTTGCTAATTTTGCAAGATTCAAGAAAGATTTACACCGATTTGCACACACACTTGCAAGGTTTGAAATTTCTAAAATGTCAATATGAAAACAAAATTGTGTGGTTCCAACGAATTTTCGGTGAATTTTATAGTAAATATTTGTGCGTTGTTTTTCAGTTAATAATAATAATAATTTCCAAATTGAATACTTTCTAAAAATTTTACTTCAAAATTGCTGCTGTCTAGTGCCACACACTCAATCACAAAAAAAAATCGATTCTTTTCGTCTTTTCGTATTCCTTTCAACCACAGAAAAAATTCGATTCTTTTTAGAAAAAAATTCGATTCTTTTGTTGAAAGGAATTCGACATTAGATTCGTCTTTCAGTAAAACGTTCGTGTAGACCAGAGATTATGAATTATAAAGATTGGAATCTTTCGTACGTTCCATCCCCCAAAACCCATTTGTTTACATTGTTGTTTTTGTAATTTTATCTCGTGTCGATGATGAATCACTGATCTCTATAATATAGATATCAGTGCGATGAATAGATGTGAATTGCAACAACAATTTATGCAATTGTGAATTCATATTTTTGCACTAGTGTGCGTTAAAACATGAACACTAGTGCAAAATTATGAATTCACCACCATCCGCCATTTTGTTTAGCTTGTAGGCAAACGACAGCCGAGGTTTCCAATCTTTATAATTCATAATCTCTGGTGTAGACAGGTACTAAAATATACCTGTCTCACTCGATGCGCCTTTCATTAAAACGACCGTGTAGACAAGCTCTTTGGTTTGTAATAAATGCAGTCTCCTATTCGCTTTTCGCCTGGTGATTTGGGGAAGTTGCATCTGAACTTGCATTTCTTCTACTGTTTATGTTTATATTTATTTCATTATTAAAATTATAATTCTTTAAATTTTATTCTTGACGAAATAAAACGTGATAATATTTTACTTTTGATAATGAGTACATTCATGGGAGTTGTTGGCGAAGTACCTGGCATAGCTGTTGACCGATTCGATGGAAATTGCTTGAAATCAAAATTCCTTTTCCTTTCACATTGCCATACAGATCATATGGTTGGCATATCTAAAATTAAAAATCTCTCGATTCCATTAATTACCAGCGAAATATCAGCAGTGTTTCTTAAAAACAAATTTGCAAACATTTCCAACGCCGTAGAAACAATAGAAATAGAAAGTAGGTGTAAATTTGAAAATTCAAGAATTTACTGGTGAAACTGAATTTTTTTAGCAACAGGTTTGTCCGAAATGATGTTTTCGTAATTCATTCCGGATTTTAATCACAACGCATTTGGTAGTGGGTACACCCAAGGTAAGTTATAACTTCTGTTAACATTGGGACCTGGCGACTGAAAATACCTAAGCAGAGCAACGAAGTTGAGTGAGCTGGACGAGGACCCAAAGTAGGTACTAAAATCCTCGCAATCCGCAAAGGACTGGTATCCTAGAAAACTTGAGAAAAGTCGAATGAATTATGAAAACAAAACCTTCCGTTGGTACTTATTGGTGAAAAATTCCAAGTTATACCGGAAATTCTAGAATTTTCACGTTTCGGAGTTTTACAGTAACAAATCCTAACCCTAAACTTACATTGAGTCATATATCTTTTTCCATCCTAGCACCTCTGGAGCTCACATATACCTTTGATGACGAGGAGATCAAACTGGTCGTAACCGCTCTACCAGCAAACCACTGTCCAGGGTCGGTTATGTTTGTTTTTGAAACAGGCTCCCAAACAATCTTGTACACTGGAGATTTCAGGTTTGACCCGAAAATTTACTGAACTACAAAATTTGTACAAAATCTTTTATATGTAGAATTTTAAAATCACAATTTCATTGGTATGACTTTCTTAAAAATAAATCAATCGACTCAATTTACTTGGATTCTACATTCCTTTCGGAGAGGTTTAATGAATTCCCAACACAATTGGAGAGCATATCAGAAATTTGTTCACTCATCCGTGAATGGCTGGAAATGAATTCTGAGAATAGAATTCTAATTGAAATACCTGCTCACTATGGGGTAGAGTTCCTTTTTATCACTATAGAAAAGAAATTGCAACAAAAAATCTATGTTGATGAGCATCAATGGCAAGATTATAAATATATTCCTCTAATGGACAACTGTATATCACCAGACAAAGAAGGATGCAAAATCTTTTCAAAACTCAAGAACGGTCCTGATATAATACCCGCTGAGTCGTTAAAAAGATTTCGAGTTATAAAATTATCTGCAATGTTCTGGCGGAATTGGAAATCGGGTGAACGCATTGTAATGCAAATAGAAGATACAAATGAGTACCGTGTTGCTTACTCAAATCATTGTAGTTGTTTAGAGTTGAAAGAATTTCTAGAATTCACTCAACCAAAAAGAGTTAGTTTAAATGTTGTTCCAAATAATTGTGGACCGACCTTGGAGAATTGTTTAAGAAAGATCTACTCCCAAAACAACGATGATATTATCCCCATCGAAAAACAAGACCAAATAAGTTTCGATAACATTTACTTTTTACCAAATCCAAGCAATGTAAAAGAAAACAACTCGGAAGTTAAGCTTCTACCTAAAAGAATGAAGTCATGATATAACTTTCTCACTTTTAATATTTATCCAGTTCAGTTCAAGGTTTCCAAGAAAAAAAATTGAAAATTTTTCTATCATGATGAAAACTTAGAATTTTCTTGCTCAATTTTCAGTCATTAAACATTTAAAGAAATCTTAAAATAAATTTGATTATTTAATTAATTAGAATATATTTGAATTTTTTCATTTTTATTTACGATTTACATACATTAGCTGTGTTTTATCTGTCTGTCCTAATCCATTGAAGCGATTTTCTTAAAACTTGGAACTGTAGTAATAAATCTAACTCGTATAAAGTATTACTTATAAATTTATATAAACTTTGAATTAATCAATATAGCTTCCGGTTGTTAGTTGTTGTAAATAATTATGTTTAAAATCTAATTCTTGTTGTTTATTAAGTTTCAATAAATTGTGACCCCTAAAGAAGTTGAGAAATTTCAACGAAACGCGGGGAGTAAATAAAGTAAATAAAAGTTTTTTTAATTCGCATACGAAATAAATGATCAAAAAAGCCCACAAATAAAATTTTATTGAAATTAATTATTATGTTTATTTTGAAATTAGAAGTGATAACGATTGTTTTAAATTAATAAAAATATAGGTATATGTATAAAAATTATATTTATTGGTTTCATTACAAACTGGTTCAATTTTCAACGTGGCTAAACCGAATTTGACAATTCGGACAAAAAAATCATTTGCTTTTAGAAAAATTACACTTGTGTTCATGACACCAGATTGTTTTTTTGCCTAGACACAACTTAGCTCCAAAATTAACTTTACCTGCCATATAACCGTCATGAAAAAGGTTTTATCTCGGATGCGGCTATAATGTATACAATCTTTTGTGTCTTCATAAAATTGTAGATAAGGTCTGCATTTTGGAACCCATAGAACCTTTTTATTTTTGAGTTTTATTAATGGCTTAACTAAACTATCAAAATTGATTGCATTATACAAATTTAAAAAAAAAATTGGATTTAAACCGCGAAATCGTTTTTAATGGCGGATCTATATTTGGCGTTATACGTCTTCGCCCGTCTTGCTTTTCAAATGAAAGAATGTGTCCAAATCGTTATCATTTCTCCTACAAGACAGAATTTGATTTAGGCGATAGGCTTCATAATACCCCAAAAAAAAATATGTCATAACACCCCAGTCCTCGGTATTAGTCAAATCGCACAACAAAAAATTGTTCATAAAGTTCTTTTGACATTTTTAATTTGGGCAATAACGCCTTTATATTTTTCTATTTTCAAAAGCGATTCGCTTTCAATTCAAAGTTATAGGCATAGAGTACGTACATAATATATTATCTAGAAAACTACCCGAAAATTACTCTATGGTTAGAGGAAAGTGAAAGGTCTTCACACATGTCATATTATTTCAATCAGTCCTTTCGCGAAAGAAATTTCCGTGGAGTTTTTTCCCATTTTGGGAAATTTGCTATCGTGAATAATTTTTCCAGGGAACATTTTCCTTATGTTAATGCAAAAATTTCCCTAACTAAGTTTTTGGGGAAAAATTATTTCGTGGTAGAATCGCGATTGGAAATATTCTTTCCCCGGTATTTTTTGTTTTTCCGGGGAAAAAAAGTTCCCATTAAGTTGGCGATAAGGCTGAATATGTATCTAGATGGCGGATTGAAAGAGAATGTAAAAGCGTAATGATTTGTAAAGATTATCTTCTGCTCCTTCTTTTTCACGTTCACCATTTAAAAACACATGACATAACATAATGTCAAATTTCAATTTTTTTTTATTAATTTAAATAAATATAAATAATAAATGTAAATTAAAATAATTTTTGTACAAGTTAACAAAACAAATTGCAGCTTACATTTAAATGTTGAAGATTGGAAGTAAAAATGGTAGTGGTATGGAAATAGGCTTTTAATTGAGAAAATTGGTTTTCGTGTAATATCGTTTGATATTTTGAGATGTTTATACAAATAAGCCGTCACCAAGAACTTATGAAAAATTGTCATCAATTATAGTTTTTTTTGAAACACTATACCTAAACCGTGATATTATAATTTATGTCATAATGCCTACAATACAATAATATATGGCACGTAACTTACTGAAACTTACCCATAATTGTGCAAAATAATCCATATATGTACATGCTTTATATATGTAAATATACAAACAAAAAATACGTACATATAATCTCTAGCTTCCAATAAAGCTTAAGTGTTGCGCCGTGTATTAACACCTCAATTAACAAGTTAAGCCTTTGGCTAATTGCTTAAATGTTCGATTCCGTCGAAGGTTGCTGACGGACGGTTAAAGGTCATAACCTACAGCAGAAAATATCTTGTAGCCAATTTTAAGAAGATAGCTATGCTTGCTCATCGAACCCTCCTTACTACTTTTTTTTATAGAAGTCAATTAATGGTCTTTGTTGACCTGCCTGAAAGCGGAATTCAATTAGTCATCAAAGTTATATTTTGCAGAAAAACTTATCTACACTACATCAAAAACGCATCCTGGGGCCTAATTCCGTAAAACTTAAACGATCGAACGATATCGTTTTGGCAATAGCTGTCCCTATCATTCTCTTTAGATGTGATAGAGATGTGTATAGTCAAAACGATATCGTTTGATCGTTTTCGTTTTACGGAATTAGGCCCCTGATTAATTTCGGAACCTCTTCTTTTTCGATATACATATTTGGAGACATAAAAAATAAATTATCCTTTGATAAATCTATAAAAATATCATTCATGTGCCATAGCAAATCGTTCGAAAAATAGTTTGAATTATAAAATACATATATTACATGCAGTGCTATTGGATTAAGTTGTGAAAAACCATCCATACACTAACTTAAAAACCTCTCAGCATTCATCTGAAATCAAAAATATATTAAAAGAAAACACAATATTATTTTTTTATTTTATTCTTTTTTTTGTTTGCTCATTTTAACTCTAAAATCATTTTAAGATTAAGAATGACAGTTATTTCTTATGTTTTTTGTTGTTTTTTTTTCATTTGATTTTTTACTTCTTTTTTATGTTTATTTAAAATTCTATTACATATTCTTAATTATTTTTTTATAATTTTATAATTTCCTTCCTTCATATTTTATATTCTTCCTTTATCATTAATAATTATTTTCTAAATTTTTAATTAATGGGAATTTTTATTGATTTATGTTTTCTGCTTTTTTATTTATGTAAATAAAGAGCGCGTAGTTGTTTGTAATTACTAATTATTTGTTTATATGTTTCATACATATTATAAAAAGAATAACAAACTTTAATTTTAAACATTTTTTATGAAGAGCTATTTAAAAAAAATATATATTAAAACTAAAAGAATTAAATAAACAAAAAACTTCAGACTGTGTCATTGTTAATTTATTTTCCTTTTGAGAAGTGTTTTTTTTTTTTGTTTTTTAATCTCTGGTAACTTTTGAAAAAAAAATAAGGAATTAATAGAAAATAATTTTCATTTTCGCATTAAGTGTGAATTTTCTTTTATTATTATATTATGTTTTAAATAAACTTAATTAGGTATGTTATGTGAAGGTTTTGAATTTACAGTTGGACTCCCTCCCTGCTATTAGTAAAAAAAAAAATAGATTAAAGACTCTATAAATTAATGTCTTCTTGTCCTTATATTAAAAGAACATTTAAAAAAATACTGTTGACACTCTTTGTTTTTGTTTCTTTCGATTTAAGAATCCTTTTTTTTTTATGTATTTGTAGTTCCCCCTGAATAATTTATTTGTATAACTATTTTTATTTTGTTTAAAGGAACAGACAAGATTTTTCTGCAAATAATTTGTTTTTTTTATGTATCGAGACGTGGCAGTTGATAACTTTCAATATTCGTTTTACTCTTCCATGGTTTCTATTGTAGTTGGTAAATTAATTTGTTTGTTTAAAGCCAAATGTTATGCTACAGTTGTATTGTTTTACTTATTTGTTTATTTTATATAAATAGGAATCTTTCGAGCCTGAAATTGTTTCTTTTGTATTTTTATTGTAAACAAATCTTTAAATCCTTTTATTTTGTTTGACATTTTTCAATTTAAATTGCATAAATTGCGTGGTATAACTAAAATTCAAAGAAATCTAAATGATAATTTATTGACAAAAAAAAATATTTTAAATTTGCTTTAAGTTTTTTTGTTTAAACTGAAAAATATGAATCAAAATGCATAATTTAGATTGGAGACAGAAAGACACAGTAAATAACGTCGCTCCTGGTTTTAATTCATAAGACGAGATAGAAAGACTTTAGTAGAAAATATGAAAACACTTTTCAATTTAGTCTGTTATGCAGCGCATGTCATATTTTTACTGAAAAAGTTAATACAATTTATCATTTTGAATGAACATCAATCAGAGATACATAATCAGCCTTATTGTGAGTTTCACCTTAAAATTTTCAGTTCGCCCGAAATAGCTATTGTGAGTTTCGCCCAAATGAGATTTCGTTCGCCTACTAAAAATAAGTGAAAAGAAGTAAATTTTTAACGTTTAAATGGGGTTTATATTTTGGCCGGGGTGTACGCATCACTCAAGGAGTGCAATAATGAACACTTCAATTAGATCACTGCCCGTTTGTCGTATCGATGAGTATTCGGGAAAATGTTAAATTTTACGTACGAGTATTTTATGTATCATAACTGCACTGCTGTTTTTTTTTTTTTTTTTCATCGTAAAAAATTAACTCATTACCAAAGGTCAAATTTATGCCCCACAACAATAATGTTCACAGCTCAAAATAATTGTCCAATAATGCTGACAACAAGGCATAACTATAAGTTTGGCATGAGTAACATTTTTTTTAAGTCTGCAGTGATGTAATATGCAAACCAAAACGATTAAATATCTGACTATCTTTCCCGTAAGCCAGTTGAGATTAACCCTTATTACCGATTTTGTGACAGACTTGAAAAAATCATGACACATTCAATTTCGTTCAAAAGTTTTAGATCCTTGTTTATTATTAAAGAATCGTTTTTCCGTCGTTAAAAACGTTGTAGTCCCAGCATTTTCTGGAACTAAACAAAACTACGAATGAAAATAGAATTGAATTGGAACAAAAATGTATTGTTATTAACTCCCAAGGTTTTGGAATCAAACACAAAAATTACCCACTATGATTTACAAAACTGATTGAGCAAATAAATTAGCAGTCTTACAAATTTTGAAATATTGTTGGAAGTATTCTTCAATGTATTTGTCTGCTATTTGTCTTATGGTCTCCTTAAGAGCAAAACGACTTGCAAAGCAAACTTGTTGTTTGTTAGTAAATTTTTGGAAACTTCAAAAAAAAGAAAGAAATATTTAAGTTCTAAACGAAATAAAATACATACAAATATCGATAATAGGGTTGATTGGTATTTAATGTGCTTCTTTTATTGCCAAAATGAATCACGACTAAAACAAATTATGTAATTCTCTTTGATAGATTAGAAGGGTAAAAATAAGTGAACATTTAAGACGTCTTAAAGAATTGATGGATGACGTGGTACCAATCGTATTCATCAAAACCATATTCTGAGCATGAATTCAATTCATGGTCAAGATAATGAATTTCTGAATGTAGTTTATCTCCTTTTTTTTGTTAAATCTCGGATTAAACCAGAAAATGCAACACAATTTATAATAACTTTCCTGTTAAATATTATATTTAACTTCAATGCGACTGACTATTATTTAGTATCAATATTTGAGATTTATGTGTACCGTTCTTCTGTTTATTTTATTTGAAAATGATGACTTAAAGTACGATTTGTTTTGCTTTAATTAAAGGAGCCTCACTCGGAATTCCAACTTATCACAATGAAAATAGGCAAATGAGAGTATAATATTGATACAAAAAAAATCATATTTACGTAAACTAAATAAAACTTTTTGTGTAACCGCTATCGCTAGCTTTTTTGCTTCATTAAAATTTTTTTTTGGGACAATAAGATAGTTTCTGGGGGTTTTCATTTTTTATTAGCGTTCGGTTTGTTTTTTTTTTGTATTGTTTTTAATTAATAGTTTGCATATCCCTAACTTTGAAAATCTTACTTATATTCAGTTATTTTATTTTATTGTTTTTTTTTTTATTTTGTTTTAATTTTATTTTTGTTACGTACAAAAAGACCACAACATTCACTGCTTGTCATCATACTTCACATATCATGTACATCATCTCACTTTATATTTATATTAAATACAATTTTTAGTTTTAATTTTATTTTTTGCGAAAAGAATATTATTTTTTTAGTTCAAGTCGCCAGTGTAATTTTTGACTATTTTTATTTATATATATTTTTTTTGTTAACTATGTACAAGTACTAAGAATTATGTAAGATCTTAATTGTTTATACTTATTTGCTCAATCTTATATAAATCGGGTTTTTTTTGTTTGTATTATTTTTTGTTTTGTTTATTTTAAGTTATTAGTTTTTCTGTTAGTTATTTACATATTTTCCATTCTTTTACTTACTAGTTTTTGTTTGGGGTCTTTTGTTCTTTTTGTTTTAAAATTAAAAAAAATATGATTCTTCAAAATAAAATTCGAATGTGCTTAAATTGGAGAAAAAATTACCAATATAAGAGTTCCAAGAAAATAAATTAAAAACATTTTATTGTGTTTCACTTTTTTTTTCATTTTTTATTGATATCATGGGAGAAAGAGGATGTCAGCTTGTTTTATGTATACTTTTTTTTTTTAATATAAAAACTTAAATATCCAATTGAAGGTATAAAAAAGAAAATAATTCTTTAAACGTATTTTTGTTTTTTTTTTTTTGGAGAAATAAACTTACAAAAAAAAATCGCTGATTTAACTTACAATCATATTATCGTACATTAGCATTGTTTTTTGTATTTACTTTTATATAACTCTTAAATTATATATAAATTTAATTTATTTTTTTTTGTTTCATTTTACCAGCTTTATTATATTTTACAAAAAATATTGTTTGTTGGTTTGTTGGTTTTTGTTTTTTTTTTCTATTTCTTTCTTCAGTTTTTTTTTGTTGTTGTTGTTGTTGTTTTATTTTCTCTTTTTTAGTTTAATTATTATTTTATAATTATTATTTGTAATTTAATTTAATTACGAACTTAAGTCTACTGATTTTCATCGTCATCTCCGTCACCATCATCATCATCATGATCGTCATGATGCTGTTGCTGCTGCTGTTGCTGTACGGCAGCAGCAAGTAACGCAGCTTTTTGCGCTGCCTGCGCTTGAGCAATCATTGACGGCGCTGATAATGGAATTTTCCCACTTTGTTTGTAATCTGTCATTTCCTATAAAAACAAGAACATTTAAATAAGGTTAATAAAATATTACAAATAAAAAATTTACAAACAAAATTTGCTCAGCCCGAGTAGTAGGACTTTCAAATATGAGTTTTGCCTATTTTTTGTTTTTTTTATAAAACTTGACACCCAGCAGTTTTTTAACATTATAAAGCAGATGTTAAATGAAAATTATTCTTTGAACCAAAAATCCGTTAAAAACCGGAAAAGAAAATCGCATTTTTCTGAAAAACGGGTCCTACGATTTTGATTTAAATTTTTATATGAGCTTATATCAATATGATCAACAAGAAAAAGAAATTTATTTATTGATTAAAAACGGTATGTCATTGAACCATATTTTTGGTTTTCGACTATGTACATATATCATTATCTGTTGAACCGATTTTAATGAAATGTTTTACACAAGAGCTTCAAATAAGTTTGAATAATATTGCATATAAAAATTTTTCAAAACACAAATTTTTGATTTTAAAAAAATTCAATATTTCGAAAATGGGTAGATGATTTTTTTCCGTCCTTAATTTTCGCATTTTCAAAATGAAGTTTTATAATTCTAAATGTTTGGATCCCAAACTCAAAATCTTATCAAAATTTACTTTCCGATTGCATTTGTTTGTTTTCGTGCGTTTTTTATTTTTATGTAATTGCGAGAATTCTCACACGGGTAGGCTAGTAGTAATATATTCTTAGCTAGAGCTCGTTTTTCCACCATTTGATTGCTTTCTTTGATAAGAAAATGTGTGTATATCACAATTCATACACTGAAAAAAAGTGACTTTAACACCAAAAACATATTGTTTTTGACGCACAAGTGTGGGCAGAGTTCAAAGAAATATTTTATTTATTTCTTTGTGACTACTGCAAAAATTTTCCTGACCGCTTTCTAAATTCCCTGACTTTCCATTCGGGTGGCAACTATGAACATATACAAACGGTGAAAAAATACTTGTTCGTATGACATCATCTCTCATGACAAATACCTGTGCCTACGCTCTGTAACTCTCGCATCGGTAAAAGCAGTCGAGAAACGATGAAAGTTGAAACAAATATGAGTTTTGTTCCATTTTCCCACGTTTCTCGACCAATTTTAACGATTTGAGAGTTACAGAACGTAGGCACTGACCACTGAATATATTCATCAATTAAATATTTTTTTTTTTTTCTTCGAAGGTACACTTACCCTTTCATAACGCGCTTTATCCTTTTCAGCCATTAATTCATATTTCTGTTTTGTCTCTGGCTCAACATCGGACCACTTTCTGCCTAATTCTTTGGCAATATCTCCCACTCCGTATTCAGGATTAAGAGCTTTAACTTTATTACGTTCATCATTGCAAAACCAAAAGAATGCCGATCTGTTTTTTTTTAAATAAGATAAAAAAGAAATCAAAAATTAGTTATCATCAAAATAAAATTAATTTTTTTTATTAAAATTTAAAATACAAATTCTTTCTACGAACTCACAATGATCTTTTGGGTGCATTTGGATCCTTAATCTGTTTCCGTTTCTTTCCTCGTCCAACAACAACGCCCTTAGGAGGAACATAATTTTGCATTTCGAGGTCATATCTCTGCTTGTCTTTTTCGGCCATTTCATGGAATCGTTTTTTCTCCTTATCCACCATTGTCTGGAAATGTGGGAGTTTATATAAGTTATTTGTTGCTTTGGTTTATCTGTAGCAAGGAATAGCCTTGACGTTTGTATTTTATTTATAATTTGGTTTAAATATAGTAGTAAAATAATAATTCCCCCTGGAATAATTACTTAAAATTCATAAGAAAAAATACTTATTAATGATTTAAACAAAAAATAACTTTCTTAAATGTTATGACTTACCGATAGAATTTTAATGAAAATTAAGTTAAACCAAAATTGTTTTCAATAAATGCTAGATGAACATTTAGGCCTCGTGCACACAAAGCATCTCGGCTTGTGTGCAAATTAACACACGAGGCGTAAGCTGCAGTTCGTAATGAACGCGTAATGAAGCACTGTCAGTCACCAGGTGTTCAGTTTGAAGTATTTGGCGGTTCAGAAAAATGAGATCTCACGATTTTGCCAACTCAAAAAGTTAGCAAGCGAATTCAAGATTTGTTTCCTCAGAATTTTGACAGCAAAGCTGAGGAATCCTGTTCGGGTAACTGTGATTGCTGAGATATCCGCAATCTCATTTCCCTGAACATGCCTATTTAGTTACTTTACATTTTGGTGAAATGTCAAATGTCAATTCATCCCAAAATTACTTGAAATTGATTGAAAATGTTCAGTGTTTTATCTGTGACGTGACGCTTCGTGTGTAGATGGCTAGCAGTAGCGCAATAGTCGCTGTATGGCACATCTTGTAAGCATCTATGGCTAAACGATTTTTGTGCATGACGCCTTAAATGATTGATCTAATTTACTCAACACACAAAATAAATTTAAAATAAATCAATATTTGGCAGGTGAATCACCAACAATTAATAACGTCGACTTTGTTTAACTCAAACATTTCCATTCCACGGCTGCGGTTTGGGGGTACCAAAAATGTTTGCCTTTCCAATAAAAACCCAAGAATAGCCGAAGCGTAATAAGAAGCAATTTAATGTAAATTGTAAGTGCCAAATTTTAAACACGGGAACGTATGTAGATATAACAGTCATTTTGTGATGGATGCTTTAGTAATTTTATTTCACTAGCTCCAGCCAAGTTGTGATTTTATTTTAGTAATAATAATTTTTGTCAGTTAACCGGTATTTTCATTTTAAGGAATTTTAGTGGAATATGTAGTTTACGAGAATTGTGAAATGTAAATGCTGAGTGTAACATTTTGTACTTCAAGCAATCGATTTTTTTTTTGAGTAAGCTTTTTTTAAAAGGATCGCATGTAATTCATTTGGCATAAAATAATTTACAGTTGAAACTCGATTAACCGGAATGGCTGCGAACGAGGCCATCAAATCAAATCACGATGCCCCAAACTGAATTTCAAGGTTGTACAAAAAAAAATTACAATAAAAACAGTACCTACTTCTAGCTAAAACTAAAAATAATATTTTATCCCACATTTGGAACTTTAGTTTTGATAGACCTTCAAAAACTGTGAAGTCTTAAATTTTTTTTATGCAGATATATGGCTCTCGGTTTTGTTGTCGGTTTATTTACAGTGCATTAGTAGGTAGACCTCATCTTTCACGTCATACCAATTAGAAAAAATTAAACAAAATTATGTAAGTGAACTTACTTATAAAAATGATGTGGGTAATTAATTGTTGATGGCCAACACAAATAACCTTAATGAGAACTCTAAAACGAAAACATTATTGTGGAAACTCATGAGAAAAATAAAAGTAAACAAGATTAGTGCGTGGCAAAAGCTTAGCAAATAATAAAAGGCTTCAGGTTCATGGCCCCATAAAAAAAAAAATATAGGGGGTGTGGTGTTAACACAAAGCTATACATATCAAAAACGAAAGTAAGTCAAAAATTTTCAATACACAACAAAAAAAAACTTACATAAATATTGAAATTAAAAGAAATATTTTTAACCGAAGAAGAGAAAGGGGGACATCTTGGTTATAAAATTCAAAAGCCCCAAATATATCCAATTTATGTTTGCTAAGTATATGGGGTATGGGGAGGGCGGCCAGTGAATAATGTGAGTGTATGCAGTTTTACTTTTTTTTTTTTTGTAATTCAAACGGGGGGACGAGAATGATGATGACGAAGAGAAAACGGCAATGTTGTCTAGGGGGATATTTGCCACCACAGCATGCACGAAGAGGCAGCTGAAATCATTTCCCCCAAACAACATACAGCAAGAGGAAAAGGGGTATAAGCGGAAATAAAGGAGGAAGAAGAATTCAACCAACCGAAGCACAAAATGACGACACGATGGCAACGATGGCTCAGCTCTGCACAGCACAGCACAGCAACACAAACGAGTTTTGGTTCTGCTCATGGGCTTCGTCGTCGTCATTCGATTCAACCAAAAGTGATGGTAGATGGTGAGCATAAAGGGTGCGGAGAGCCATGGTGTTGGCAAGGGGTAATTGCGAGTAGACCGGTTTAATTCCATACCATCTTGCATTACACACCGTGTGTGCATACAAGCAATACACACGCATATACTATACATACATATATATATATATGTATGTATTTATGTATATAATGATTGCTAGTTATTGTAGGGCAGACAGGGGTAGTTCTTGGAAGTGCGGGTTATTTTGAAGTTCTTTAATCTTTGCCAGCTGAAATCGAAGAGCGACTCAAAACTCAAGCGACAAAGAACATGTTTTTAGTTTTGCTGCTTCGATGTTAGTCATATATAGATGGCGCTTTACAGTCAAGTCACATCATTGTAAAACTAGAAAGAGGGTGCGCTTTTACATCGAATAGTGGCTATCGGGATATTTGCTAGAAAAATTATGGAATTAACGTTTCGAGTGGGACAAGGTCGTACATCTTTCTCAAGCAATGAGACATACACAAGCATTTGTATACTATGTACCTACATTAAGGCTCTCCCAAACCAACGCGAAATCGTAGCGAATCATTCACAATAACACAAAATATGACAAATACACAACGCTAAACAACAACAAAAATCTGTCGTCGGCGAATGTTTCGCGTTGGTTTGGGAAAGCCTTTATGATCTCTCACGTTCGTTTGAAAACTTGCAGTAGAGTATCTGCATATGTACATACAATATAAGCACGGTTCTTTGCAACAGTGATTGTACAGAAATCCCTGTTATCTCCCTATGACACTGAGCGAATGATAACTCAAAATCGATTAACTATAGACAAAGATTAACGCCCATATTATTCACTCGATACATCCAGATTAAAATTTAAATCGAGATATATTTACATTAAATTTGTATGATTTACATCTGGATTAAAGTTTTAATCTGGATGTATCGAGTGAATAATATGGCGGTAAAAGTTTACATTTCACTTCATCACCAAAATCTATAAAAGAAACCGAACCAAGCCACACAAAAAAAAAATAAACAAAACTAGTGCGCAAAGTTCAAATCTGTAATGAACGAATTCAGAAGGTGTTTCGTTCCTCAATTAACGGGATAAAAATCAAGACAATGACTCGCATTTATTTACTTAACCTCTTAATATCTTCGAATTACTTTATATGACTTGGTAATTTATCAACGTTTTTTTAAGATCGCAATTGCGATTGTCAACTGTCAATATATTTTTATGAAACTATTGTGAATGAGCATCAACCGACCATTTTGAATTAACATCCGTATTGCGAGTGTCAATCGTTGTCAATGGCCGCTTTCAGATTTGTATCCAAAGCGATCTGAATAGCTTTGTGTTGTTGTTATCCCTTGTTAAATGTCAATATTCAGAAACAACAGGATACTAGAGTATCTTAGATAGGCTACCCTAGTGCAACCTGAACGTGGGCAATTATTTTCATTTTTGTAAAGAATTCTATCACTAAAAAAATTTTAATTGATGCTGTCCAAAATGTAAGTTTTGTAATAATAGTAAAAGTAAGTTGCGAAGTGCAACTGGCAAAACTTGTGACCCTGATGGAAGATGCAAAAGGACTGTTCTCAAAAGGATAACACAAAGAAACGAGGATACATAGTTTTATAAATTTCTTTTAAAATATTTATTTCATAAAATGTTGTCTAAATAATTGTAGGATATAGAATAGGATAGGAATAGATCTGAAATGCAAAATTGATTGATCAAATTTGTCAATGTTCAATTGGTTGATAATTGACAATCGCAATAATGTAAGTCAGAAAGTGTTTTGTTCCTTGACGGTGTTCACATTGGACTTTCTCCTCCGACTTTTTTGTACGACTTTTCTTCTTAACTTATGGTGGCCAAGAAAGGCATCTCCTTCTCGCCATGAAGTGGGAGTGAGAGTGTACTGACATCAAAAAAGTCGGCGGAGGTAGTCCAATCAAATCAAATCTACGATTTTATGGTAAATCAAACAGTGTTAATATACCAAGTGAAAATAATTCGTAAGCCTTTTCTATGGGTTCTTATCACATAGATAAGCTTTTGAGAACAAATTTATGAATATGAGTTTGTGAATTGTTCTGGGTTGGTGTACTAAACCGTCGTTTAGTTAAACAATCTTTCAGTTTCACAGTGAAGTAAGTGTCACTTAAGTGCCAAATATGGAAAACTAATTCCCAATTTCACAGTGTAAACTTATCGGAATAAGTGACACTTAAGTCTCCCATGTTGGCCACTTAAGTTCCACTTACTCAGGTGTAAAACTGCGGCTTAAGTGCCAAAATGGGAAAATTAAGTGCCACTTATTTTGTTAAGTGTGCACTGTGAAACTGGCCCTAAGTGTATTTTATTGTTGTTTGATAAATTGTGTTACGTATTTTTATGATTATAATCACCCTTATTGCGAAAATCAACTATAAATCGATTGACGATTGATACAATCTATCAATTGAAATCGGTATTGTGAAAATGAATTGAATTATTGAAATTATTGTGCTACCAGAAGACCCGTGCGAAAATTTCGCACATTCAATAAGGTTTTGCAATTAAATTTTCAAATAGAATGTTTGAAGAAAATAAATACATTCTTTATTGATATGAATAAATTAGTTTTACAAAACCTCATTGTTAACAATATTTGATGTAAGAATGAAATCAGAAGTGACAAATAAAGGTGTTTCTCCTCCACTCATTCAAAGTGCACCGAAAAAAAAGGTTTCTCCCCCACTCACGCAAGGTGCAGCGAAAAAAAAAAGAGAAATTACAGAAGTTATACATATTTTTCTCTTTCACTCATTTCACAGATAAGCTGTGTCTCATATTCCACATAAAGTAAGAAATATTACTGTGCACTACGGGTGCTCAATGCATTTTAGCGCCTTGCCATCACCAACAAAAGCTAATTCGACCCTGGGCGACAATTTCTATTTTGACAGATAGGCACCTGACGTATCACGTTTCAAAGTATATTTTTTTTATTTTCAACAAATTTGCCTTTTTTATATCAAAATGCAAAATTTTAAAGAATTCTACGATAATGTATTTATATAGAAGACATCCCTTCACATTAATTTATCTGGAATTTGAGACACAATCAGCCCTTGAAATGAAAAGATTGTTAACTCCATATTATAGGTGTTTTTACGCAATTTAACACAACACCGCATGATGTTTTATATTTTTTTTAATAAAGCATTGCAAGTTTTCACTATATTCTCAATTTTATTTTATTTTTTTATTAAGTTTAATTATCTTTTTTTTTCACTATTAGCTGCGTTTTATTTTCCCCCAGATCCAATCCAGATCAGATCATGTAAATAAAACAACCCAGGATCTCAGTGACAACTTGTTATATACCCAACTCTTTTTTCCTTTTGTTTTTTTATTTGTATACACCCGTTGTCTTTTTTCTTTACACTACTGACGACATTTACAAATTAAGGGTGTGTGTTCAAAACGGATTTGGAAATCCAAATCCAAAACAAAGTTGGATCTTGTGTTGTTTTTGTAATACATGTATTTTCGTAAGCAAATCCAATCTGGTTCGGATCTCGGGGAAAATAAAACACAGCTATTGTAACGATTGAAAATCTCGAAACACTTTCCTTTAGATCGGCAAAATGACAGATAGGCACCTTTTTGTTTCTTTTTTTTTAATTTGGTGCTTCACTCACATTCAGTGTACCTATATGTAATATATACCTCTTCCTTATCTTCTTATTCTAAGGTTTATTCGGTTTTTTATAAATGAGAAAAAAAGAATACAAACAACAGAAGTAACAAATATGTTTCTCCCCCACTCACTCAAGGTGCGGCGAAAAAAAGAGAATTTTAAATTAAAGAAGTAATACATATTTTTCTCTTTCACTCATTAAAAGTGAGGCATTCTTTATGTCAAATTATTCATTTATTGAATTATATTGAAATTGCCGAAATTTATAGAAAATAAAGTGGTGTAACATAATGTTTTTGCGCAATGTAATCGCTATGTGTAAATTCCTATCCAGCGATACCTAATTTAGTAGATTTGACTATTTTATAAATGAGTTTGACAACAGAAATAATTTATATGATGATGATAAAAGACAAATTTGTGTGACTTTTATCTAAAATATTTTTTATATAAATATAAAGTAATGAATATTTATATAAGAAAATAACATTTAAATACATATAAAAGTATTTAAATGAAACCACAGAAGGACGTTGGAACTAAAATGTAAAACTGACTGACATTCTTGTGTCCAGAAAAATTCTGGTATAAACTCACAGAAGATCTAAATGAGGGAACGCACTCAATAAATTGAACAGATCTTTTTTCACATTCCAAAATATTACTAATTGGAAATGGGAAATGTCATTTTTAAAGGTGCGGCGAAAAAGAGAGAATATTATATTACAGAAGTATATTTTTCCCTTTCACTCATTCAAGAAATTAAAATTGAAGCCTTTTTATGTCAAATTATTCATTTTTTGAATTATTTGAAATTATGGAATTTCATAAAAAATATTGCGGTTTAACATAAAGTTTTTGTGCGATATCATCACTACGTTGAAATTCCTATCCAGTAATACCTAAATTACTGGATTTGCATATTTCATTAAAGAGAAAAAAGGACCCTGACAGTAGAAATAATATATATGATTGTGAGTGCCTTCAAAATATTTCGATTATTGTGAATGGGGATGTGCGTCTGACAGAAAATTGTTTTCTGTTTTTGAGGAACGTGCAAAGGAAATTATAATAGGCGTGTTTTTTGAAAAAGTGAATAGCCACATTAGTAAATTTTTACATGCAAACAACAACAAATCAAAGACAGAATATTAGTTTAGTAAATTTTTGATATGTTGAGATGTATAGATGGCGCTAAATTCGGTTGCAGGAAAATATTCGTTTCGCTAAAGTTGGTAGCCATACATTTTTTTAGTTGAAAATGGGACTCACATATTATGTTAATACATTTCATTTCGAAATAAAAATTCGTTAGTAAAAGTTGTTCGATTTCTTAGGTATATATTATATTTTATAATTTACATATACATATGCAGGTAGGAGCCCTGTAGCTAGTACTAGTAACTATAACACTTTATACAAAACATGGCAGTTTTTTGCTTGAAATACAGGGAATTGAGAATATTTCGTTACAAGTCACCATAAAACTCTAAAATTGTATTTTTAAAGGGTTAATTTTTAATCCATCGACATTGTTGCCACCCTTCTATGAAATTTGACAGTTTATTGCTTGACATATAGGCAACGAACTGTATTTTGACGCCTGTAGAATATTTCCTACCAAAATACACCCAAAAGTCTAAAATTGCATTTTTCCAGAGCAAAACATGAAATCTAAAAAATTTCGATTTTTTAATACATATTATAAATTTTATTGCTTGATGATAGCGTCGAAATTATTGTTTTAAAAAAAGAAACTATTCCTCTTAATTCAATTTGAACCAAAAGCGTTCATACGTATAGAATTGATATTCACTGGACATTAAATATGCCCCGTGTAAATCATATGAAATAAGACGCCCTCGCCCAAACACTTTTCAAAACATAAATCGAATGTTGGTTGCAGTTAGACAAACACAAATGCATTGACACATGGATGGAGTGCAATTTTTGGCTGCATATTTGAGTAATGTGTTTTGAGATTTCAAATCATTTAAATAGTGAACAAAGCTTATTAAATAAACTAAATAAAAAAAGTGAAATAAAAGAAAATACATATAGTGAATACATGCAATATTTTATAAAAAAAAAATGCGGTGCTGCGTTTGATCGTGTAAAAACGCCTATAACAGGGAGTTGAGATGAAGATGAAGTTTTAAATGATCCTGCTCTCGTTGAAATGGAATACATCAAATCCTTTGGAATTGGAAATCCAAATGTAAGTACATATAAAGGTTTCGATTTTCAGATTAAAATTAATCTGTGCTTTACTATGCTCTGCTTCTGTTTTTTTTTATTTCCAGCTTTCGAAGGATGCATTTGCTTATTACTTTTTGAGACCTTTGGAAATAAAACATAAACAATTTCATCACTTATACAATTCGAAACTCATGTTTTTTTATTTTTTTAGTTAGCATCAACTCATCGACTACAAATTTACGATTGAAAGAAAAATTGACAGATGACAAGAAAGTCGATGAAAATTTGTATTCACAATACCGATTTGTTTCCTTCAAAATAGATTATTGATACAAATTCACAATGGGTCAAAAATCCATTGACAGTTTACACTCACAATACCATTTTAATAAAACTGGTTGATAAATGTCAGTTGATCTTTACAATAAAGGTGAGTAACAACCCCGGTGGGGGTTGCCCCTTTCAGAATGGTAACCATAAGGCAAATTGTTTTGCAAGTTACGACAACCTTGTGAGATCTTTAAAGAAAGACAGGTCTACATGAGGAATTGCTACCAGACTGAGGGGCATATGTACGGCCTATCTTACATGTATTAACAATTTTAATGGACAGAGTACAATAAGAAATAACTCTTCTTATACTTATTCTTTGTCCAGCTAAAATTGGCAGTACAAAGAAAATATTAATGGGAATATCCAATTTTAAAATATTTACAAATTAAATTCAGTTAATCTGGTTTTAGGTAACAATCATTATCCAGCCGATATTCCAGGAAAATGTTATCGCCGACAGTTTTTTTTTTTAATCGACGGTTAAACCATATGTTTTAAATTGATACCAAAAATGCTGATAGGTGACCGGATACAGCTGATGAAATAAGCTAAATGAATTCAAACGAGTATGAAGAAACAAAATTTAACAAAACAATGAACATAGACAGACATTTATTTGTCATTTTTGAAGAGCGAATAAGTAGGTAGGAATAGCTGGACATTTGCAGACGCTTTTCGATTGTTGTTGGAAATAAGCGATTCAACTATCTACATATCTACAGTATTAGCTCCTAACTCTTTTGAAAATAATTTCACACCCATTTTTGTACAAACCCCCAAGTTCTCCCTCAAGGTCCTACTTTCATCCATATTAATTTCCCAACAGCCAGAGCCAGTAGAGAGTTAGCGCAGTGTCGTATTCGTTCGTTTTTATACAATACAAATACACACACACCTATATACAAATACACATTCAAACTTAACCCTGGGGCACCACGATTCTCCAAATACAACAGCCAACATCGTCCTCGTAGATGCTCTGCCACCACCACCCAAAATGTTCAGCCCGCTTTTAATAAGTTTAGCTCGTTCTATCACTTTGTCGTCCCTTTCCGTTCCTCTTTCTCATCGTCATCGTCGTTTCACCCTGCTCCTCCGCTACTACTCTTGTACCAATCGACGTCATCCATGTTGGATAAATTGCTCGTTTCCCTCTCAGCCCTTTGCCCACCAGCAAACAATTTCCCATCAAGCAACCATCTTCGTTGCTGCTATGCTGCCACCCTTCTCCTTTTCATTTTCAGACTTCCCCCTTTACCTCATCTATACCTCCTCTCTTCATCATCTTCTCCCCCCTCGACACACGTAGCTCGTTTCAACTCATTTCAACCTAGGATGGAAAATAATGTATTTTAAAGCTCGCGCGCCGCGCAAATGTTCTCCATTGATTTTTTTAAAGGGAAGCTCTAACAGAGGCAGATTCTCCTTCCCCATCATCACTGCCATTCCAACAAAAACAACAACACACAACAATAAGGGTGGGAATGAGGATTAGCGAAACTGGGATGAGCGAGCTGAGGTGAGGGTTGCTTGGTTGGTTAGTTTCATTTTGTTGGCTGGTGGTTGAATGAAGAACATTAAGTCTCTGGTCGGTCCGAGAAAGGGTGCGGCGGGAGTGGCAACGTCGTTCGTCGTGCGTACGTGGTGATTGCCTTTACTTACCACCTCTTCAATACAGTAGCACCCATAGAACAATCTTCAGCTACCCTCAAACCACTCAAATTTGGTTTTCCCTTTGCTCTTTGCTGGTAAATTCTTCTTGCATACGTGAGCCAAGTGCACTCAATTCCAGCCCCAAGCCCCAAGTAACCATCATCCATGTCGTCGTACTCGTTGTTGTTGTTGGTCGCTCTCTATCTATTTCAATGACATTAATTTTTTTTTTTATATACATAATATTTATTCCTCTTTCAGATTTTTTTATTTTTATTTTTATTTTCATTTTCATTTTATTTTTGCTGCCAATTTCTACCAAATAGACTAAGCATTTGTTTATTCGAGTTTGGAAAAAAGTGTCCCCGCGTTTGCTTTTTTGTTGAGTACCTAGGTATGTTTTTTTATAAGTTTCATTCATAATTTCTCACAGCAACTGAAGTTTGACGAGACATCCAGAATGAGGCACAAGGACACATTCAGAATCATTCTTCGTGGGAAAACGGAAAAAAATGTAATGATTTTTTTTACACTTACACCATTCGCACCTTTTTTGTGTGTTTTTTGTTTTGCAGGCTGATCGATATATTAATAAAGTCAAATCAGGAAAAGGAATAAAAGAAACGGAGATTGCATTTGAATTAAAGAGGACTACATTAGATTAGCTGCTTATAAACTGGCGAATGAAAGGAAATCACATTCGAAGATTTTGTTTGCATAGCTTTATCGTAAGACAAGAAAAATGCTTATGCAAAGAATTATTGATCGAATGCGTTGTCGTGTAAGTTTTTATCATCATAAATTTATAGACCGAGGGCAATCTCAGCTTCAAATCACATTTCTTATTCTATTACAAGGAAAATATTTCAAACTTCTAAATTAAAAAAATAGAATGGCTCAACGAATTAAAAGTTCGTCGTTATAAATATTTGGCAGGTACCTAATATGTATTATGTTATATTGATCTCATTTGACTGAACATTCTGCAAGAATACTCTTTTAGATTTGAATTTGCGATATTGATTGCGATCAGTCCATCAAAAACACAGCAGTGGAATGTTGTAAGATCTTTAAGAACTCATTTTTCTAATCTGGCCTAGTAACTGAATAAATCAAGATTCGAAATATGACCGTATCACGTCATGTACGTATACTTTCCAGTAGATTCAGTATAAAAAACTTTAATTTTGCCAAATTAAAAATTGATTTTTTGTTGTTTGTAATTGAATGTAGTTTATGTCTAAATTCCAGTATAAATCGGTTCTTTAATGTTTTATTAATGTGATACTGTTTGGTAATAATTGTAACACGATATGTATGTATTTTAAAGGAAAAGCAAGTTCTGATAGTTTAACCGACAGACATTCTTGCGATTAAGCTTTTAATGTTAGTCCTGAGATCATATTATAAAAGCATTTGGGTAATTGTAATATTAAAGTGATTGCACTTGACATGTGTAGCTAAAAGAAGGACCGGTCCATTTCTGGAAATAGCGCACTAACTGATCCTCGCTTTAAATAAATTGTATGTTTTTGTGGCATTTATTATCTTCGTTTTACTTAAACCACTTGTTGCCCAAGTCCAATCTATTTCAAAAATGTTCCATTTGCAGGGAATTGACAAATCCAGTAAGAGCGCCACCGATAACACAAACACCGAATTTTTGAAATTTTTTTTTATACAAGTTTAAATGTTACAACAGATTAGAGCAAAAGTCATGACTCATGACACAATATGATAAGATAGGAAAATTCGTCGTCTCTATAGAAAAACTCTTTACATGATAATTATTGATAACATACACTATACATAATATGTACATACAAGCCGTTGTTTTTGAAATGGTAATAAGTCCATTTTTACACTTAAAAAATTCAGTTAGGTACATATTATGTACGTACGACTTTATTTTTTAAATGAAGATTTGTCTATTGACTACATTATTGTTCCCAAAGGAAGAGATAACGTTAAGATATTACTAGTTTTACTACATATTAGCATAATCAATTTATTTTAAGGGACTTTTTCCAGTTTTAAATAAAACGCCTCATATGTGCATAGGTAGGTAGGTATATGTATCATTATTTTTAATTAAATTTTCAAAAATATCCCACCCACAAAAAAATATAAAGTCAAGTAAAAAAAGCCCAACAAGAAAATGACTCACCTTCCACCTTTCAGCGCACTTTCTTGAAAATTCGGCAAATATAACTGTCTCATCGGGATGTTTCTTCTTGTGTTCTTCTCTACATGTTTGTACAAAATACGCGTACGCCGTCATTCGGCCTCTGGGTTTTGCGTCCGCTTTGCCACGAATCATTGTGCTGTGTTGTTTCTGTAATTGAATTTGATGTTGTTGTGGTTGAAGAAGAGTTGGTTGTGATTGATTATTGTTTTCACTATTTATTTGCTCTTGTAGCGTCGTTGTCGACGACGTCGTTTGTTGCTGATTCTGTGTATTTTTTTAAATCAATAAGCAAAACAAGAAGAGAGTGAGTTTTTTTTTTAAAGACATCTCCATTACATTTTTGTCCTTTGTGCACAAAAATAATTGCGGTGTGGTATCATTGTTTAGTTTAGTCCCATAAACAACAACAAATAAAAAGAGACAACTAATCATTGTAAACACATGAGCCGGAAATGGATTATGATTAGATTGATGAAGCGATACAAACTTGTGGTTTATTTTGTTTTACTGTAAATGATTGTGCTTTAAAATTTGTAAGACACACTTTGAATGGAATTATAGTGTAACAATGTAATTAATGCAATGTCGAACTCTTATTATCTCTTCTCTCGTTATAGAATATTGATTAAATTCACAAAACAACACAAATACGACAAGAATAAACAAGAACAAATAAATAAAATGACTTACAATTAAATACTACAATATACATACATATGCATATGCATATGTACAATTTATAATATAAAGAATGGTAGATATGGTAGACATACATATGTATATTACACAAAAGTTATAAACAGAAAAAGAAAAAATAAATTTAAGTGATCAAGTGTTAAAAGTTGCATAAGAACATAAGTTATCAGCTTGGTTTGATTCATCTCGCAACTGTCGCTAAAGTTGCTGCTAACAAGAATGGCGACACACTTTTATAGACAATGAGCGTTGATCCATTATGATAATGGATAGAGCGGATGATAGGTACTTAAGAATTTATTGTAACTGTAGTAATTCTAAATTTTGATGAATTAGCCAACCCGTGCGTTCCAAGAGACCCAACGATTATCGTATATATTTGTATTTGTAAAATTTTGAGATCTTCTACGAAATATAAAAAAATACCGAAAAACAGAATAATATTTAACACAATTTAAAGCCTTTACATCCATATTAATAACCGCGGTTTAGCTACGATTAATGTTTTAAGTCGTGGATTAAATGCAAAATCTCATCAATAAAACCAAGTTTTTTCTAATTGACGTTCATAAAATGCCTGGAAAACGGTTTTAGTTTTTTTTGATCATTTCTTTCGTATGCAAATTTCGAAATACGATAGGTAGGGACTAAGGAATAAATACCAAAAAAGCCCATAAATAAAATATTATTGCAAATAGAAGATTTGATCAACAAGCATAAAGTAGTAGATTTTATTACAGGGTTTTCAAAAAACTTCAGTTTGCTATTCCACAAACATTAATTACTTTTTATTAATAGGAAATATTAACTCGCAAGGTTACTCCTATTTTGTGGTTAAATTAACTCGTGGATTAGAGATGAGTTGAGCGTTTTTTTTTTTTTTTTATAAATAGGCATGAAGTTAAAATATCAACAAAAAAATATTAAAATTTAACGCTGCACCGGGCAAAATTATGTTTGGAATCCGAATGTTGTTTCTAAAATTAATGTAATAGTTTTTGGCTTAAAAATCGCTTGAAGGAAATATGGAAGGAAATATTAAAGAGACTCCAAATATTTATTTTTTTTAAGATCACTACTGTCAGGAATCCAATCGATTAATTAAGTAGGTCGAACTTTAATCGGCAATTAGAGTTTTAGTAAAACGACTATTGTTTTTGTGGTTAGAAGGGTGAAGAAAGTTAGGAGAGAACAGTAAAGTTTAGGTTTTACTTAAACGCCAATAAACGTCTTTGGAGCCGTGTCGTTTTCGTAAAACACCTTACGGGTCAATTATGCACGCTATACGTATAAGGCAATTATTAGATTTTTCTTGCAAAATTGTTCGACTAATTTTAATTCTCATATTTTCGTTTCCTTTTTTCCCTTAAAATTGCCAGTATCCAATTTTATCCGCAGTCGAATTTCACTTTTCAAAACAATTACCTAAAAATGGACGGACCTTCAATTTTGACAATACCTACCTATGTATTAATTATGCATTAGGAAAACTGAACAAAATTATCTCGCTAGCGAAAAAATAGCTTCTCAAAATCTCTTGTAGGTGCCTATTCAGTATTGTTTATTATCATTATCCAACACTCCAGCAAAAACAAGCTTTAAATAAATAAATTTGAAATGCATAGGTAGTTACGGCACACACCTACCTACCTATCTAGCTATCAATTATTTAGGCGCCATATTGTCTAGGTGTTTATAATTAGTCTACCTACCTTACTACTCTCAAAAAACATAAATGATGCAACCGTTTTCCCGCCAAAATCAAAGACGCTACACTTCTTTGTTGCTTTTTCTCGTATTCATGTTCGCTCGCGTGTTCGATTTATTCTGTTTTTTTTTTTTATTATTATTTTTCATCTTATACTGTATTGTGTGTGAACACTATATTATGTACATATGTACATACACAATCTACAACACCCGTCATTCATTCATCCGTTCATTCAGAACCATAGCCATAGCAGCAAAAGTTATAGATACGATACCTATATAATTTCAATATTTACAAAATACACTTCGGCCGACCCCCCGAAAACAAAATCATCACACACTTAAGTGTAGGGTAGCGTATTATAACAATGGCTTTAGCATGAGAGTCTTCTTCCTTATGATAAAAAAAATATAACGAACAGCACAAAAACACACATAAAAACCTTAAGCCGGCGCGCATAGTGTCACTGCTCACTGCATACCTAAAACTTATTAATCAGTCCGAAAAGTGTTATTCGTTTTCGTTTATCTGTGAGCCTGAGCAAGCACTCTCGCAAACGACGACGTCAACGACGTTGATTGCACTCTCCGCACCACCTTACGTGGCCGTCCATCTCAATACACAACACATATGGACAAGGTGGGAACGAGGAGGTGGAATGTATGTTCTCAGGCAAATAATATACCTACAACAGAGAAAAAAAAAAAAAAAAAAACAACAAACAAGCCTCAAGTGAATGTATCCATAACTCGCACCTGTTTGAGATACTTTGACGAGGAGGTGCAATTATATGCGACAACAAAAAACACGATGGCGCACGTGATTTTTTGTTTTATAAATTCACAATTAATACGAAATGTGAGTTAGTTATTTTATATGTAAGGAAAAGATTGGGGATTGAATATTCAGGCGCTAGTTCTTAGGATGATGTCATTATTGGTATAATATTTATGTAAGCATGTTAAAACTTCGTATTGTCCTGTCACATCTTGGCCTAGAGCCTAAGACCGGAGCGAATTTTTGTGACTAGCAATCGTTTAAACAAACTGCATAACTTAGCCAATTCCACCCATTTTCCCAAGAAGCAAGATAAAATAAGTAAAGTTTCCGAAAGGTTTTTGATGTCGCTGAATATTCGAATTCGACTTTAGAACTGCCAATAACGTCAAGTTTTCGATGTACATACATATATGGATATTCATGAGTGAAAACAAAATCTTTAATACCTATAGCTTTTTTTTTTAATTAAACCTACACAAGGTTTTTTGTTTTAAATAATTCCTGAAAGTATGGTTTATATCTCTTTCACACTCCGTCATAAGTGATATGACCTGTTTGGCAACTTTTTCTCTGCCATTTTCCCAAAACCGTTTTTTTTCTATTTCGTAAGAAATTTTAAGTAAACAGACATAATTTAAAAAAACACATTGACCGACTTAATGATGGACTCTAGGTTTGTTCCTCACACTTCGGACTATATCTAGCTAAATCTGAATTTTTTAGGAGTGCGGATGAAATGCTCTCAGAGAGAAGGAAAACTGTCAAAATGTCGGAAAAGGTATGCGTTCTAATTTGGTCCAAATTTAAAATTTCATACTCGACTAGAGTTAGCGCAAATCAACATTTTCATTTTCAAACGAGAATCTCGAAATCCTGATGTGTTGGAGCAATACGGGGGTTGGATTCCAATTTGAATGCCTGTATTTAAGATACTACGTTTCTAACTGTTGTTTCAAGTGTAGCTACCATTTCAAGACTTAAGCTTACAGAACCATATCTTCTCTCAAACATGACTCATGGTCGATTTAGAGCCCTTGCAACAATTTATCTATCATCGTTTTGAAGTAGAATAAAATAACTGCATGATTGACAAAATTGTGCAAATTCTTTGAATCTGGCAGCACTGTTGTGTTGTTTTTCTTTCAATTTGACAGAGAAAATTTGTGAGAAATTTGGTTGAGGAAATTTTGATGAGGAATCGTGTTCATGTATGTACATAACTAAGGTTGCTGAGATCTTCGAAATCTCATTTTCCTGGACATGCCTAATTATTATGAAACTTCAATTGCTCAGTTTATATTTCTGAGATCTCTGACATTCAGCTATCTCGCAAATATTATAATGGAAATTCTTCAGAAAAAATGTCCAGTTCTGTTTTTAAATATTGAAAATTTTTTAAAGAAGACAAATCAATGAAGACTCTGAATTATAAACGGAGAATATGTTCTAGTACATCTCTACGAACTTTGCCTCGTTTTTACTTTAAAGAAAACAAATTTTGGATTTGCTTGCTAAATTTTTATAGAAACAACCAGGCGTATTTATTAGATATTTTTACTGTATAGGTATATAGATCAAAACAGTTGAAAATAGTTGGAAAAAGCATATATTATAAAAAAAATATTATATTAGCCAAGGTTTAGACAACCGAGTCCGTTTTCTAAGTTAGATAGGTCTTAACAACTTCAAATAAAAATGTTAATCTATAACTTGGACGGCTGTCCGAAGTTAGACAATTTTTATAAATACGACTAAACATTTTTCAGATTATTAATTTTTGGAATTCGGAACTTGCTGATTTATATAGCAAATTCTCTAATGGCGAATATTTCTTCTCCTGTTGCAAGTTTTGTTAAGCTAACAGGTAGGTATTTATGAAAGTTTGTACAAACTTTTCGGTTACATATTTCTGAATTGAGCATCATATTATTTATCAACTCTGCATTTACAAAGTAACTCAATAAATAATCTAGGCGTTCTACACTTAATATTCAAGACTTTTGAATTAATTTGACACCTGCATTACCCAAGCAATTAATTAAAATATGTAACTATCTAATAAAATTATTCAATCTCGATTGGTATTTATTACTTCGTCTATTTGCCCCCATTTACTCTCCTTTATCCTACAACTGGATTCATAAAAAAAAGAAACCCTCAGACATATAAAAGTCAAAGGCAAAAAGTCAACTCGTGATATCATCAGAATGCATTCAGAGAAGAAAAAATAGGAAAAAGGAATAAAACGAAGCAAACTAAACCTGTTTTCGCTTTTCCAAATCGTGCTGCACTGGGATTTCTTCTTCTCCAACACCAACTGCTGCATGGCCGTCTTTTTATTCGCCGAGCATCAGTTCTTCCTTCACTTTGTACCTATCTACCTACTGCACATACCTACTTTATATTGGAATGTTTTTATTTACTTATGTACGTTCGGCGTACAAAGAAACTCCAAATGCACCATAATGCCATGGAAAAATCTACCTATGTGTATGTTTGTTGCCTCCTGCATGCTTACCGGCTCAAAATGCTTTGCTTAAAAATATACAACTTCGAAGAAAACGACGAGACAATGACAACGGCGACGCACGGCGACGTCAACGACGACGAACGACGTTTCGAGGAGCTTCTTCAGGGGTTATATTTGCTATTTCTTTAAATTTACCACAAAACACACCGCGCGATGCTCCCCAGGGAAGCAGAAAAAAAATTCATAGAAACAGAAAGGAAAGCAGATAAAAGTCTGCTTAACGTGTTTTCTGTGCCTTGTCTTGTATTTCACCCCACCATCGTTTTTTTCTACGACATCGCCCGCTGTAAATAGAAGATACAATACATAAAAAGGGCTCAGACTTTTGTGGTTTGGCTACCTACATTTTATATCCAATTTAAACGTCTGTCTTCAATAAAATTGGTTTTTCTTCAACTGCATGAAAATTGAAGAAAACAAATTTATGTAGGTGAAATTAAATGTGTTAATAAGATTTTTTTTCTTTAACAGTATCTTCCTGATAAACGACACCGCCAACGCCACCACCCGCTAGTTAAGAGTTGTTTTAGTTTTGTTCTTTAAATAGGCTGATTTTACATTCACAGGTGGTTCTCGTACGATTATACCCATAGAAAAAATGTAGGTTTGTTTGAAACAGCTGTTTCCAGCATCAATATATTGTTTGTAACTTTTACATTCGAAACTATTTGTCACCTTGAGAGTGGCGTCGAAGAATCGCAGAAGCATGTTGGTAATGTTATATGCTGTTGGTTGGTCGTAATTTTTCCCATGTTGCGGGTTATTTTTGACCTTTTTATGGGTAGCAACACAAAATTCATACATATATTTACATGTATCTGGAATGCAGCAGATAAAATAAAAGTGCACGACAAACACGACCAACTACTAGTAGCAGTATGTCCATCGTTCGACGTGGCATTGGATGCTTTCGCAACCAAATGCTGGGTGTTGGCCTTTTATGGCATGCAAAAGGAGAGCCTTGCGCGTACTCCATCGTAAGGTTTTGTTTGAAAATTAATTGGACAAGTACAGCAAAGTACGAGTATGATATCCAAGTGGAAAAAAGGAGTAGGTTTTTTATTAACTTGATTGGTGGTGTATTCTTTTACTGGGAAATAGGTTTAAAAACTTGTCGAAACCACTTATTGATATGTATTCTGCCTTTCCATTTGTAAGTCGTTAAGAGTTGATCTCTTCAATTATCAGTATAGGTACACGTGCAAACAATTATTATCGGCTTCAAAGATAACTAAGTGTGTTACTAGGGCATGAATTGTTTTGTTATACCTACAATAATTTCTCTTTGGCAAAAATGTTTTTTTTTTTCTTAAAGAATCAAAAACTTCAGGTTGTCAAGAGAAATTAAATGAATACAAATATATGTACTATGTATGTATGTATGTACATACATAATGTAAAGACGAAATATGAAATCAATTTTTTTCTTAATTCCAATGTTAATCAATCACAAGTTAGAAGATACAAGGTATTCATAATTTTTAAGACGATTCTATAAGCGTGTATGATAGTAGAATAGTAGACATGAATTGTACAAATAATAGAACAAACAAGGCAAGTACCTACTCTCCAAAGTTCAATGACCAAAAAAGACATTTGTTTGAAATAATTGATTCCTCGTTTATTTTAACATTGTCTTAACGTAAAATAAGAAATTGAATTATTTAGTAATTGACATGAGGTTTTGTGGCTCCATGCTTATGTACATATCTACATGTACATATGTACATACATACATGATGTCATGTCAAAAATAGGAATGGTAGACAAAATAAGTACATATGTAATTCTCTGTAGGTACCTTACGTTCTAGGGTTTATTTTCATTGGCTTTAAGCAATCAATTATTGTCAATGAAAAACAGGAAAACAAGAAAGAAGAAAAAAAAAAGCAAGCTTAATGTAACCAAATAATATCATGTAAATCAAACAGAAACATAAATATTATAGAAGAATAACAAAATAGAACATAACTGATAAACATAACCATCATTTTTTTTTTTTAATTCTATAAAGGTCATTAGCCTCATTAAAAAACTCTTTGATGACAAATACAAAAATAATATTTAAAAAAAAATAATTTGCATAGCTAAGTAATAAAAAGAACATTTGCCTGGAGGCAAATTTATCAAAAACTTGAGGCGGGTGACGTGTTGTTATGTATGAATTTTGAATATTAAACAAATCTAACGGAAATTCCGATTGTAATGTTGAATAAAGGATGGTAATACCATATTATTATTACGAAACAAAATGGAAAATTCATTAACAATGGCTGCAGCCCAAAATATTTCCTTAAGGGAGGGGTAAATAATTTCAATATTATGAAGGTAGTTAGGTATTGTGATTTACAAATCATTCATAGTTGAATAAAGAAAACTAATTTTTGTAAATTGTATCAACGCTAAAAATTTTTTGATTTTATGAGTTGAAAACATCAAATCTTTCCAAGTAACATAAATTGAATATTTTTTAATAGCCATGACTATGAAATGATGCTGTCATCTTTGCCAGTTTGTCATTTGGGGCGTTCAGAAAAATAATGTCGAATTCCTTTCAACAAAAGAATCCAATTTTTTTCTAAAAAGAATCGAATTTTTTCTGTCGTTGAAAGGAATACGAAAAGACGAAAAGAATCGATTTTTTTTTTGTGATTGTGTGTGTGGCACTAGATAGCAGCAATTTTGAAGTAAAATTTCCAGAAAATATTCAATTTGGAAATTATTCTTATTATTATTTGGAAAACAACGCACAAATATTTACTATAAAATTCACCGAAAATTCGTTGCAACCAAAAACACAATTTGTTTTCATATTGACATTTTAGAAATTTCAAACCTTGTAAGTGTGTGTGCAAATCGGTGTAAATCTTTCTTGAATCTTGCAAAATTAGCAAGATTTGTTTTGACAGAAAAAATTCGAATTGTTCAGAAAAAAAATCGATTCTTTTAGAAAAAAATTCGATTCTTTTGTTGAAAGGAATTCGACATAAGATATAAGAAATAAGATATATGAGCAAGCGAATCCAAGATATTTTTTTCCTTAGAATTTTGACAGCAAAGCTGAGAAACTTTGTTATAACTGAGATTGTCCAGATCTCATTTTCCTAAACATGCGTATAATGTTTGAGAAATTTTTATCGAAAAGATGTTATTAGCCAGTTCACGTTTCTGAGCTCTCACTGAGCAAACGTCAGCTTAGTTGGCAGAAGGAGAAACCTGAACAAAATGTCTCCTTTAGAAGTCAAAAGCACTCTCTATCTTTTTTTTTGTAAAGTGATCAATTTCGACAAAAATAATTGAGCAAGCGGATCCAAAAAAAAAATCAGTTTCATCTTTTTGACAGCAAAAGTGAAGAATCTCATTGAGGAATTACGTTCATATTTCTGGGATCTCAGAGATGTTGAGAAATCTGAACTAATCCAGTGATGAAAAGTGCATTGTCAGTAAAATGCGTTGTTTTATTGATAATTTGTGTTCAGTGATGAGGTACATGACTCAATAAGTAGGTCCATAATCACAATTGTCGCATTTGGACGGAAGGATAAATCACATGAGCTATCCAAACGCCTATCGTTACATCCAGAAAAATAGACAGTTTGCTGAACCGTGTTTGATTAAATTTGTATTTAAGTAAGCTAAGGTCAGCTTGTTTTACAAAAAACAATAACTTAGCATTAGCTTCTGAGAGTCACACCATTTTTAGGAAGTTTTTTTTTTTCTTTTTACTGACAAGACGGAGAAATTAATCGATTTACAAAACTGAATTGGAAAGTATCACACATTTAGAAGGGGTTTCTGTATGATGTACTTGCAGCTAGACTGCCAAGTTTTCCCACCATCATATTAATATTGAAGGAAACAGCAAACACTTTGGTGAGATACCATCATTTTTTTATAGGCTGGAGTAATAGCTTTTCACGACTACCACGCCGATCATCAGACTATTTTGGTGGCACTTGATCTATTTATACAATTTTACTTCACAAACTTTTTCCGTCACTGAAAGTCGAACATCATAAATTTTATTGTATACCTACATTTTTTTTATTTCGTAGAAGAGTTTTGAAAGTGTCTAAATGTACATATTATGTAGGTTACGTCCGGTTTTATTTTTAAGATAAGGAATCACTTTTTATTGCAAAATTGAATTTCCATTTATTAAGAAAAAAAATTAATAAAATACAAATAGGTTGTACATAGGTATACATTGGGGTGATTAAAAAAAACGCCTTTCTCGAAATTCAACCGGGACCAGACGAAATTATGAAGCTTAAATTGAAACCAAAAAATTCAAAATCGAACACCATTTAGAGGTCGCTACCAGCGTTTTCTCAACAATTTTGCTTGAAAATCTTTGAAAATCGTATTTTTCTCAAATGTTCAAAGCTGCATAACTTTTAAAGTTTTGGTGCTGAAAGCATGAAATTCTCAGGGATTGTTCGTAATTTTATGTGATTTCTGAATAGTTAGTTAAAAAATTAAATTCGAAATACTTTTTTTTGTTTATAAATACAAAAAAAACGTCTACAGAAAAAAACGGCAAGGGATCTGGGACTTGGTGTTGACTTCAAATTACGTCTAATTAAACCGAAAATGCATTTCAATGACCAAGAACCTGCCCCAAAGTTCTTTTCTGCTTAAACAATATTTTCAAAAAAACACTATAACCATGATGTAGAAAAACTCATATCGTATTGTACAGGGTGCGCAAAAAAAAAATTTTTTGAATTATTTTCTAAAAAAATTTATAACCAGTTATATTTTAAAACTAATTCCTAACGTTTTTTGAGAAAACACATTTTTTTTTTAATTTAGAAAAACCTCTACTTTGACTTAATTTTTGGATGACCCTGTCCAAAATTGATTTTTATTTTTTACCATTTTTCTTATTTATCCTTTTTAATAGTTAGACTAACGTTTTGTAAAGAAATATTTTTAATGATTTTCACCATATAGCTATAAATAAATCGATAGCCCTAAATGGTGGTAAAAATTAATTTGTATAATAACTATTGATCTAAGGTGAGTTGTAATAAGTTGTATATTGATCTAAGGTGAGTTGTAATAAGTTGTATACCTTTTCAGAAACTGCAAAACTAGGATAACTTTTTAAAAACAAAAAATGTTATTGAGTGGTAGGATATTTATACAGGGTGCTGATTCAAACGTTTCAAGTACAAATTAATTTTTACAACCATTTAGGGCTATCGATTTATTTATAGCTATACCTATGGTGAAGATCATTAAAAATATTTCTTTACAAAACGTTAGTCTAACTATTAAGCAGTATTAATAAGAAAAATGAAATGAATGAACATAAAATAACGAACAATCCCTGAAAATTTCATGCTTTCAGCACCAAAACTCGAAAAGTTATGCAGCTTTGAACATTTGAGAAAAATTCCGATTTTCAAGAAAAATTATTGAAAAAATCCCTTGTAGCTACCTCTAAATGGTTTTCGATTTTTTAGTCTTAATTTTTGGTTTCAATCTAAGCTTCATAATTTCGTCCGGTCCCGGTTGAATTTCGAGAAAGGAGTTTTTTTTGAATCACCCTAGTATACATATTCTAAAATGTAGTTGCTCCTATAAACCTACAGTAATAATTAATGTAAACATTATGTGCTACTACCGCGTGTTATTTGTTTTCTTTATCAGCAGCAATGCTTTCTTCATTCGGAATCCATTAACGATCGATTGGAATGCTTTTATTAATCATAACCATCAGCCTTAATATCAACTGTTTGATTTAACCTGAACATGTGCTGTGGTTAAAATAAATTCACAAGTTCAACAAATTTATCAACTTATAAAACCGTCCCAATTTTCATTAATTCATTCCATTCCAATGGGAATGAAAATCCAAGAGCGCCACATGAATCAACATACATATACCTATAACAAAAAAAACATTATAATACAAAAAAAGAGAAATATGAATGTTCTCTTGCATACCGTCCTATCTTTTTTTGATGGAATAACTGAAAAGGAAATCAGCACCCAAGCCCGACCGGCCCGAATTAAACCATTTAAAGTATTTTGCTTAGAGAAACCCAAATCAGAATGAGAAACATATATACATATAGATACATAGTAAATGTAATAAAAATACATTTTTACCCTCATTATGACATTTTTTGTTGTTTGTATCGACTCGGTGACGACGAAGGTAAACATATTTTTTTTTTTTGCACATTTTGATGTAATCGACCGAAACATCATTATCGTCATCACCACGTGGTCAATATGGGTCTGATTTGGGAACTTTGAGCACAAAAGAGCTTTAACTTAATGTAATAATTAAGTAGGTATATATTTTGATAAAGAAATAAGAGACAAAAAAAAACAGCACATAACCATAGGTGAATGGAAAGATAGTGCTTGGGAAGTCGGTCAAGGGTTTATCTTCTAGCCTTGGGCTTAACGCGAGAGAGGCTGTGCTATGAGAAGCGATTGTAATTTATTTAATCGTGATGCAAACACAGACACACTGTTCCAGTCGTTCAATTAAGTGCGTTGTTGGTGCGCAATTTGTTAACGTAGCTTCGATAGGTATCTGGAAGAATACATGTGAAGCAAGACAATTTATAAGAAAAAAATGTTTCTTATTAGGTATAGATACATATGTATGTACATAAAATACAAGAATGTTTGCAATTCTTTTCAGATAAGAGGTCAGGAAACCTTTATTTACAAATTAACAAAAAAAAACTGTTTGGTAGGTACTTATCTCAATAAAAAATAAGCATGTGTTATACATAGATATTTTTCGGTCTAGCTCTTAAAGATAAATAAGTGGGAACACGTTATTTGTGAATGAATTATCTAGTAGCTTGTGGCGTGATTGTGTTTTTATGAATAATACCTATAAAAGTTTATTACAGTTTAATATTGTTAAATCTCAATAAACCAGAGTTGCCAAGAGGTAAAGAAAACAAATAAACAAACCGCTGAATGTTTCTCAAGGCGTGTTTGTTTAGTTTATCTCAAAATAAAACTTAGGTTTTCAATGGTTTTACCAAAACTTGTGGTTAACGAAAATTTGACGTTTACCAAAAAAGTATGGGAAAGATTGTGATTTTGATAAAGGTTTTTAGATTTATTCGCGAAATTTGCATTAAAGGTTTGGTGTTAAAAGGCTTTATACATACGTTTCATAACTTTAAGAGCCTAGTTTGTAGTTCCGGTAAAAGAAAATGTAAAAATTGATTTATCGAAATTTCATTTAATTTCCAAATTTTAAAGGAATTAGCATCGTAGGTACCCACTATCTTTTTAAAATTATATTAAACTTAAGATACAAAAAAAATCTATTTTATCTTTTAAGTATGATACCATGTAACTCAAAAATTCACTTAAGGCCATATGATACTACATTTTATCTTCGTTTTTAGCTCAACTAGCCAGTTCAGTGCCTACGTTCTGTAACTCTCGCATCGTTAAAATTGGTCGAGAAACTTTGAAAAATGGAATAAAATCCATACAATTAGTTTCAATTTTCATCGTTTCTCGACTGATTTTGTCGATACTAGAGTTACGGAACGTAGGCACAGATTTCGGAGATCTGACTGAGCAAACTTCTGTCAGCTTCACTGAGCAGAAGGAGAAACCTGAAAGCACTCTCTATCTCTTTCTTATAAATTGATCAACTCCGACAAAAAAAAAATAGCTAATTAAATCATATTGAAGTGTTAGCCAAGAGAAAAGGGAAAGATGTTGTTTTAAGAAAGGAAAAGCACTTATCTGGTACAAAAAATTGATTGTCAAAATTATTTAAAAATTAAAGCGCCGAATACCTAGGTATTTCTTTTGAAGATCCATTTTTTGCTATTTCTTCTTATTTTGCCTTATAATTGTAATACCTAGGTATGCTTTGTCAAAAATCAGTTTTTAATTTTTTTTTTAAGGCATGATCAGGAAAGTGAGATCTCGGAGATCTCAGCAATCTCAGTTACATGAACCGAGAGATACTCTCGAAGGATTTGTCAATTTCATGCAAGAAGCATTCACCGTGAAAAAAACATTTGTTTTTATCTGGCATAGGCTGAGAATTGAATCCAAGACCTTCGGCGTAACAGTCAGCAATTTATGTAGAATGTTTCTTAAGAAAATGGCATTAAAAATTCAATTTCTGCCAAAAGTGGACTTGGCAGATTTACGCATTTAGCCGAAGAAATGTGCAAATGATATGTTTGCTTAATTTTTGATATTAACTGCCTATTAATCTACTAACAGACAGAAATGTTAAAAAGATTGTTCTCTTTTTAAACTAGTAGGTAGGTATCATACTAAAAAATGCTTAATCTCGAATGTATGTATATACTAAGTCGTCTAAAATTGTCTGCCATTATGTCTACACTTTGCATAACGATACCTAACTATTTATTTTGCAATGTAAGCTTGACTATTGCCTAGAATTTATAGGATTTGCTGGCTTAGAAAAAAGGATAGGTATTGTTTTGACTTCTTGATTAGAAATCTTGTTCTCACTTGAAAATCGGTAGGTACTCTGGAAAACTGGCATCATACAACTGATGATCATAACTCCAAATTAAAAGAATTGAGGTACCTAGGTATTTGGTACTGGCGGAGACGGTTTTGGGTACAAATAACTACTCATGCTGATCATAAAATCCCGGGGTTTTAATGCAATTGAATTTTTACGAAACGTAGTATTTTTGGGACACAAGATTTTTGGGTCGTAAAACGAAAATATTTGTTTGTTCGAATACAGTTATGGTGAATATGTATATTTGTGTAGGTATGTCAACTGCAAGCTGTAACTGTAACTGTAAGATGATCAAACCAAGCTTTAAAAATTGAATTGAAAGATAGAATATTTGAAAATAAATTGAATAAAATAGATAAGTACATATTTGTTCGTAAAAAAAAGAAACTTACCGTTGCCGCTTGACCCATATTTATTTGTTGTTGCTGCTGCTGTTGTTGTTGTTGCTGTTGAGCCTGCTGCTGAGCTTGCTGCTGTTGTTGCTGCTGCTGTTGCTGAGCTTGTTGCTGTTGTTGTTGTTGCTGCTGCTGTTGTTGCTGATTCTGTTGATGCTGTTGCAATGCATTTGCATCGATTTGACCTTGATTAGCTGCTGAATACCACCATTGTGATCCAGGAACAGCAGCTGCTGCAGCTGCCATATTCAGACGATAGTCATAGCCGGTGTTGCCAGCATTTGATGTGGCGACAACTTGTGCCATTGTTGTAGCAGGATTTTGAAAACTACTTGCCATTTTATATGAAAACAACTGTTGTGTCGCTACACCCGATGTTGTACAATTATTACGTGACGCATCATTGTGCGCCTGCTGCTGATTCTGCTGCTGCTGAACAACAACTTGATGTTGTAATTGTTGTTGCTGTTGTTGCTGCTGCTGCTGTTGCTGCTGCTGTTGCGCAGCTAATTGCTGTTGATGATGATGTTGATTAATTAAATGTTGATGATGTAAAGTTTGTTGATCTTGTGTAGCAAGCGTAGCCGCTGCTGGCCACCAAACAGCATCCCCTGCCGCCTGACGATTTTCCCAAGCACCACGATGGTGCTCCGACATGTTAAATGTTTTATTTAATTTTTAATTTGTAGTTCGGTTAATTCAGTTTTATTTTTATTTTATTATTTTTATATCACTTTTTCAAACACTGGATTATGCTCTCTTTGGAAGGTTTTGTTATAAATTTCTTTAAGTATAAAACTAACTAAAAATATAAATGAAGATGAACGTTCAAGGTTTTATTTTGGAAAATTTACTTGTGTCACATTTAAATAAACGAGAAATCAACGAAGGTATGATGCACAATAATTTTAAAATTAAAATATACATAGGTATTAGGTAGGTAGGTACATAAAAAAACAACGAAAACTAGGACTCAGCTTGCAGTTAAAATTAACTTATCTACCACCATCATAAAAGCGTTACTAGGTGCTACTTCTGCTTTCCCACTTCTTGTTTCCTTTTAACTTCTAAAGCAGTGTTATCTGTTACTACTACACTTTTTGCGTTCCCTTCGTGGTACACTGCATTACAAAGTTGCCCAAATTCACTCAATAATTAAGTAGGTACAATGCCTTTTCATAAAACTACTTTAAAATACCTAGGTTCATGAAATAAAAACAAGTTTTCAAATTTTAAAACACTTTCTTTTTTAAAACACACTTATCCACACTGTCCTATTTTGATTAATTGGAGCATTTATTAAAAAAAAAATTAAGTTAACTTAATAGAAATTATTTTTTATGGCAAATTATCCCTTTTGAAACAAAATGTCGTTGGACATGCTTTCTTCTTCTTTGTGGAATTTTTTAAAACAAAAGAGACGCTATAGTGCTAGCCCTTGGCCACTAATACACTGCTATATATACACACACTTTCTGCATATATAAAGTCGCTATATAGAGATGTCGTGTGAAAAGAAGAAACAAGAAAACGGAACGATGATGGAAACATAAAAAAAAACTTGCAATATCCAACCGGAGTTGTGCTGTACGGGGTATACCCTTCAGTTGCCTCCTCGCCTATCCACCTATGTATGCTGATTCTATATATTTATATATACTATATACTCCTATATAGGAACAATAATATATATATAACCACCACTGTGTACCGTCGACGTCGTGTCGTTTTGCCCAGTAATTGAACACACTCACACTGTCAGACTATCTCTTCTCTGGGTACCAGAGCTACGAACGTACGCCACTACCAACCAACCGAAGAAAGAAGATAACGAACGAGATAAAATTTTAACTGAATTAAAATTTAGAAAATTTTGCAAATACAATAAAAAAGATTTTAATTAATTAATTAACGGCACGCATTATTTCATGATATTATTTAGGAGTACATTTATGAACACATCCGCCAGATTACAAATTAGCAAAAGTTAATTAAATACATTGATGAACACATCCCCGCTACACCATTTTTTTTTTAAAGAAGGTTGCACTCAATGCACAAGACATAAAAGAATACAAAAAAATCGATACACTTCAGCAAGAAAATGTCATTGATTCGCGGAAATCGTTTTCATCTATTTTTAAAAATGTAAACACAAGAAAAATGCGTTTTGTTTTGATTTGAACAAGATTACCCCGATGATGTTGCGGCAACACGATAAATATAAAAAAAATATAATGCGAGCGAACGAAAGGAAAAATAATAAAAAAAAAAAGAAAACACGTACGACATCAAATACACTTTGAAGTAATTAAATTCATTATAGTAAACATGGTGTTGCCGTGGAATGAAAACGGGCTGCTCTCTAACACGCGGTCTCTGATTATGGAACGTTTTTTCCTTTGGCTGAATATAGATAGGTAGGTAGAGATATAGGGTGCTCTCGTTTGCTGACTTGACTGACAACGAATAACCATACTATAATATAAATAACAGTGCGACGCGGTGGCAGATAAATCGTTTTTTTGTTGCTGTTGTTGTGGGGGAGAAAAAGAAGTTCCAAAGACTGCCTTGGTAGCTATTTATCTCTTTCTTTTGAACTATCCCGTTTTTTTTCTTGTCTATCTATTCATTTCTTTTCGCTCAATATTACCTCGTATAGGATAAGAATAATTATCAAAAAATTCAGCAATATGGAATGCATTGAGAATATTTTCTGCTCACAGAAAATAAAAATACACTCAATTTTTCTTCTCACCTGAGAAATTTTTTTATGAAATTTGGCAACAGCACATATGCAATCAAGGGGAGCCAGAAAGAGAAAATCGAAAAAAGAATGTTTTTTTGTTGTAGTATATACTCACTCACTCATCCACATATATTTATTAATTTCGACCGGTTTTGAAGGCTGTTGGTATAAGAGGGACGCGCTAGATATACACTCAAATACGAGCCAGTCAGACGACAAGAGATGAAAGAGGAATGGCAGAAAAACTGGTGGAGATAGATATCAGACCAGAGCTTGTGTGATTGTATGAGTGTTTGCATGCAGCCAAGTGAAAAATATACTGCGCTGGCAAAACACCAATACTCACACTCCCTATATATAGAATTTTGTGTCGTGTTTGGGTATTTTTTTTTTTTAGATTTGTTGAATTTTCCTTCCCTTTTTTGCTTTTGAAAGCTGCGCAATTCAACGAAATATCTTTGTCTTTTGCTTTCCGCTTCGATTTTTTCAAAATGCGAGGTGAACGAATTTTGTCTGCATATACATGTGTAAAAATACATAAATGACATGAAAATGTAGTTGTGCAGTAGCATAAAGCATATAAAAAGTGTTGCAGTTTGAATTTTAATTTGAGTTTTTCAGTATTTCTAAGTACGACCAGGTGGATGGGTTCAATTTATTTTAGTTACGTTACATCTTAAAAGGGACAAATAAAGTTATAATCTACAGTTCAAAAGAAAAATTATTTTTTTTAGTTCGACAAAAAAAAACAATTTTTGTGTTAAGGACAAATTTTTTGAAAACTTCGAAGTCGAAAATGAAAAATTGTTCAAGAGACAATCGATTAAAAAAATATCTAGAAAATAAAACTGGTTGATAGAGGCGAAAGAAATCATGATACAATTACGAGGCGTTGATTGTACCAAACTAGGTGTTACCTAGTTATGAATTCAGTGATTTTTTTTTAATTAAAAACATCATTTTTGGGATAAGGTATCCACCTAGACAAATTCTGTTTAAAGAAAAATTGCTTGCTTACCTATGTACATTCTGTAAAAAATTATTATACCTACCTAAGTGATGAAATAATCATGAGATCAGGTTTTTACCATTTAAAACAAAAACCTTGCCTATAGGGTATGTGTACCAGTATCTGGCCACTTTGATCTTTAATACTTTGTAATAAGAATTCCCAACTACCTACATAGGTATCAACACATCTATGTAGGTACCTACCTACATAGCTACAAAATTAAATTATTTCAAGTCTATTTTAATTTTTGGAAAATCAGACCTAGGAAACAAAATCATAAATTGAAGAATGATTTAGATTTCTCGAATGCAATGGGAAGGAAATAATAAAAAAACGTTAACTTTATAGCTGTAGGAACTAAGAATAAATTTATTTGTTTTAGTTAGGTATGTATGTATATGTACATCCTAAATAAACTCATACCTACATGTATGTATATAGATATGTACCTACATAATATATTGAAATAAATTATTTTGTCAACTTATGGTAGGTATTTTCAAATATATGTAAGGTAGGTACGTAGGATACGAACATCTTTTACCTCATACCTATATCTAAAGTGGAATAAAATCAGGTACCGGCTTTTTACAAGACTGAGAGTTATTTCTAGGAATAAATATTTTAAATATCAACAATATTATACCTAGGTACCTACCTGATAAATAAAAATTCATTTCTTTGAAATGTGATGTTCAAAAATAAAACGTAGGTAAGTAGGTTACCCATTATTGGTAACTTGTATAGGTGATTAAAATTTTCTATTAAATAACTACATACCAATATAGTTATACGACATTCTCGGGTAGCTACCATACCTACCTAATATTTTGTTTATCTAGTACAAATAATTAAGAGCTTGATAACGGCGGTTTTTGGAAAAGTGTTGATTTGAACTTTTCGAAAAGGGCAATTGGATCGTCAATATGATCATCATTTTTGATACAGATATTGCTATCGTCAAATATGCAATATCCTGCTTGTAATTAAGCGCTTTGATTAAAGTCAAACAACTTTCTTGCAAACGCATTTGATGTTTACAACACGCTTTTGGGTTTTTCAATATTTTTGTCGTTAACACTATTTTTTAATGCGTTGCGGCGCAAATTATGTTATCGAATATAATATAACTTAAGCAAACTGCATTCATGAAAATAATACTTTTGAATACAGATTTTGTTTTGGGTTTTAGAACTGTTGAATTTACGCTGTGATTCCATGACAACTTTTGAGCCAATGTCAATTTCAATGGCAATGACAATTTATTGCCTGGGTTGGCGTTCTAGTGCCAGGTTATTTTATTTGTCAAATTTTAAGCCTAGTAGGTACGCAGATCAAGCAAAACTAAATGTTATCTTTAAATTTTTTTGCTCAAGACAAATTTTTTAATGAGTAGAGATAAAATATTAAAATACCAACAAATCAGTACAAAAAAGGGTTTGCAGCCTATACTGCGAGTAAATGTTGTCATAGAAAAATCATTTCTATTTAAATTTAGTACCTAGGTACCTATATTTTCATGCTTTGAAATATGTTGCCGCACTAGTATTTGGCCCTCTTGAACCAACCTTTCTTATAAGCTACGTGCCCAGTGCACTGACTAAGTGAAAACAGCTGTTTAATATAATCTATTTCCGTAACTTTATTTTATATTCATTAAACGTCAATATTTGTCTAGCAAACTAATGCTTTCATCATTATTTGTCTTGGAAAAGTGGAGACTTTTGCATGTAGTTTGAAAAAAAAAGTTTGGTTTTTCCGTTTGAACTAGGTACGTACAGCTCAAGAAAAATCCGAGACGAAATTTGTCCCGGGAAAAAATTTGTATGAGAAAAAAAAAAAAACGTCAAAATGTACTGCATGTTCCACATTGGACTGCCTTCGCCGACTTTTTTTTGACGTTTCTATACTTTTTCTCACTCCCGTTTTATGGCGAGAAAAAGGTGGCCAAAAAATGCATCTCTTTCTCCCCATAAAGTGGGATTGAGATAAAGTACAGAATCGTCAAAAAAAAGTCGCCTTTCATGTGCCGAGCACTATTGACATTGCGGCTTTTCCTAGAAAGCTTAAAAAGGCTACCAAATCCGAGAGCTCTTAAATATAAACCATTGAAAAAGCTCTAATAATTTACTTCCAATAAGGAGTGGTAACTCTGTTTAGATGTGCATATTTTCAACACACACAACGATCAGTGTGCCAATTGCCATGGGCACTGATGCAGATCATGATGGTGTACGCAATTCTGCGAAGAATAATAACAATAATTTTTATACTTAATTCAGTGGAATGGTCTGCTTTTCAGTGGTAATTTTTTCAATTCAGTAGCATGATAGTATATGTACAATGTACATACATAAACACTGTTTTGAAAAAACTCCCATAAGCCTTGTACTGACAATCTTTGTTGAACAGAGTATAGTTTTGTCCAGTAAGGAAAAAGTTAGAAAAGCACAGATTCATGAAAAACACGTCAGAACAAGTTAGAACAGAAAATGACTACCTATATATGTTGTCACTAAACAAAACATCAACAATTTTTCCGAGCATAATAGGTATATGCTTCTTTCAAATTCACAAATATAAGTCTTAAAACTAAAATTAATCAATAGAATCACGATTGATAAAATGCACTTTAGAAAGAGTAAGGTAAAAAAGCTGATTTGACAGTTTTCACAAATATAAGTCTTAAAACTAAAATTAATCAATAGAATCACGATTGATAAAATGCACTTTAGAAAGAGTAAGGTAAAACAGCTGATTTGACAGTTTTCACAAATCTGTATTAACTTGTTCTACTTCAAAAGCAAGTACAGATAATCCTGTTCCGAACAGCCTTATTGAAAATAACTTATAACAAGTAAAGTACAGCGATGTCAATGCATATGAAACTTTCGGAATAATAATGATTAAGTCCGTTTTAAAATAAAAAAAAAAAACCAACATAAACATAAAATCAAACCAAACATTTTTATATTTTTATAGCACGTTCTCACAGGTTTGGTTCGATGCAAAAATCGAATGGATTAGATTTGCGTCTAACTAAGCGTCATTCCCGCATTTAATTAATTAATTTTGTTGGTCTTATCTCTTCTTTCGTCAATTATTTCGTTTCTTAATAAACAACAACACTCATTTTGCACTTTAATTATGAACTTAAATCGGAAGATTGAATCTAAAATAAAAACTATGTACAATTGCTTCGGAAATATAATATCAAATTCTTAATATCAGCTGTTTCTGTGGAAGGCGTTTTGATCAAAACGACTGGCGTTCAAGGATCACAATACCGACTCTTAAACGCCTTAAACTCGACACAAAAAGTGACAATCGTCATTCTAGAAAAACGCCTATTGTAATAAGGCTGATTAATTTGTGATGGAAAAAAGAGAAAACTAAACCTCCAATACCCTTTATGGCCAATTACTAGGTATCGCTTAAAAAAATTAATAAGCCAGTTCTGGTTTCTTAAGATCTAAGATCTCAGAAATCTGAATTAATTCCTCACTGATATTCTGAAACTGATATGATTTTGGGTTCTGTTGCTCAATTATTTTTTGTCGCAGTTCAGGACAGAAGTTTGCTCAGTGAGATCTCAGAAACGTGAACTGGCTAAAAAATTGGCGCGGTCAAAATACCTAATGAGAGATTTTTCTCAGAGTTTTGATAGCATAGCTGACAAATTTTGCTGAGGAATCCTGTTCATGTACCTGACCGAGATTGCTGAGATCTTATTTTCCTGGTCATGCCTAATAAAACCTGTCAAATGTAAACCTATTTCTTACGTAGGAACACAACTTTAGTGTGACAGATCCCGAGTTCATAAATTATGTATAGAACGGTCCTATTTATGTTTTTCTCTATTTATAACATTTCAAAAAAATTTGAAAAAAAAACTTTCAAGACACTTTTTAACATTTACAAACTCCACCCATATGTAGGTATTTAGGTATGTTACTTTTATTAGGTAGGTATATTTCCTTTGATTATAAATGTAAAATGTCGGAACGATATTGTTTGATGGTTTTTGTTTTAAATTAATCGGAACCTTGATGTTCAAGCAAAAATTTTGCATCAGGTTAAATCCAGTGTTACCCACCATTATTTGCTAAAAATTAAAGAGTCTAACTTCGACCATTATATACCTACCTATGTAGGTAAGTATAAAAAAAAATAATTCTTACGATTGGGTTGGCCTTTGGTGAAATTGCCTTTTGTTTTATAATACCTACCTAATATTAATTTGTATGAAAATGAATACCTAGGTTGCTACATGTAGTTACTACCTATAAGGAACTTTTTTGTTTATTAATTCAATGTTCAAAATTGCAGATTTTTACTATATTTTATGGAACAAATCTTTTAAGGGGCCGGTCACCGGCGACTCTACCCTACTAATTCGTTTTAAATGTTTGTTTTGTAGGTGGGTATGAAGCAACTCAAAAACGTCTTTTTAGCTTAGTGGGTATCATACTAAAACAGTTTTAGCATCGTATTATAGGTAGGTATCGACTAAGATTTTACGTTAGGAAGGTACCTAGGTATAGATAGGTAGGTATCAGCAACTTAATTGAGGCAGGTACCTATCTATACCTCCCTACTTTCCACCCTCTGTCAAATTAAAATTTTAGTTTCTTCACAAAATAAAAAGTTAGGTACCTACCTACCTATGGCTATAAAGCATGAAAGAACTCATCCATACTCAATTGCCACCTACCCACTGATGCCCCAATGAATCGCCCAAGTAGGTAGGTATGTACATACCTACCAGCATACATAAGGTAACAAAATATACCTAGGTAGGTATAACTACATTTACCTAATACCTACTATGTAAATAGGTATGTAGGTACATAGGAACAATTACTATAAATAAAATACATATATTTTTTTAAATAAAATTTTAAGGACATGAGTGTAGAACCTTCCTATCTATAATAATAATATGCTGTCTAGGTATATAGGTACTTAACTTATTTCATAACATGTGTTTATTCTGCTCATTCAATATACCTATCTACCTACGAAATAGAAAAAAATTGGCGCGAAATATAATTCCAACATGGAATCAAATAACTTACGCCGTAAGTAACAAAAAAATAAACGGAAATTTATAAAGATTGTAGCGAGGCGGAGTGGAGTTGTGAAGTAGCCTACTGTACCTTTCCATCCATAGCTAAATAAAAAACAGACAGAACAACATATTTTATATGAGCCAAAAAAAAAGTTAAGAGAAAACGAAAGAGAATCCTATGACAAAAAAAATTCAAACAAGGCACACACACAAACACACATCTATATAATACATACCTACCTACCCATAAGAAAATTCATGATAAGTATGACAAAATTCTTTTAACACACTACTCATGTAGGTACTAATCCGTTTTTTATTTTTTAATGTAAATAATTATAATTAATTTAACTAAAAATAATTTGAAGTTAGTTTAAAAATCAAAGGTAGGTATGTAGGTATATAACAATCACTATGCAAAAAAAATAATCATCTCTTAACACTATTATAATGTATACACAATTCTCTCTCGACTTGTATACAGTATACGTTGCATAAACCGCACAAACACACACAACTTTTGTGAAAATAAAAACAAAAATAAACATCGAAAAATTCTATGTATTGTATTTTCCGATTAACATGGTGTTTTTTCAGCCAAATAAAAGAAAACTTACTTTTTTCTACAATACTTTTTAAACATGTAAATTAAAATTTACAAAGCTTAATAAGTGCTTACTTATTAAAAATAAATCTTCAAGAATTTAGGTCCATAAACAAAATTGTAAAAATGCGATGTTTATTTTTTTTTCATAGCATCCGCCATTACTTTTGTGTACTTTTCCGATGAGAGCATTTTCGTTGGTATCCATTGTTTAATTTAGTGTTTTTTTTTTTAATTTTTAAGTAGCTACGTATGTTCACTTATTTTTTTTTTCAATTTCGTATTTATTTTTCAACATGTCGAAGCACAATTTTGTTGCCACAGCCATTTGCTACACGCTTGCAATTCACATTTTCAACAAACAAAATTTTTAAACTAAAGCTACATAATACATTGTTCACACATTGCATCATAGAAAATACAGAAATAAAATTTAGTACCTTATTCCCGAAAAAACCTTACTTGAAACTAATTAAATTTAATTACTTTATTTTCTTTCACTTTGCAAATAGCTACACAAAAAACATAAATAAAAATTGATGTCGTCCCGTCTACCGTTACCCCACCCCCGACAAATAAAAATAGGCGTGGCGGCGTGCGGGGTATTCACATTACATTATTTCTTTAATTTTTCGATTTCATATAACAATTATAGTACATTATTATTTCTTATAAAAATTGCAAAGTAAATCAAAATCTCGAAACAGATACAAGTCGCGGTGAAAAAAATATATAAAAACAAATAATACAAAAGAAAAAGAAGGAAAACTTACCTGAATCTGATGAAAATGCTCCATGTAGATAACCAAATAATGTATACGGCCAACGAGAAGAAAAAATTACGGCGGCTTGTACTTGCACCAAGTTGTATGAGAAGAACTCCACACACTACTCTTTTGTGCCGTCGTCGTTTGTCCCGTGTCTTGTGTGTATTTTTCTTTTCTTTCTTTTCAGACTGAACGAACAGGGGATACACACACAATCGCGCGACCAAAAAAATACAAAAACAATTTTTCAGTTATTCAGCAGGGAAAATCGAATTTGACAAAAAAGAAATCCAAACGCTAAAGAGAAACGCAAAAAGAGACAAACTTCAAAACCGCACAACGATTTTTATTTATTTCTTTCTTTATACAAAAAAATACAAGGGATTTTCTGGTCTGGTTTCGGTCAAGTATTAAGAGAGAACGGCTGAAGCTTGTTCAGGAAATTTTACACAAACAACTATTTTAGCTGGAGCACTGGTGCAAATTTAAAGGTGAACTGAACGCACTACGAGAGGATAATAATGGAGGACAACTGAGTTCGACGGAGTTTCTTCCACAATGCCACAGTGGATAACAACGAAATCGTGTATACGTGTTTGCTGGCCTTTGAGCAGAAAAGTAGAAAACCAAAGACCAAACGTTCGTTTCGTTGGCCAAACTATACAGGCACTATGTTTTGTTGTTGGTAGGTTTAACTGCTGCAATAGAGTACATATGTGATTCTGGTGCGTTTGTGGCTGAGCGGCGGCGTTAGGTGTTTTTCAGTGTAGTGGTGTGAGTTTTGGGGATGTTTTTGTTTTCGTTATTTTCAAATTGGAATATTTTCTAGATTGTGTTTTTATGTACTTTACAACACAAACACCAAGCATATACACGTTCAAAACACTATATACGAGAAAACAAATTTGCGTATAACTCTGATGATGCAAAAGTAAAATATTTCCCGGGGAACAACAACTCTTTCTGCCTTCTGAACAAATGGAAAATGGAAGAAAAATAAATCGCGCGCCTTTCACTTCTAAAGTATTTAGCAGTCTTATTGATTTTTTAGTTTATAATAAATGACAATTTGTAGGTAGCTTACGTTTTTTTTTGTTAAAAAATTAACAACGGTTTGAAAATTTGCACAAACAATAAATGTAAACTTTTTTCCACAGAATGAATGCTTTGTTTTGACTATTGAGTATTTTGTACATATATTTGAAAAGCAAATGCGATGCAAACTATTTGAACAAAATCAAAACACGAAAATTAGGTATATTTCTTTCGTTTGAGTTTCTGCCTTGAATTCGAAAGATAAAAAAGAATGATGACTAGGATTAGCATATATCTGAAGGGGACAGATGTACTAACAGCTGTATTTTATGTGCGCAGTACTTTTACCGTTCAGGTTAATAAATACATAGAAATCAGGGCTGCCACTTATGGCTTTAATTTGGAAGTTTTTAAAAACCTGCCACTAAAGTCGGAATCATAATTTGTCTTTTGGCAATAATTGAGGAAATAAATTGCTTGGTTCATTGCCATTCCCTTGAATATTTCCAATGGAGACGTTTTGGCAGTGGCAATTTTGCTCGGCAGATGGTAGGCACTTATTGATTTCCATGCAGTAAATTTTGACGTTTCACCTTTTTCAAAATGGTTGAAAATATGAGAAGTGAGTTAAGCTACGCGCAAACCAACGCGATGGCAGTGGTGATTACGATAAAAATGTAGATGCCTCTAGCTGTGGCTCCATTAGCAATATTTGAAGCAATGTCAATTTCAATGGCAATTACAATTTATTGCCAATTACATGGGCCTGCTATTGCCAGCTAATTTCAGTTGTTAAATAGTGTTTTGCTCTGATGCAAGACTTTGCATCGGATCGGGAATACCCCTATTATATTTCATTTTACTATCGCCATTGCAATTATTATTGCCACCACCGGAACTGCACTTCAGCGACACCCTGCGCACTTTCGCACGAAACTGAACGAAACTTCATGTCGCGGCACAGTTTTTCAGATTATCAACTTTGTCGCATAGTGTCGCGCCGTGAAGTGCAGTTGTCGATTAGTGCGATATAGCTCATACAATTTCATACAAATAAGTTGTGAAGTTCAGTTCCGCTGAAGTGCAGTTCCGCTGAGTGCGGTCTTACCTTAATACGAATGAATTTGCCCACGCGACGTACTCACAACTAACAAATGAGGCATTTATTGAAGATAGTACCTTTGCGAAGATGTATTTTAGATTTAAAAATGGAAAAAATTTCAATAATAATAAAGTTTTTTCTCCGCCGAAATCGGTGAGAAAGTCTTGAACCGAGGCTGAACCACTACTGTACAACTGGCCAAGTTACGTTTCATCCGAATTTTCAGACAAGAAATTCTCATCTGAAAATTCAGATGAAAGTTGTTTGTGGTAGGGGAAGTGCCAAATCAGCTGAAGCCTGAAGCACTGCACATAAAGTTGAACTTTATAACTTTCGTCTTGTTGGTGGTTGATTTTTTTAGTTTTTGTCATGAAAATTTAATACTTATTAAAATTAACGAACTTTTTGTCTATTGTTTAGTAAATTTTTAAATCAACAATTTTTTATATTGATGTTTGGAAAGTTTTTCTTTTTATTTTTGTTAGTCATACATATCATTAAAAGGACTCTTAATTAAATTAATAAAACCTGTTGCTGATTTATTTACATATATTTTCATCCTCACTTAACTACTCACGCCCAATGTTTAATTTACGAATGTAATTAAAGTTCTATTTTATTTCGCTTCAATGTAAATCCTTTAGGTAAATGCAGGAACTTGACACAGTGACTTTCGACTCAAATTTCAGATTTTTTTTTTTTCTAAAAATTCAGATGTAAGGCGATTTTTATTGATGATTATTCGCGTTGGTGTGGGGGATCCTAAACTCAGCAATTTTTTCCAACCTCTGCAATTTTGTCTACCCCGGCCACCACATACGTCCCCCTTCTTAAAAATCGCAAGCGATGATTGCATCGTTTAAAAGCAGTCTAATGTCGAATTCCTTTCAGCAAAAGAATCGAATTTTTTTCCAAACGAATCGGTTTTTTTCTGAACAATTCGAATTTTTTCTGTCAAAACAAATCTTGCTAATTTTGCAAGATTCAAGAAAGATTTTTTTATGAAAACAAATAATGTTTTTGGTTTCAACGAATTTTCAGTGAATTTTATGGTAAATATTTGTTTTGCTTTGGCATATGAGGAAAAATGAGGTTTTTTTCAAAATAGTGTGAATTACACAAACACAAATGCATTCATACATGCACTTATGTGTTGATCACAACAATAAACATACTTACCATCATTTTCGCCAAATAACTCAAGAATATAGATCATTGAAAGCAATTTCTTCATATAATAATATAAATTTACTTTTTTGGCTTATTTTGGGCATTTTTAAATTGCGGATGACAAATTTTACGAATGTTAAAATTAAATATTAAATATTTTAAGCTGTTTGACGTTTAACGAACAGCTGATTTGTTTACCATATCGTTTACCACATTTACGCAAAATGTTTTTTGGTGCGTTCATGAAACGTGTGTCGGAAACTACGATTTTACGACATCGTAAAGTTTAAGACGTTGCATGAATACCCTTATTTCCAAATTGAATATTTTCTGGACATTTTACTTCAAAATTTGCTGCTGTCAAATGCCACACATACAATCACAAAAAAATCGATTCTTTTCGTATTCTTTTCAACGACAGTAAAAATTCGATTCTTTTTAGAAAAAAAATCGATTCTTTTGTTGAAAGGAATTCGACATAACTTTCGCTTGAATCGGTTTCACAAATACGATGAGTTCTCGTCACCCCTAGTCTCGTTTTCAAGACGCATTGTGAATCTAACTTAATGATTGTCAAACTGCTAACTTTTTTTAATTCACAATTCATATTTTACAATTTTGGTACGAAATCGTATCGCGAGGTAAACATTTTAATTTTTGAAGAAATGAATATCCACTGGCGGAAATACATTCTTTGGTTTGCCCAAGAGCATCTTGATTTTCGGAGAGCAGTAATATTAATAAATATATACTTTGGTTTCAAAACTTTAAGCATAATTATTTAACATTGTATATTTTAGGAAATAAACTCCATCGCAAAACTGTTCGACCTTAAATTCAATAAACTTTGTGAAGATTCTTTGGTAAGTCATTGGAGTTTAACGATTATAAACAATCCAACTTATATCTAAGCTTTTCAGAAACCTTTTTGGATAGTGGAATTTCCAAACGAGGAAACAGCTATTAAACTTGCTTCCCGCTCCGTTTCGTTGCGTTGTGTATTAGAACTTTGGTCACACTCGACGTCTTTGTCAGAATTTCACAGCAATGTTCGTCAATATGTTTCTCAAAAAGAAAATGATACGCAGCAATACTTCCGAAGTGATAGAACATTCAAAATCAATATCGAAACATATAACAAACATTTCACTCAAAAGGAAAAAGTCAGCAAAATCGAAACTTTTGACTATCTTCCACTAATAGGCCAGGTTGATTTGAAAAATCCATCCGTCGAGTGGTGGAATATTGAATTCTATGGTCTAGATCCCCGAGATGTTCCAGAAGAACCACATGATGTCCTTTTTGGCAGATTGGTGAGAAGTTTACGTTGCTATAGAATTTTAATAAATTTATTTTTAATTTCAGGTCGCAAATGGACAACGCCACTTGATTAAGGAATTCTCGTTGAAAAAGCGCAAATTCATTGGAAACACAAGTATGGATGCTCAATTGAGCTTATTAATGGCTAACCAGGCCATGGTACAACGCGGTGATTTGGTTTTTGATCCATTTGTTGGAACGGGATCATTGCTTGTTAGTGCAGCTAAGTTTGAAGGTAAGTAATGATACAGTAGGGGATAAAGGTACATAATTGATATTGGGTGACTTTAAAGATTTTTAATTTTCTTCAAATTATATTCCTAGGATTTGTATTGGGAGCAGATATAGATTATATGATGCTACATGCAAGAGCTCGTCCAAGTCGAATCACTCAAAAAGTTCGAGAAAAAGACGAAAGTATTTGGGCTAATCTCAAGCAATATGGATGCGAAAAATTCTATATGGATGTCGTTGTGTCAGACTTCTCAAATCCACTTTGGAGGGATGTAATCAAGTTCGATAGTATCATTACGGACCGTTAGTTTACTGTAGAATCCTTTGGAAAAGATAATCTCAATGAATATGTTTTTTTGTTGTTGCTAATTACAGCTCCCTATGGTATTCGGGAATCGATGGAGAGAATAGAGACAAAGACATCCATTAAAACGCAAGAAAGAAATGAGGATGTTCCGCACTATCCATCTACCTCGCAATATTCCATGCAGGATCTTTTTTCAGATTTGCTTGCTTTTGCTGCCAAACACCTTCGTTTAGGTGGACGGCTAGTCTGCTGGGTTCCATTTCATCGGTAAATACCAAAATATTGCTTATTTTTGCAGTATTTCAACAAATTTTCTCAATCAGTGAAGATTATTCAAAGGAATTTTTGCCGCGATCTAAGCATCTTGAACTTGTGGCAAATTCGGAACAACCTCTAACTGGACAAACAAGTCGAAGGCTTTTAACTTACGAAAAGACATCTGAGCCCTTGGATGACAACACACCGGAAACTGAGTTAATAGAATTCCGTGAGCGTTACTTTGATAGTGGAATTGAATCAAGGACAGAACGAAGGACTCGTAAAGCTGAATTACGTGAAATAGGTAGACAAGAAGCCGTCAAAAGGGGCAAAGTGCTGAAAAAGGATGGAAAAATACACAAGACCGAGTTGAATAAAAATCGTAGGGCGAATTTATAAGGTATAATTATTTTTTTTGTATCAATTGTTCGTCGTCCCACTCAAATTTACATTCGAAATTTCGACTGAAAGACTCTAAAAAATGAGGAATAACATCATCAATTGAAATACTCCGATTAAGTTCTTTTGAAAGTGATGTTACTCCTTTGTTTTCGATACCGCATGGCACAATGTGTTCAAACCATGAAAGATCAGTGTTGCAGTTAAGGCCGATTCCATGGGTTGTGATATACTGCGAACCATGAACACCGATTGCACAGATTTTATTGTCTCCAACCCAAATTCCTGTGTCTGCAGTGGTTCGCGCATTTGCAATGCCCATTGACTTACATAGGTCAATCACTGTTGTTTCTAGTTGAGCAACATACCATCTCATGCTTGGTTTGAATTGTTTCAAATGGAGTACAGGGTAAGCGACAAGTTGCCCTGGCCCATGAAATGTAATTAGTCCACCTCGATTGGTTTTGTGAAAATCTGCACCAAGAGATTTTAAGTATTGTTCATCTTTGTCGGTATATACTTTTGTACGAATCCCTATTGTGTAGACTGGGTGATGTTCCAGAAGAATAATGTAATTTTTGAACGAGTTAACATCCTGTGCTGATTGTGCGGATATTTTTTGTTGCAGTGCCAAGCCACTTTTGTAGTCCACAATATTTGGAGGACGTAAAACTTTTATTAGTCGATTCATTTAATAAATATATTTATTTTCACCAAATTCATCTGTGAACTAAAATCAGCTGTCTGAATTTTGTTGACATTTCTGGATTTAAAAGCCGCGTTCATAGTTGGAAGAACTAGACTAATCGGAACTAGAACAGAGAGTGGATGGAGAACTTTTCACAGATTCAACTTTATCGGTATTTGATGGGCGCTTGCCAAAGATGTGAATCCTTGCAGTCATTTTAATTTGCCAGCAAGCTTCAACTGTCAGATGTCAGATAAAGGCTTAACTACATAAGCCAAAAAGTACTGAAGTACAAAAGTAAAAATATATTTTTTACCGCTAGCGCCGTTGTTTTGTGAAAAAGAATACACAAATTTGTTTTTAAACCAAAATTTAAGTTTTCTGCATCCTAAAATGAGTTTGAAAATTTTCACTTTTTTACTTTTTCACTTTTTTGGCTTATGTAGTTAAAGCCTCAACTACATAAGCCAAAAAAGTGAAAAAGTGCAAAAGTGAAAATTTTTAAATTGATTTTGTGATAGTTTTTCTGACTAGAAAACTTATAAAAATGATGCAGAAAGCTTAAATTTTGGTTTAAAAACAAATTTGTGTATTCTTTTTCACAAAACAACGGCGCAAGCGGTAAAAAAAATATTTTTACTTTTGTACTTCAGTACTTTTTGGCTTATGTAGTTAAGCCTTAAAAGCCTTAAGAAATGATAAAGTATATGCTAAAAATTCTCAAAAAATTTTTCCGCAGTAGGATTCTACTTCTGGTTTTATTGGCAGTAATTCTACTGTGGATGTTGTATGTAACTTGTGTAAAATCCTACTGTACTACTAACTAGAATAGGCGGAAGCCAACGTACGTGGTCGTACGAAACCGAGCAAAAACAAGAAATTCATATGACGCGCTCATAAATGCGAAGTGGAACTTTTCGTTTAGTTTTCGTTAACTTTTGCCGTCGGACGTTAGAGCGCTCACCGACCGCTCCTTCGTAAGTGGACTGACAGCTAGCTTCAAAAATAAAAAAAAAATCACTTCCAACCTTTAATACTACGTTTTCATTGGAGCCGAAATGAGGTAATTTCGTTAATTACAGAAAAAGTGTTTTCATTGCAAATTTGCTAATTTCGTTTGACAGATAATTTCATTTTGAATTTCATTTGACAGTTAATGGCTTCTTTTTGTTGTGTTCTCTTTCTGTTTCTGTGTTCTATTAATCAAATTTTGACATTTTCAATGGTTTCCACTACGGATGCATTCCACTTGGGTATGTTCATAAAGTTTTTACGTAATTTCAAACCAAATTTCGTGCAAATTTGGTTAAAATTACCTCATTTCGAAATGTGAATTTGTATGGGAAATGCAATAATTTGGAATCGAATTTGGAAATTTTCAACGAAATTACCTCGTTTGACCCAATGAAAACGTAGTATAAGCCTAGTACGCAGATCGAGACAAACTTAATTTTATCTCTACATTCTTTTTCTCAAGACAAATTTTGAAGGTGTAAAGCCTCAACTACATAAGCCAAAAAAGTGAAAAAGTGCAAAAGTGAAAATTTTTAAATTGATTTTGTGATAGTTTTTCTGGCTAGAAAACTTATAAAAACGATGCAGAAAGCTTAAATTTTGGTTTAAAAACAAATTTGTGTATTCTTTTTCACAAAACAACGGCGCTAGCGGTAAAAAAAATATTTTTACTTTTGTACTTCAGTACTTTTTGGCTTATGTAGTTAAGCCTTAAAGATACAAATAAAATTCAAATGAGGACAGTTACGTTGGTAAAAATATTTGTTTGGATTTTGTAAATTACACTGCAATATTAAAATAACAAAAAAAAAACAGTCCAAAAAAAGGTTTCAAAAATCATTTCTATGAAAATTTAGTCAGCCCCATCACGAATTCCATCGTAATCGGAAACTTGTTACGAATCCCGAAAAAAAACTATCACAGATTCCATCGTAGTGGAAAAACTCGTACAAATAGTCATTACGAACAGAGCGTGACCTGAGCGCACCGATCTATTTAAGAAACTCAATTGAGCACTGAACTCTCATAGTAATCTGTCAAATTACATGAAAATTGTATGAAGTTAGCCGTGCTCAGCTTTGTGCTCGATGTGCTCGTTCATTTTTTTCCGAGATCATCGAGCGAGCCCCGGTCGAGCTCTGAGCTAAAAAAGAAATGCAAGTTGAGAGCTCGGAGCGCTTCGAGTTAAAAAGTAACATAGTTTTCTTTTTGACAGCTCAGTGCCGCGAATGAAAAGAAAAACGCCTAATGGCGTCGCTAATCCCCGATTTCGTTTTTTTCAACCAGTTCCCTCCGGGATTGGAAAAAAACACACCTATTAAGGCTCTCCCAAACCAACGCGAAATCGTAGCGAATCATTCACAATAAAGCTAGGACCGCACTCGGCGGAATTGCACTTCAGCGGAACTGAACTTCACGACTTATTTGTAGGAAATTGTATGTATCACACTAAGCGACAACTGCACTTCACGGCGCGACACTATGCGACAAAGTTGGTAAACTGACCAACTGTGTCGCGACGTGAAGTTTCGTTCAGTTTCGTGCGAAAGTGCGCAAGGTGTCGCTGAAGTGCAGTTCCGCCTAGTGCGGTTCTACCTTAACACAAAATATGACAAAAATCAATCGTCGGCGAATGTTTCGCTTTGGTTTGGGAAAGCCTTTATTGTTTTCATCGTCGCCGCTACAGATTCGCGATGGTGTTTTTTTTTTTAATCAAAAATGTCACTTCTTTTTATTAAAATATTTCTTTGTTGTAATTGAATGAACTAAAAAATATACACTTCTACCAAGATAAAACAAAAAGTAAACAACACCCATTTTGTATTTTTTTTTGTTTTTTTCAACCAGTTCACTCCGGGATTGGAAAAAAACACACCTATTATTGTTTTCATCGTCGCCGCTACAGATTCGCGATGGTGTTTTTTTTTTATCAAAAATGTCACTTCTTTTTATTAAAATATTTCATTTTTGTAATTGAATGAACTAAAAAATATACACATCTACCAAGATAAAACAAAAAGTAAACTACACCCATTTTGTATTTTTGTTGTTGTTCTTTGTCTTTCAAACTGGATTTTGGCAGAACACAGAACTTACCAGTTTCTATCCGAAGAAATTTCTCGGGTAAAAACTGGCAAGAAGCGGAAATTGTTTTCTCTTTCATGAGGTCTCTCTCCTGCCAGAAACTAACCAAAATTTGCGTACCAGAACACCTTTGGACTACATAATGGTAAAAATGGTAGTTTCGGAAGAGTTAACATAACATAACAGCGTTTAAAAACGACTGCAAACGAAAGGGAACCAAAAAAGCAATCATGTTTAAAACCATGTTTTCTTCGTAATCTCATCTAAAAGGTACCTTATGGTAACCTTACGTTACGTTACGCTATGTCTGTTTTTGTGCTTCCACCTTCGCAAAATGAACTCGGGGGTTCATTCTAATAAGAAATTTGTTTTGTTTTGACAAGTCTTGGCTGTTTGAAAAAATTCACACCCCAACGCAGAAGTGTTGTTACATTTTTCGTCCAATAGTTTTTCGCGATGCTTTCTTAATTTTTTCAATTCTCTATGATTTTAAATCATCAATAATCAAACAACTCAAACTTAAACAAAATAAATAATTTTCAACAGTTTTTATTCACAAATAACAGTATTCGGTAAAAAAAAAAAAAACAAAAAAAAAAGAACCAAACAAGTTTAGTATCGTGCAAATTACTACTTTCGTAATTGTGTCGCAAAAAGAAAAAAAATTATGTCTACAAAAACCTCTTCTTCATCCTCGGTAGTTAGTGCAGCAAACCAGAACTCAAAAAACATCTACACCGCTGGCGTCACCTCTTCGAAGGTCGGCAACCTGGAGTTTGACGATTTCACGAGTAGCTCTATTCTGGAGTTTCTCAACAAAGAACAAGAGTGTTTCTATGGTTCCAGCCGGGACACCAGCGAAATAAACGATGAAATCATATTCGAGGAAGTCAATCGATTGTCTGACAACACAGACACTCGTAGTGTTGATGAGATACTCCGCGAGGCCGAACTTTTGATAAACAATCAGCTTGTAGCGAGTGTTTCAAATGTCGCAGTAAATGGTACGAATGGAGGCTTCGAAACGTACAAGAAATCAAATTTAAATATCAGTGGTGACGTGTATCCGGCAAATATTGTTCCGTCTGTTGTGAATGAGAAAAACTCGCCGATAATTATTGTAAATAATTTCGAAAAAGTGGTTGATAATGTGCATTTGGATTCGGTTATTTCGGATGAATCAACACCAAAGGATATGAGGAACTTCACAGCAAATAACGCAGATACAGATGACATCGATGAGGATATTACTGATACGGTAAGATCGGTCTGTGAATCTGGCTCCTATAATTGGAACTGGATTTGTTTCTTCTGGGTATTCATTTTAGTTCATTATTTGCATTTTTGCAACTCCTGCACTTATGCACCTTTTATGTGGATTGTTAATGGACATTTGCATTAATTAGCATACTTTCTGGAGTTTGATCATTGTTATGATTTTTAGTTGGTTGAATTCTGTAGCTAATTTTGAAAAAAAAAAAAATAGCACATACCTAATTCATTTATAAAAAAAAATATGAATGATCTACAAATGGAATCGTAAAATAATTCCGATTAAGATCCAAATCATAATAGAAATAAATTTGTCGTATTCTCTTGGACAAAGCCCCATTGGTATAATGGCTATAATAATATTTGTGTGTTTTTTTTAAATCTCGGAGGTTAAAAAAACTATGTAGGTAGTAAGTACCCCCGTCGGAGATTAGCGACACATCACAGAAAAAAAAATGGATTTTCCATACAAACTATCTATGACAAGTATGCATTACAAGTATGCACCGGTAACACAGTTTTTCTACGCGCTTAAGTAAAGCCACGAAAATTATCGAGGTTTAGCTAAGCCTGCAGGGCGCAGGGTATTAGTTGTTGTAGCATTTAAAATTTTAATCCAAACGGCTACGATGAGAGGTAATTTTTCATGACAAGTGATACTCTTGGTGGATTTGTAGCTTCCTAGCAAGTGGTTGGTAGTTTAACCCGTGATTTTGTTTTAGTTTTAAGGCTCCCCCAAACCAACGCGAAACATTCGGAACGAAACTTTCGGATGTCAAAATATATTTACAGGGTGATAAATGACAGCACCCACACCAACGCGACGATGTGATTAGGGGAATCTCGTGTAAAATATGTATATTGGGTGCGTTCAATCGATTACGTTTTACATCTGAATTTTCAGATTTCTGAATTTTTGGAGCTTCTGATTGGCCAGCTGTCTTAAAACGTTAGATGACTTTTAGTGACTTTTAGTTACGTTTCATCTGAATTTTCAGACAAGAAATTCTCATCTGAAAATTCAGATGAAAGTTGTTTGTGGTGGGGGAAGTGCCAAAAGCACACATAAAAGCTGAACTTTATAATTTTCGTCTTGTTGGTGGTTGATTTTTTTAGTTTTTGTCATGAAAATTTAATACTTATTTAAATGAACGTACTTTTTGTTTATTGTTAAGTGAATTTTTAAATCAACAATTTTTTTAATTGATGTTTGGAAAGTATTTCTATGTTTTTGTAAGTCATACATATCAATAAAAGGACTTTTAATGAAGGTAATGAAACCTGTTGCTGATTTAGTTACATATATTTTCATCCTCACAACTACTCACTCTCAATGTTTAATTCACAAATGTAATTAAAGTTCTATTTTATTTCGCTTCAATGTAAATCCTTTAGGTAAATGCAGGAATTTGACACAATAACTTTCGACTGAAATTTCAGATTTTTTTTGCGTTCAACGACTTAAATTCAGAAATCTGAAAATTCAGATGTTAGGCTATTTTTATTGAACCCGCCCAATGGCTGCCGAAGTTTCGTCGTTCCGTATGTTTCGCGTTGATTTGGGGGAGCCTCTAAGGTAGATTAGTTTCTAGTTACAAAATAAAAATAAAATATTTTATTAAAAAATATTACATTTATTTCTTTAACTAATCTAGAAAAACCTTGCTATCGTATCAACTATAGTCCAACCCTCTCTTGCTGTTGCCTTGATTTGTTCTTTAGGTAACACAAAACCGTACTGACCTCGATCTCTAAGTTCTATAGTGTAAACGTATTTTGTTCCCAATGAGTCCCTGCTCCAATCATCTGAACCACCACCTGCAACACCCAAAAGTTCATATGTTGTCGCAGCTCTATAAGAGCGCCCTGTTTCCTTTTTAATATTCTTAAAAAAAAAAATAAATAAACTTCAAACTGTTTAAACAAATATATATATGAAACTTACATTTACAGCTAATTCAGCAACACTTTGCAGATCCTTATGATCTCTTACTTTTGCAGTCTTATAAGCCCATGGATACACGATCATCTCACCATAGCTATGATAAGTTAAATAAGCTCCCAAATTTCTTTTACGTCGACTTAAGAATTTGACAACTGCTTTGGTTTCCAACTCTGATTCTGCTGAATTACCTCGATATGTGTCCGAGCATGGATTTGTCGATGAACCTGGTCCTTTCCAATTAATATCGTAATTTCTATTCAAATCAACTCCATAACATGGACTACGACTAGTCTTGGAACGGTTCTTTCGCCACATACGATTTGACTTTCGACTAAACATATAGCCATCTGGATTCATTACGGGCATTATATACCAAGTTTTTGATGTCAGATACGTAGGCAATGTTGACCAATTGGACATTAAATTATCCAGAATGTATGTAACAACAGCAGGACTTATCCATTCACGGGCATGAATACCACCATCGATCCATATTTTTGCATTGTCTTTTGGATTTTCTGAAATTCTTAAAAAAGAAACAAAATAAAATAATATTTAATGGCAGTTGGTACTTAGTTATCGGTTCTTAGTTATTGGTTATTAATAAAATAAATAAATAAATAATATTATGTTAAGAAGGTTTTGTGTGAAACAACAACACTTGAGTGAGCTACCACCAAGTTTTTAAAGGCTGGAGTTATAGCTATTTCACGAACACATAGAGACCAAGCTTCACAAAAAAGAGTCTGATGATCGGCGTGGAATAGCTGTAACTGCAGCCTATAAAAACTTGGTGGTAGCGGTCCCAAGTGTTTTTGTTTCATTCAAAACCTTCAATATCATTATGATGGTGCGAAAGCTTGACAGCCTAACTGCAAGTGTTATGATTCACATTGCTTTTTTGCATCACGTTTTAAAAAAAAAACGTCATTAGTGCTTTACTGTCATTATTCTATTATGGCCAAAATCCAAAGAAATTAATTTTGACCACTAAAAATGTTGAAACAATTTTTTTTTATTGAGGCCAAAAATAGTTTCCTAAAATGAAATTTTTCATTTTTCAATCGCGGTCTAATTTCACTAAAGCTAAAATAAAAAAAAATACCTATTATTAATTTTTCTGAGATTACCGGAAATTTATGAGAATCTGAATCATAAAAAGCCATTTCGAAAAATATCACCACTTGATGTCGTCAGTTTCATTAAGATGAATAAATAAGCTTTTGCTACAAGATATTGTATTATTTTTAAATGCAACAGTTGTTATGTTGATTTCTTATGATGATGATGCTGACATAAAAGTCTCTATTGATTTTTATTTTCATTTAAATTGTTTAAACTTCTTTGAAAACTTAATGAATGTGTATTAACGTTATTTTTCCCAGGAAATTAGTATTGAAAAAATATTTCTATTTTCTATTTTTAAGACATTTTGTTGTTATTTCCTCAGCATACAAAAAAAAGGTATCCGGCACTTGCACCAGATGCTCATTGGTAATTATTAAAAAAACAAAACCTCTCACACATAACAAAAAACTTTTCAAAGAATTTAAATGAGTCTCGATGAAAGAGTCGTGCATTGTACGTTATAATTTTCTAAGAAACATAATGGAAGCAGATTTTTTTCAATGTGGTCTTTAATGTTTGCTTTTTGCAAACATTTAAAAGATAAACAACATCTACATCAGTCCATTAAAAGTATGATATGTAGCAGGTATTAAAAAATACAACTCGATACGTGTGGCACTACATTTCCAGTTAAAACTTTACATTCATATCTAATTTATAAAATCAAAATTTTTCTCAAACATGGATAGAACATTTGATTCCAATACAAAAGAAAAAAATTGATAATGGATTAATTAACCAAGTTAAATTAAAGACTTAATTTAAATTTAAAAAAAAATATAATTTTCGGCGAAAGCCTGCAAAATAAAGCATTTCTTTATATTGTGTTGGTTATTAGTTTTATTTTTGAAGACTGCTTATCTAATGGTTTATGTAGGATATAAAGTAGCAAATCCTATTTTGCAAATAATGTTTTTTTTTTTTCTTAAAGTTCTCCGATCTTTCAGTTTATTGAAGACAATCATACAAATTTCAGTTTCAATCACATCTAAAAAAAATCTTTATAAGAGTTCATTTAAGATAAAATCAACATGAACATACTCGTCATTAAATTTGTTTTTCTCTTTGAACATGAAAATACGATTTCAGGGACATTTGGAACTGAATGTTAAATGGAAAATGTTTCTCCTTGAAATGCATAATTTGATGTAAAATCAATATCGATGGAAAAGGAATTATTTTTGCAGTCAGTTGAATACAAAAATCATTAAATGGGAACTGTTCGTTATTCTGCATGACCTGTATGAACATAATTTTGTATTCCATTCTATTCAAATCTACCATTCTTTATTCTGAAATTCTGTAAATCCAAATTTTTGTTTGACTATCAAAATTCGATTGTAAATCAAAAATTTTAAAATAAAGAATTTTCGATTTTCAAAATTTTGGAATTCAGAATCATTTAATACAGAATTTTCAATTTCGATTTCGTCTTTCCAACCAAAAGCTAGAAAATGCACTTTTCCGGTTGCATTTCGATTTTCAGAATTTTAAAATGCAGAATTATGGAATACCTACATAATTTTAGAATACATAAATTTTGGATTTATGGAATTAAGAAATAAAGAATCCTAAAAAATGGAATTTTAAAATATGTGTAGATTTTTGATTTTCGGATTTTTTTTAAATGCAGAATTATGGACTTACAGAATTTGGGAATATTATGTAGAAATTTGAAATATAGAATTATGGAGTTGGAATTTTGAAATAGATAAACCCAATATACAGAATTTTTAAATTTTGTAATACAGAGTTTTCGATTTTCGGAAAATTAGAATACAGAATTATGGAATACAGAATTTTTGATTTTCGTCTTTCCAACCGAAAGCTTTAGTTCAATCATTAACAAGACGATGCTGGTCGGACCAGCTTTTTCAGGTTGCCTCGGTTAGAAAATGCAGTTTTTCTCAGGCTAAATATAGGTACCTAACCTATCCCATTTCTATAAATCGAGACGTAAGACTGCTCTTTTACGAGTCACATAGTCATTCAAACTTGGATTACTTCAAACAAATTTTTCAAATGATTCCCGATCGTCTGTACTGATTTCAGATGTAAAAAAATGGTGTTTCCATTATAGAAAATGTAACCTACTTAAAATATCATTGAAGGTTAACGTCAAGGTCAAAATCACGGTCACGATTGAATTCTTCGTTAGAGTTATTCTATAAGACGAGATATTTCACTGTCCTTTATACTTTTATAACACCCTGTATTATTTACCATCTAAAATAGCAAATAATAATTGCGAAATAACGTTCCTCTTTTACTAAGTCGTGTACATATTATTTGTATCTACCTAGTTAATCTGCTAAGTGGAACTCTAAATGAAAGTGAACGTGAGTATGTGCTTGAATAGAAAAGTAATACAATTTACCTACCTATAAACTATTTTCACTTTCGAGTGTTTATTCTTTTTATGGAAGAAATGTATTTATGTAATTAGCATAATCGTGCTTAATTCAAATAAACAGTGATGTTCAAACGATTCCTATAATAACGGGTGATTTTTTAAGAGGTTTAGAACTTTTTTTTAAAAAAAAACACAAAAAATTCGAAAAAATGAATGAAATATTTATTTGAATCGATAGTTTGAACCTTGCAATTTAATGTTTAAAGATAATTTCATGCAAATGTTGACCGCGGCTGCGTCTCAGGTAGCCCATCCGCTGAGTCCAATTTTGGCATACTCTTTCACACATATCGGCCGGTATCTCACGAATGAATGCATGGATGTTGGCTTCCAGTGCGTCAATCGAAGCGGGCTTGTCCCTATAGACATTAGCCTTGACATACCCCCACAAAAAATAGTCTAATGGTGTCAAATCGCACGATCTAGGCGGCCAATTGACCGGCCCGAAACGTGAAATTAACTGTTCACCAAACTCGCCTCGCAATTGCGCCATTGTTTCGCGTGCTGTGTAGCATGTGGCACCGTCTTGTTGAAACCACATATCATGCAAGTCAAGAACTTCCATTTCGGGCAAAAAAAAGTTTGTTATCATCGCTCGGTAGCGTTCACCATTGACAGTAACGCTGCGATTCGCATCATCTTTGAAGAAATATGGCCCAATAATGCCGCCGCGCCGGCCCATAAACCGCACCAAACAGTGGCTTTTTCGGGATGCATTGGTAGCTGTTGCAATGCTTCTGGCTGATCTTCACTCCAAATGCGGCAATTGTGCTTATTTACGTACCCATTCAACCAAAAATGAGCCGACCATAAAATGGAAGCAGCGCGCGATGAACATTTAGAACCGAGCACGAATTTTGATAGTAAAATTCAATAATTTGCAAGCGTTGTTCATTTGTAAGACGATCCATGGTTAAATTGCAAACCAAACTGAAGCTGTTTGACAGTGACACAAGGTACTAAACACACGTCAGCTGTCAAAACCAGTGTTGCCAAAACCAAACCAGCTAAAAAATCACCCTTTATAAAGATTATGTCAAAATATGAGTAAACCCTTTTTTCCATATTTATTTATTTTTTATTTCGAAATAATTGTAACATAATTATAGTTAATTTTACTTGTGATATAAAGGAAAATAACTTATAACGGCAAGTTTATGCATACGAACTGTTTTTGAATTGTAAACGGTTTGACATGAAGATTATATTTATGTGTAAATATCTATAAAGTTAAATCTAGCGTAAATATGGGTAAGAATCTTACGCCAAGGGTTTTTGTCTCTAAAAAAATAGGTAATAATAATATTTTAACCGAATACATGAACCGAATTTTGAATTTAATTTTGTTTTTGAGTTTTTTTATATGTAAACATTTTAGCTCTCGGTGTAGGTAAAAGAAAATGTAACGGCAACGGTAGCGCTAGCGCCATCGGAGTCGAATATAGAAGAAACGAAATTAAAGAATCATTTGCGCTTTAAAACGCAATTCGTTCTTGTTTTGCCTATTTTTTTGTTCCCCAGCACCGGGACGAGATTCAAAACGAAATGAACATTTTCGTTTAATGGTGAAAACGCAATTCATTTTTAGCGATGAATGGAGCTTGGAATACACATCGATCCTTTTTAACCATTAAGTTGAAATAAGTGATGACTATTTAAGCATATATGGATTTTTCAGAGTTTATGGGATTAGGAATTATGGAATGGGATTCCTAATTTTTGCCACCCTTACCCCGAGATAAAAGTGAATGTTGTCACATCTTCACCGCGAGTCTCGTTATCGTATTCTTATTTTTCATTAAAACTATACGAATCTAAAATAAAGTTCTACATATTATTTTATTAAACTGCATGACCACATTTTATCTATCACAAAAAATGATTTTTATTTAAAATCCCGAGCAGTATATTTGTACGAATTCTTAACACTCGCTATGATATTTTTTAATTCCCATATAAAATGACAAAGTAATTGTTGTATTTTTTGTTGCTTTTTATTTTGCTGGGCAATTAATCATAAAGGTAGGTACATTTGTGTACAATTACTTTAGAGCCCGAACTTGTTAGGTTGTAATACTACTATAAAACCCCAAAGAGTAGGTAATGATAGTACCTATAATGTCAAACCATTTTTTTTTGTTGCTATACTTTTATGTTAGCTCAACGTTTAACTATATTAAAACTTTTGTTGTTTTTGAAATAAAAAAAAAATTGCTGGAAATAATTCACACAGTAGATATTATTATGTATATAAAGCTTGATGTTGATTTGTGATATTTTGTTAAATAATTGCGTGTAGCAGTATGACGAAATGTAACCAATAACAATTAAATAGAAACTCAAAATACTTGTTCTAATAGCATTTTGTTTAATGTATTTTCTTCAATTCATTAAATACCCGTGTATATCATGTTCTTTGACATAACGGTGGGTTAAATAAAATCAAAATGCTTGTTTGTTCTCAAATTGAAGAGTTCAATTAGGTATGTATTTAAGTTTATTTATTTATTTCGATCAATTTTATTTATCATTTTTTTTATTTTGTGTAATTTATGATTTATTTAGGTTAATCCTATGATTTTTTTTTAAAGATAATTGATTAATTAACTTCTGATTGATTCTGTATATTTACAAAATTGTTTTTTTTTTTCAATATTAATATTTCATATTTAAGCATTAATGTATCATTCTCAAAGCAAAAATACCAGTAACTAAATTTGTTATTATACGAATATACCTATATTACTGAAATAAATCTGCCAAGTAGAAGATTTAACACTATTTTAATTGGACTTATTTAATTATTTTAAATTTGTTATTACTTGTTTTGCGGTCAGAACCTCTTAGCAATGTATTGCTCGAGAATTAATTTTTATAAGTTGGAAACCCTGTATTTATAAAATGTATTTTTTTTATTTGAGAGCCTTTAATTATTTTCTATTATCTATAAGCAGTGAACGTTTTATTATAACTTGATTATTTGGTAATAATTAATACAATCTGAGTATAGCAAAAATATGTTCATATACATATGTACATATTACGTACATTATGTTGTATTGCTAAAAAAATACTATCAAACTGGTAATTTGGGGAATTATGATCTACTGTTAGACAAAATTTGATTAAATTTTAAATGTATATAAATTGAGACCCTATTTATAGTTTTTAGTGTTTGACTAAAAATTGATAAGAGCATTGAACATTAAAAACAATATTGAATAAAATTTGTTTTAATTAGATTTTTGGCATTTTTATAATTTTTCCAAAACTATTCACTAAAACAATTTGTTTTAAAAAAAAGAATTAAGAAATGGATTTCTGGTTTTAAAAAAATAGTGTAACATGATATTGTAAGTGTTGCCGTTGATTTTTTTTTTTAATTTCAAGCCGATATTTTAGAAAATTACGCCTCCCGTTTAAACAGATTGAAATAATAACACGACAATAGTCGCGTTTTTTTTTAAACCCGAAGGGAATTAGATGAGAAAACGTCCAAATAGTCGCGTGATTGAAATCACAAGTGCGTTTTAGCCTTACACAATATTCAAAAAAAAATCGGCAACAAATAATTTTTGTAAACGTTACTGTTTATTTGTAGCACATGCGTGCATTCATGTTTACACATGCGGCATAGATGTTTACACATCAAAATCGCGTGACTGAAAACAACAAGTGCGTTCATAGCATTGTTTTAATCGCAACGAATGAAAATCACAAGTGTGTTCCCAGCCCTACTTCTACAAAAAACTCTAATAGCCACTGAACCGTCAACGATTTAACTAGTTGTCTGTGTACTGTGTGAGGACAAGTTTTTGGCCGATTGTTTTACGAGATTCAGACAAAAATTGTTTGTTCTCTGGGGTAAGTTAGTTGTTTTAGGTAAATGCAAGCCAAGAAGGAAGATTTCTGTTGAAATTAAGTGGAAAGGAGAAAGAAAGATTATTCCTCTTTGCTTGTTTGACAGGTTTTATGTGTCATTGGTGGTAAGGTAAGAAAACAAAATAGAGGAAAATAGGTAGGTGGGTACCAAAGTATAGTTAGCAGGGTTGTCAGGTTTGAAAAAGCCGAATCGTCAAATTTAAAAGTTAATTCCCCAAAAAATCGCCAAATTTCAAAATTGTCCACCCAATAAATCATCAAATTTAAAAATGAACTAAAATTTCGCAATTTGTAGTTTCTACATCAAAAAACCTTTCAATAAAAAAAACTAAAACAAAACAATTCAAAAACTTAAAATTAAAGAAAAAAATACGCCTTTCTTTACCTAGTCTTCTTTAATAAATTCAATGTATGTATCAATTGGACCTTTTTCATATCAAAATTCAAATCGCCAATAACTAAAAAATATCGCCTTCTTGATTGAACATCGCCAATCCGATTTTCGTGTCGCCAAATGAAATTTTAAATCTCCTGTTTGGCGATAAATTGCTCAATCTGACAAGCCTGATAGTAAGTTGCGATAATAGTAAAAATTATTGTTTTCCCTCCATAAAAAAGCATTTGGAATATTTTGGTTGGAAAAACCAACAATCTGGGAACACTGTCTCAATGCCTCGGCGTTGTGCTGCCGTTATAAAAAAAAATGGTTACCAGTTACCACACTAAATATATCTGTGTGGTTACTCGAAACGTTGTGTTACGTCGTATGACGTAGTACAATTTTCTGTCAAATCTCATAGAAAAAAAATGAAAAAAAAGGTAGCAACTTGTAGCAAGAAGGAGTAGCCAAACAGACATTGACTTAATTTTTTCTTGTACCTAATTTTATAAATTAAAAAAATGTGCTTCAGCTTTGTCCGCCTATTTTTTAATGAGTTTTAAGTTATCACGTTGTTTTAAAAATAATTTAAGATTTAAAGAAATATTATTAAGTGTAAATTAGAGACTATAATATTGCGATAAGAAAAAAAATAAAAATTTTAAAATTAGCACGTTTTTTTTTTAGTTTTTCCAATGTGAATTTTCGTGCTTTAGTTTTTGGCACACCATTTTTTATTATCAGAATTGATCCATATAGATCATCAAACAACATACCTAACAACAACAACACATGAAACGGGTTCACGTTTCATGATCTGAAAACAGGCTTTTGCTTCTCGCCACTTGCACTGTGAGGCTGTTGTCTTTTCGCAGGATGATCCATATGAATCATGGGTCATAATAAAAAACAGCTACTGTACATGAATTCATAAAAAAACTTTTATCATTCAGTGACCGAAATTAGACCATTCAAACTCAATAGAATGTTTGTCGATAGAGGGCCACTATAACAGCTGTAAGCTCACGTGTCAAAAAAAAACTACTGACGCATATATTATACACTCTCACTCTCTATGAGAACTTTCCACTTATTCCATATTCGATTGCAAGCGCTATGTAAATGTACATAATATACACAAAACACAATGAACATAAAACAGCTGATATACAACAACTGCCTCATACACACTCTCACTCTCTATAAGAACATTCCACTCATAGTATTTCAATTCCGATCTACAATACCAACGAACACCATGGAATGGAATAACAAAACATACACAAACTTTATATATATATCGACTTTTACCTGAGTTTTACATGTGTTAAACGAAAAATTAAATCGTAAAATCTATTTCCCGCACATCTCCTCAAAATAACCGTTTTATTTTGATTCCTTGCGTTTGAATGTGGTATATAAAAATATACGACGAGGTTTGGTTACCACGTAAAATTTATATATAAAAAGTTATAGTTAAACTATGTACATATGAAAGAGCCACCTTTTTAATCAATCAAAGTTTTTCCGTGACAAACATATAAATTAAAATAATATCGACATACAAAGTTTATATATAGGTATAAGTCGAGTTTATAGAATTTAAGTTAATCATACACATACGAGAATAATTAAATTAACATTCTGTTGATGTTTTAAACAAAAATCGTTATAATATTTAAACTCTCTGCACGCTTACCTCATAACTTTTAATTCACGTCCTTCGGCTGTCTTTCCAATCGTATACAGCCGACATAATTCTGGATGAGCCAAACGAATTTCCTTCATGAATTCATAAATCACATCAATATCCTGATATTTTTCCCAGTTCATTTGTCGATGTTCACTTGATTTCTCTAATTTGAAACTTTAATTTTTATTTTTATTCATTTTTTTAATTAAATTTTTTTGTCAACTTTTAAATATGAAGTTGATAATGAAATTCCTTACTTGTACGCATGGATGTGAAATCTTGTCCAGTTTCCTGGTCGAGTAAATTTTGAATATTCTCAATAAGAATTTCTGAGGAGACATTTAATTGCTGTAAGTAACTTCTGGCTTTCTTAATGTTTTCTTTGGCAAACGATACATCGAGAAATTTTGAATTCTCCTTCCATACATTTCCACCTACATATATAGAAAAAATTATAAACAATATCCAGTCAAGCAGGAATGATAACTTGTATTGGATGCGTGTGTGTGAATCGTACCAAATTGACTCTCTAAAAGCAGCGGCACCTGTGATGCACTTTTGAGACTTGAAATATTGTATATCCTCCATAGTTGTGCCTCGTCATAACGCACTGGTAATTGACTAGTTTCCATTTCCATTAATTGGCCAGTAGCCAAGGCAGTTGTAGTATCTGGTTCGATGTTTCCTGTTTCCTCGTAAAGAATTCTATTTCCTGTTGTGATATTTTCACTGTGAAAATTGGGTTGATCAACGATTTCTGGCGAATTCAAATGAAGTGACAAAACCCCGTGAAACAACAAACAAACACACAAAAACACTAGCGCTGTAAATTCTCTGGAAACCGTCATGATTTTTTCTATTTTTTTTTTCTTTTTGAACAACAATAAAACAAACGCGAGTAACCGTCCCAATAGTTAAATAGTTTATGACTATTCGAGCCGCCTTTGCTTTGGCAGTTATTTTTGTCTATATTTTTCTATTTTTATAAGTTGACAACGAAGCGGCGACACAACAACGAACGCGACTAAGCATCAAAAATGATTTGTTTTCAATTTTATACAACCCAAGCACGTCTGGTGCCCCAAACAGTTCCCATCAGCTTCATCATTGATGACGATGACTACCGCTCTAGTGAATCTTATAAACTGTGACGTGAATTTTTGATTAACAAAAGATTAAGAATGTTTTGTTTTTGTTTTTATTTTTATTTGAAAACAAAAAAATGAGAAAGTTATTTTTTCAAATGAGATTGAAGAAGAATTAGTTGAAGAGTGGATATGATGGAACTTTTTGAATTCTTTCAAGCTTTGTGGAAGTTTTAACTGTCATTCGTTCGTTGCGTCTGTAGAGAACAATAAATTTATAGTCTAGGTGGGAAGAGTTGCATTTTGGTAAGAGGTTAAACAATTATAGTAAGGCTTAAAAAAATGATTATCTTATTAGGAAAACAAAAAATAATATTTTTACTTGCGTTGTAAGTACGAAAACATGTTTTGATTTCGTTAGTAATTTTGATAAACTGTGACAATACGCTACAACAAAAAAACTTAAACTTGTTATTTATATTTTAGATGTGTTCCTTAACTTTGAAACTCTGTTCACACTGTATATTTTTTTATATAAACTGACAGACTTTTGTAAAGGAACACACTTATTATTTTTTCTTTAAAAAACTCTACTAAAAAGTTTTTTTTTGTTCTTTTGTAAGGATGGTCAACCATTTGGTAAAAAACAAAACGGTCCATAAAACTTTGTATGCTTGAAATTTTTTAAGTTTTCGTTTAATTGAAGATGAATTACCTAACCTAAATACAAATATGAAGTTAGAATAAGGCTTAAAAACCGGTTTAGATCTCGAGTTATTTAACTATGTAGTTGGTTTGTAACAATAATGATATCCAAAAGACTTTTTGAAGACATATTCATCACTGAAAATGTTAAGTGCTAAAAAAGATAAATGTGTGTGTCTAAAAAATTATTGGTTGATTTAAATTGTGATTAGAATTAGTTTAAATATTATTAGGGTTATAAATTGGTAACAAGTTAGTTATTTACAAACTTATTCTAAAATTGAAATAAGATTTGCTTAATTTTCAATCAATAAGAATAATGCAGTATGTCAGGAAAATAAGAATTATTCGAAAACTCATTCCAAACTTATATTGGTTAATTTGAAACCAGTAAAAATTAAAAAAGAAATAAATAAATTAAAAATGTTTATAATTTGGTTTCAATGACGTCCAGAAGACTTTTTAAAAACATCTTCATCACTGGAAATATTAAGTACATAAAAAAGATCAGTGTATGTGTGTGGAAAATTATTGGTTGAGTTGAATTTTGACTAGAAATTACAAGGGTTATAAATTGGTAAAAAAACAAACAAACATTTTCTAAACTTGAAATTGGACATTTTACTTAATTTTCAATCAATAAAAAAATAATACTATGTGTCAGAAAAAAAAGAGTTATTTAAAAACTCATTCCAAACTTAGAATTATATTGGTTATTTTACAACCAATAAAAAACACTTTGTTATTAAATTGAAGTTATTTTCAAATTTATTCCAGATTTAACTTATCCCTAAAGATTGGTTAAGTGGTTATTAATGAGTTAAAAAATTTAAAAAAATTTTAGCTTGAATTGTTAAATTGAATTTTTGAAACCAATATTTTTGAAAGAAGTTGTGATAAAGAGGTATAATTTTACCCCAAGTAAACTTAACCGTAATATTGGGTTTATTTCTAATGTAAAGTTACTAAGAGCAATGAAATAACTGATTTATAACCAAATTATGACCGAAGTTATTTAAAGTCTTTTTTGCTAACCGCGGTGGTTATCTTGTAACTCAGGTGAAAAGGAATGAGTTGTTGAGTTTGGATTGCAACACATGATGTGGCCCAAACAATATTCCATCAATTTAAAAAAAAGGTACTGTGGAGTCACACCCCTCTCTTCTATGAATTTTTTGGCATCCCCCATTAACGTTTATACCAAATCAAATTTCACGACATTGCCTGACATTTCACTTTCTTTTTAAGACTTGAAGCTTGCAAATAAAACTCTATCGATTGTTTTTGGAGATAGAACGGGCTCCTCTAGAGTAAGGACAGAATTTATTGTCGATTGTTTGATTGATTAAGTTTTAAGTTAAAGTTGTTCCTATTTCCGCATCTGTTTGTTTTTTGTTTATTCCAAACCTCAGAGCCTGCATTAAGAAGCTTCACTTATGGCCTATGGGTACTTGCCAAAAAAAAAAAATACAAACAAATACGCATACGCGACAGTGCACCAACGAACGAAGCGTCACATTATGAAACTTTTCTAAGCCTATTCATTCGGCCTTATTACAGGTCCCTTCGTAATAGATTCGTACTACTTCGTGCATAATACATATTTCGATTAAAACCTTGTAAACTTTTATTCACACGAAAACAAAATCTTGTCGTTGTAAACAAGTAAAGTAAAAAACAATAGTAGCCATAGCCCATAATTCAAGAATTTTAATTCGCTCCTGTAAAATAATTTATACTTGACATACATTTCATTCATAAATACTCTCGTCTTATTCGTCTTACAAAAAAAAAAAAAAACCCACGCGATATTTTTTGAATTATATTTACCTCTAATAAAATAATCGGATTCGGTTTTCATTTTCTACCATCAGGCTGTAATTGCTTGAAACTAACTTTTGTTTTTTTTTTCTTTTCTTTTTTCTGGACTTTTTTTTTCCAAAAGAAAGTGTTAGCTTACTCAATGCAAATCCCTCATCCGACACGCCCAGCAATTAATTTGGCATGAATTATTTTATTCGTGACAGATTACTGTCATGCTAAACAAAAAAAAAATAATAAACTATACGAGTAAATAATAAACAATTTATTAGATCCTCATTCATTCATCTAATGGTCATATTTTAATGTTGACTTTCTACGGTGTTAACAAGTCTTAACCTATTTCTCAGATACTTTTCGTTTGTTGTCATGATTATAGATCCAGATAAATGTGTAGAGGCAGAGAGATACATTTATACCATTTTTCCATGTAGTCTGGCTGTTGTTTTCATTTGTTAGTCGAAAAGTATCTCAGGTTGTTCTTTCAATTGTTTGATAGAAAATTTTTGAAAGAGAAAGTTTTTTTTTTGTTCTGTGTTGTGTTGTTTGGTTGTAAAACAAAAAAATACAATAAATCTAGAAGAGGACGTCTATTGTTTTGTTCGAAGTTTTTCTTAAAACATTTTGAGTGAAGAAAATGTTGCTAAAAGTTGTGTGAGTTGTAAAATTTCGATGGGAATTTATGTTCATATATATATGTCCAAGTGATGTTTTTAATCTAATATAAGGAGCAGTAAACATCAGTTGAAATGTTTTGTACAAACAAATGCCTTGTTTGTGGTTCATTTTTTTTTTTTTTGCTATATTAAGTTAAATAAAGTTCCCCTATATACTTAGGGGAATTAAGTATTTCATTGGGGACAAAATTTTTGTTTTTGTCCTCTTCATTTTTCTTTAAGATTAGCATGTTTGACAACATGGTTTGACAACATGGTTTGACAATCTATAAGTTTATCATTTAAACACATTCCGATTCCATCAAACCACGTTGTCAAACATGCTAATCAATGTAAACCACTCTTTTGAAGAGTTTTAAACAACGAACAGAAGATATCGACAGTTGAAAAATTGGGTGCTATTTAAAGCCCTTCTACACTATCTCCCACTGAGTATTAAGACATGCCAAAAAAGTGGGAAACAAATCATGTGTAAAAGTGTGGAAACAAAATATGACAACCCATCTTGCACAGCATGATATTCCAGTCTACACGATTTGACATGACGTGTTAATACATGAGAATTTTTAGAAATGGTTCTAATTCTATCACACATTTCATCACATTTTTATTGAGGTTAAATTAAACTACTGAGTGTGGTCAAAAAATTTAAAGGAATTTCTCTCCCACAAATTTAGCAACGCTGCGAAGCTATACAGCTGCATTGTGGGCACGTAAAAATAACAATTATGACACTTTTTACAACCATTTCAGCTCCAGTTCCAGTGGCAGCACTCAGTACTTTAATGTGTTCAAGCTTCGGTCGTCTTAAGCCACTGTACACAAGTCTAAGATAGTTGGTCTGTTTGGTAACGTGAAATTTCTTGCGAATTTGCAGAAATTTTCACAAAATTTCACAATTTGCTGTCAAAACCCATAGAAAAAAAAATCAGTTCTTGGGAAATTTGTTGAAAAAAAAAGTTACCAAACAGGCATAATATATTGTGCACTAGTTGTCAAAGTTGGAAGTATCAAAATACTTAAAATGGCTGTTCGAGTGCCCACAGGAACTTAACACGCTTCATTAGAAACAACAATGTATCCACCATTTTCCTCGAGCAGAACTGACAAAAAAAAATGAAAACGCTAATGATATTATCATATTACCTTCAATATTTGCACGGATCTTACTTAAGTAACCGAGAAAATACACAGTCTTCAGATTTGTATCCAAAGCGATCTGGATAGCTTTGTGTTGTTGTAATCCTTTGTTAAATCACAGCTGATGTCAAAGCAGCTGTTGCCAAAAAATAAATCTCAAGCTATCCTAAAAATTCTGGGATACTCATCTATCCTATTAGAAATGTCAACAACAGCTGATTTGTGTTCAGAAACATACTCGAGTATCTTAGATAGGCTATAGCTAAGTACAGACGATTGTCAGATCTTACAATATTGTCAGATCTGTCAGTGAAAAAACTGTTCCAAATGTCTTACAATCGTCTGAACACACAATTTTGTCTTACAATATTGTCAGACACGTCATTGTCAGACGACTACCTGACAAAAAATTGTCAGGTATCTTACAATCGTCTGAACACACAATTTTTATCATTGTCAGTCGATTAGGACATTGTCAGACTCATTGGTCATTGTCAGATGTGTTAATTGAAAACATCTTACAATTGCTGACAATTTTTCATTGTTCGAAATGTCAATGAGTTGGTTAAAGAGAGATACAAAAATAGCTGACAGTCAAATTGGGAAAAAATCTACTAACCGTGTGAACGGATAATTTTTCATTGTAAGAAATATGTCAATTGTTAGCTAATTGTTAGCTATTGTCAGACCATTGACAGTTCTGACAATATTGTAAGATCTGACAATCGTCTGTACTTAGCTTATCCTAGTGCAAGCTGAACGCGGCCAATGCCTCTGCACTGTCTGAACTTATACGTAAATTTCAAATTCGATACTCATTTCAACTCAACACAGATGTACCTGTCGAGTTGTTGTCTCTTTTTCACTATTTTTGCCCCCTCTTTGTTAATTTTATTATATCAGGTGTGTTTTACTCATTGTTGCAGCACAAGTCTGAATAAAACGATTACCTACTCACTCTATACATTCATTTCAATAATTCAAAGTTCTATCGCACAGCCATCTTTTTTTATTACTGACTTCTTTTTCGCCAGCAATCAAATTGTTTTTGTTTGTCAAGGGAAATTTTGCTGCGCTGGCTATGCAACAACGAATAAAACACACGCATTCTTTTTGTGCTTAGAAATTCGGAAATCCCATGAAAATAAAACTATACAGATCCATAATGACAATAGTGTTGTATGTTCATCTCTTTTTTTCTTATGTTTGTTTATTTTTCATGTAGATACTGTCTTCTTTCTTTACACCACAGTTTGTACTCCCTACCGTCTAAAGAGCCGTATACTTGCCAGAGTTAAAACTTATTTTCGGATCTTTAAAATAGATCCAGATACAGAGCATGATCCAAAGTTGTTGTTGTATTACGTGTTAAAAGATGATGCCGATCTAGATCCGTAGATAACAAAACGACTCTATTGTTTTTTGAAAGATAAAAAATGCTCACAATTGTCATAGTTATAAATAATATCAAATTGTTTTTTAAGTTTTTTTAATTATAATTTTTATTTATGTATAAAAATATATATTTCAATATTCACACTTTATTTTATATATTATTATTATATATTTAAATAAATAAATTAAGAATACACATTTTTTATCATCACATCATCTATCATCACACTATAAGCCTAAGTTTTATTTTCTGTTAATAAATTAATATTTTTAACATTAACATTGTTTGAATAAATAATTAAAAAAAATTATTCCAATCAATTAATTGATCTTATGGTCTTTTATCATCTAGACATTGCGATTTTTAGTTACAGTTCTTGCTACAGTCTCAAGAAACACATAACCATCCTTAGCATTTTTCTCAATCAACCTGGCTGGTAAAACAAATCCATATCGACCTGTGTCGCCCATTTCAATTGTGTACGCATACTTAATTCCGGCAACACCCTTTGCCCAATCATCAGAACCTCCAGCTGCTGGATACAGCGTTTTGGCAGCAGACCCAACAGTGTATTTAGTACTGCTGGACCACGAGATTTTCTTTAGAGTGAATGCAAAATTTGAAAAAAAAAAAAAATTAGTTTGTTTAATTAATTGAAATTTTAAAAATTCAATCTTACCGTAGCTGCTTCACGAGCCACGCGATCCAAATCACTTGAATCATTAGTTAAAATTGAATCATGACCCCATGGGTATAGGATATACTGTCCATAACTGTGGAATGTTAGATATGCCTTGAAAAATCCCTTTGGCTTTTTGGTTATAAAACCGGCAATGGCCATGGATTCGGGTTCCGAAAATGACTTAATTCCACGGAAGATATCAGAACAAGGAGCCGCTGATGTACCCTTTCCACCCCAAGCATATCCAAAGTTACGATTCAAATCCACTCCAGGACATTGTCTACCTGACGTACGTCGATTCTTACGCCACATTCTGTCAGTGGTGTGACTGTATTCATATCCATCGGGATTTGCCATTACGTAGAAATACCTAAAACAATCAAAATAGATTTCTTCGAACTTCTTAATTTGCCAAAATTCCGCATGTATTACCAATCGACATTCCTCATATAAGCTGGCAAATCATCCCATCCTTCGACAATATTATTAACGGCATACGTCACTGCAGCGGGTCCAATCCATTCACGGGCATGAATGCCAGCGTCAACCCAAATGGCGGAATTTTCAGCTTTTCCATTTGATACTCTAGAAAAAAAAAAAAAATGAAATCAAAAGCACTCATTTTCGCAATTGAACAAAAAAGACTAAACAAATATTCATACTTGAGAAGCTTAAGTGGTTGTTTTTGAAGTGAGTAGCCAATCGTCTCAACCGTACACAAGTCTGGGTATGTTTTAGCCAAGTAGTCAACGAAACCGTAAATATCGTCTAAACGATGGTAGGCATTCCACGTCATGCGGTGTCCTTAAAAGAAAAAAACAAAAAAAAAAATGCAAAGCGTGTTCGATTAATAGTAGTTCTCATAAAAGGGGAGCTTTTATTTATTTTATGCACCCTAATGGGGAAACAAAACAGTGATTAATCAACCGTAAAGAAATTCTATCAGAACCATTGTTGGGTGTTTAATTGAACAATTTTGGAAAACACTTTACCGATTGTTATAATGTGATATCCGATATGTGCTACGTGAATTTGATTGGGGGAAATATCGACATAACAATCTATTTCTTTTACCTGGTTTTAACTTTCTATTGGCGAGGGCTTTGTTAAAGCGCGCCCGCATGGCCATGACCTGACTTAACATTCATAAGTAACTTAGATTCTATAAGTTTGAACAAGTTTGTTGGATATTTTTTATCGATAACATGTTTTTAAAATTTAAAAAAAAGTATCGTTTATCGATATTTTGAAAGTTACGAGATGTTTGTAATTTTCCCATAACTTTGACATTTCTTTATTGATATCTAAAAATGAGGTGTCAAATAAAAAATAAAAAAAAGACAGGCCCTTATTGCAAGTGTTATTTGTTTATCGATAAACGATATTGTATCGAACTGCATGAGTGTGAGGCTCTGCACTCTGCAGTCGATAATTTATGAAATAGTATTCAAAAACTTAACGAAAGATAATAATTTACTATAGCAAAATGTATAACGAAAGAGTAAAGGCCCAACTATAATAGGCATGAGCTAGCTTATGCACGCTTAAACCAACAAGCGAATATATGAAATTCCTATTGAGTAGCCATAATGGAGTTCAGCTCCGTTTCGTCCAATTTTTCTAAGTTTCGTTGAATTAACCAAACATAAGCAAGAGCGGTCCGGTTCGCTCAGCGCATAAGTGAATAACTGTTCAACACATACAAAATACACATCAAACTTATCGTCTGTGTAAATGATTCGAGATTAATGAAAGTGTATGTGTGATATCTTTGCTATCTCGTTGTCGTTGGTTCAATGTTCACACTCAACAAAATTAAACAGCTGTGAATGTGATTTTGACAGATGCTTTTGCGCGCGTAAGTTATTATGGCTATGCCTGCGACTTTTTGAAACTTTTCGATGGGTTCTGACATTAGTTATTGTTTGCTTATGCCTATTATAGTTGGGCCTTAGCCTTGTAGAAGAGCTTAACATCGAAGGTTCAGTATATGAACAAAGACAGTTGTTTGTTTTTGTTTTTTTTTATATTTTCCACTTTAAATCTTGGTATTATGTTTATATAGCGAGGGACGACGGAGTTCGATTTGTATTTTCAATTATTAGAAGAACAGACTCCCACACATATAAAGTTTTTTGTCTGATTAGTTGTCAAAAGTGATAAACACTTGCAGACGCCATTTTTTTAAATGGCGACATTCAGAGCCTTGTGTAGGTATATGTGTGTTTTGTGTGTAAAAATGTGAATTCGATGTTTCACATTCGACTGGAATCAAAAAGAAGTACAACAGTCCCAAAATCCAACCGACTGACAACGAAATAAACAAAAATTAAACTATAAAAATGAATCCATTCTGTTTGCACCATTAAAGCCATAATATGTAGGATGGTTGTTGTTGGACTTATAAAGCTATTAATGACAAGAACTGGAATACACAGTATCACATAAAATGAGCCTGTACCAAAAAACATGTAAAAATACAAAAAAAAAAAGAGTTCAAAATGCTATAAATAAATATAGAGAGAAATAAAATCGTACATTTGCACTGCAACGAGTATATATATTCTAGGAAAGTCTTTTTGTGTTTCTACGTACAGACGGAAGCTCATATAGGCATGGATTTTGCTTTAACTTTATGTGCATTGGTAAAGAGTTTGTGGTTTTAAAGTGTATAATAACACATGTTCTTGTTTTTACAAAAAAGAAAATAAAAAAGAAGGAATTAAACAACCACAAAGAGATGCAATTTAATCTTGGGCTAATCCCGCTTTTTTCAGGTTTACTCAAATGGTGCATGTTTTTTGTTGGGCATCCGGATTAAAATAAAATAAAAATAAATTGTTTAAGAGAGCGTTTATTTGGAAAACTTACATCAATTGACTTGAATTATGTACGTTAAGTGTCATATTTATGTCATAAATGTATCAGATTAATTCAGATGCAAATTTAATTCATAAAGCTGCAGCTTTTACATGTGACAAGGATACAAATTTTAATATTCAACAAAACGATTTGTATGCATTCAATTCAAGGTTATAGGCATTGGAAATTTAAATATCCATGATGTTATTTCGCCTTGTCAAAACACTTTACCCGTCATAAGAGTCCTTAGACACATGGTATTAATTTATTTTTTTCTTTTAAAGAATAAAGCTTGAAAGATGAAAGCCTTAAACTTTGTGGGTCTTTTTTCTTTTAAAGTCTGATGTCATAGATCTTTCAATAGAGACAGTTTTAAAGTCTACCTATACCATTTTTGACAGTTTTTTGGCGTTTTACATTCGATGCTGTTTCATGAATAGATTTACACGGGAAGAATACGTTAACGTATCATTAAAATTTGCAAAAAGTGTGGTTTGTATAATCCTCATAATCGATCAATTTAACTTTAACTTTATAAAAATTAAAGAAAAAGGTTTTTTTCATTTACTTAAAGACAAGTCATCGCAGATCATAACTTTGATTTTTTTTGACTCAAAAAGAGAGCAAGGGAATGCAAGATTTTTTTCCTCAGAATTTTGACAACAAAGCTGAGAAATTTTGCTGAAGAATCCTGTTCAGGTAACCGAGATTACTGAGATCTCCGAGATCCCATTTTCCTTAACATGCCTAATCAATTGATTGACATTTTAGTAATCCATTTGTCAATTCATAAATTTAAACTATTACTGTGAATATTGAACAAACTTAAATGATTGTGAATGGATATTTTATTTGACATTCCAGTCTTCAGTTATTAGATTTTGGCAGGTTTAGTTTGTTGAAAAAAAGCCTAATTATAATCTTAAATAATCTTATCTATATCAACTGATTAGTTGCAATTGACTGAAAAAATGGTTAATAACGGTGTTTTTGTCAATGATAATGCTAAATTTGTCTATAACACTATTCACAATAGAATTGTATACCTACTATTTACAGTTTAGCTTAAAAGTTAATGATTGATAAGGAAAACACCGACTCATCAATTTTGTTGATGAACTAACAATAGACGTTTTTTATTGATTACCTTTAGCTAGCCACAGTGCAAGTCCGAATAAAACGTTATAATCACTATTATATCAAAATCAGCTGTCACTGACGCGAGGTCAGTGTTATATCTATATTAAACGTCAGTTATACACTTGTCAGTTCTTGTGACGAACAAAATGGTCGTCTAAATCTGCCACTAGTGTTTTCATTCGGAATGAGATTTTTGTTTATTTCTGAGGGGAGCTCCGTTTTTGTTTAAATTATCTCCTACTTTTCACATTTATGTTTGGACATTTTGTCCAAACCCTCTTCTTGGCAGATAGAGAATGAACTGCTTAACTATCATGCTTTTATTCAGTACATATTTGTTGTGAAAGTGCACCAAAAAGTCCAAATAGCATTTTCGATTCTTCTGAAAAGAATAGAAAATGCATCTAGAGTTAATTTAGGAATCGAAGCCAGAAGCATTCACAAGTTAATACGGTTTACGTCATGTCGACGCATCTAAGAAAAACATTGTGTGTTCTGATGATTTTCTTGTGACGTCGCGTCAGGGAGTAAACGCATTGATTTATTTACATTGACCTTCTAATAGTAGCTTAATTTTTCAAACCAAAACATTTTGTTTCTAAAAGCCCTTCCACACTATCCCACTGAGTATTAATACATGTCAAATTGCTAACCAAAATGCTACTGCCAAATTTGTGGGAGAGAAATGCCTTTTCATACCACATGCCTTTTTTTACCACACAACAGTTTAATTTAACCTCAATAAAAATGTGACAAAATGTGTGATAGAATTAGAAGCATTTCTAAAAATTCTCATGTCAAATCGTGAAGGCTGGAATATCATGCTGTGTAAAATGGGCTCTCATATTTTGTTTCCAAACTATTATGATTTGTTTCCCACTTTTTTGGCATGTGTTAATACTCTGTGGGATAGTGTGGAACGGCTTTAAAACTTTATCTCAACTATATATTCACTCGTTTTAGTAACTAATTTATCGACACTATTCTTTTGTTGTTTCTTACTGTGTAAATTTAGAAAAAAAAGTCTAATGTCAAAACAAAATTACTGAAACTAAAAATTTAATTCTCCACTTTTTTTGTCCAACAATATATTTTTTAGGTTATCAGTCAACTTTTCTATGAAAAAATACTGCTGAATCAAATAATAAATCCACTTTGACTCTCTCTGAAGACCTTGGAAAGCTTTAAGCAAGTTTCTGCAAGTTTCTTTTGATGCCACATTTTTGGTTTTTTGTGTTTTCTTCTAAATATCGAATGTCAGTGTTGGTACTGGGTACAATCCATAAAACGCCATTTACTTAATTAAAATGATTTCAATAAAGCAATATGTGACCGTTGCAGTTATTGGAAAGGTAAAAAAAGCCCGCCTGACGTTTCTCTCCCCCTGTTTCCATCATGTTTATAGTCATTTGAAGAATGCACTTTCTTTAAGAGTTTTTGAAGACAAAGAAGTTTTTTCCTTCAGTTCAATTCTGAGTGACGAAAAGGTTTCCCAATTAGAATGAATTATTTATAAAAAAACAAACACCAAGAAAGTAATTTGGTAATGGTCTCTGTGTCATAATTAAAATTCCAGTCAATAGACCAAGTATATTGACTGGAATTTAGTGCATTTATCATTATTTCATTAGAAATCTTTAATATTAGTCTGATGGTGTTAAAACTATTCTATCTATAATGCTCATATGTTATCATACAAAAATCACTAAGAAGAACTTTCTGTAAAATTCTATAAATAAAATTTAAACGTTAAACGTTTGTTTTGTAATATTTCTTACTTTCTTAGTGAGTGCAATTACCACTAAGAATGACTTATTGCATTTAAATTATTATCATTCAATCAGTTATTTAAAATCTGGATTTTCCCCATTGTGTGATGTCGTTCCAACTAAAAACAAATATTCTTCTCATTTTCTTCAAAAAACGTGATTAAAACAAATTTATAGTACATGAGGTGAGGTTGCAATACTTTTTTTTTTGTATATAATAATTGATGTCCAACTTTTTAAAAGTTATGTTTTATCATGAAAGATTGAGGAGAAGATAAAGATGTAGATTTTTCTTAAATGTTTAGATATTGAAAGGTAAGGAACTCCACATTCGTGTAGTGCGACTGAAGAAAAAAATCTCTATAGGCACTTGAATGATACGACAGAAGTTTGGCTCAAGGGAACCTAGCGAATATTATAGTGAAATTGTTTTAAAGGATGAATCCAGATAAGTACTTTATTAGAGTAGTGTTTAAAAATTTAAGGATAATACAGATTTGAAAATAAAATATTGAAACAACTCGAAATTATGAGAGAAATTTACTATTTAATTATTACTGACTAAAATTTGGTTGGTTCACTGGGCAAGTTTTCAAAAAGTTTGGAACTGTGAGTAATAAAAAAAAACTTGTCAAGGAAACTCACCAAATTTTTTTCAGTAATCATTAAATGATAAATTTCTCTCATAATTTGGAGTTGTTTCAGTATTAATCTTCCTTAAATATTTGATAATATTAAACTTTCATAAACTTTCAGGCGTACTTTTAGATCTCACTTATTTTCATGGCTGACTTTGTATAGAAGAACTTAGCTCAATTTTTAACATTTTATGTTTTTGGTCTGATCTCACTCCTTTTTGCAAATAGTTTTATTTCTTTGACAGGTCAAAATCTATAGTGAAGCTACAGCAATCCGAAGTGCTCTATACAGTTGAACACAAGAAATTAGGCATGATACCATGCCCCTTAAACAATTTTGTTTTCTTTGTATACATTACTACAAGACCTACCACTGTGCGAAATTACAAAATTCTGCGGTGTCGGGAAGTGCTCCATAATTTTGATGATCTATCAGTCAGTGTGAGAGTGATAGTCCAGTCAATAAAGCATTTGACTCGGAAAAAGTCGCCGTAAAGCTGAAATTTGGTATATAGCCTCCTCATGGTGTTCTTAGGAAACTGTCAAAAGTTCCCTCGATATGAGCGCCGATAGTAATTTTACGGAGGGTTAACGGCCCCCAAAATGTTTTTTTAGGAATATCTTCCAAATGGTTAGTTGTAAAGAAAAAAACGTCAAGGAGTAATTTTTAGCTTAGAAAATTTGCTACAAATAATACTAACATACTTTTTTCATAATAATTACCGTTTTCAAAATAAACCAATCGGTAGAGTTATGGTGGAGTGGCGTAGTTAAAAAATTACGCATTTTGGGATAAAAGCATATAATTTTTTTCATTGTTGGCACATTATAATATGAACATGATTTTAATATATTATATTTTCGCCCTTTAAGGTGGGAGGGGAAGATTTAAAAAAAATTCTTAAATTTAAAATGAATATTAAAAAAACAACGGCAACACTTACAATATTATGATTAAGCTTTTTTTAAAGCCAGGAACTCATTTATTAATTAACTCAAAATTAAAAAAAAATTAAACTCGACAAAAATTTAGGTTATTAAGTACTTGACATTTTGTCTGTACAACTAACCATTTGGGAGTTTTTCCTAAAAAAAAATATTTTGGAAGCGTAAAATTGTTACAGCTGGTGCTTATATCGATGGGGACTTTTGCGGAGGCTATACAGTTTTTTCGATTTATGTAAAGGGGTTGGAGGTTTTGGTGGGGCGCCTGTCAGCTGAGCAAGTATTCTGAATTTGAAATATTTAACCTCATTAGTACTGAAGTTATATGGAGGTCGAAAATCGCATGAGTTTGATTCTGTAAAAAGGGTGTAGTGCCAGAACTTGGCTGGGCACTACCTTGCCCTTTGATATAAAATAAAGTATAAGTCTATTAAACCATATAGAAAGCTTAAATCCGACCATTTTTTTTCATTCAATTACCTTTAGGGTTGCCGCCATCTTGAATTAAAGAGTTTTTGATTGTAGTTTTTGACAAGAAAATTTAATTTGAAATTTCGAAAAATATTCTTTTTTGTAAAATTGACCTACGGAAAACCTATTTAAAAAAAGAAGGTTTGATATTTTCTTTGTTGGTGAAATAATTTTTCTTTTAGCACTATCGCAAAAATTTTAATAAGATTTATCTCGTTAAATAAGCAAAATATGGATAAAATTCTTGTATAAAATTTTGTAGATTTCATTCTTCTTGTCAAAAATGGTGGTAGTGATGGTGGCTTAAAAAACCGGTGTTATATTAGCAAAAAACGAACTTACTTTAATTAAAGAAAGCGACAACCCTAAAAAATGGTTGGATTCAAGTTTTTTACATGGTAGCCTCACGAACTACTAAAAAAAATGTTTTGATGGTGGCTTTAAAAAAAATCAAAAAATACTGATGTTATTAGAAAATAACGAACTTATTTGAATTAAAGAAAGCGGCAACCCTACGAACGGTTGGATTCAATCTTCCTACATGTTAGCCTCACAAACTACCAAAAAAATGTCTTCCCAAATGAAATAAACAAAAAAAAAACTTAATACCCTGGACTACATATTTGAATATTAAAAAAAAAAAAGTTTAAAATGAAGCAAATAAATTCTCTATAAATTTTATAGCAATTCGATTTACCTGACCTTCAAAGTATGTTAGTTACGAAAATGTCCAGAAGACATTAACAAAAAACTTCAAATTCAAGATGGTTGATACCCTTTCAAATATCTGCGAAATCATACTTATAATCTATTCATATACATCGATCGATATTATGTAAATCACGTTTAGGCATATCTAGAATGTAACGCTAACTTCCTGTCTATAGACTTTTTAATACGTTATTCATCATGACATGAATATATTGCCAACGTCATCATAACCTCTTAAGGTGTTTGTTTTCACGGTTCTTAAACGCCCTCCTCCCCCATTCCACCCGTCGCGGTCGTCGTCGTTTCACCACCATTGTCATTGACAAAAAAAAACCAATGATTGCTTGGAAATTATTTTTAATCGATGCCAATGCGACGCTTTATACCTATAGAACTTTTATTATACCCATTATCATGCAAATGCCGTTTTTGTCGTTTGCAAAATTGGCAGCAAAGTTACATTAAACAAAGTTTCATAATAATTCAGCTTGCACCCCAGGCTGCTGATAATGTTTCATGAAATACAAATACAAAATTTATATAATAAAAGTTTCATGTTCTGGTGCCATGAAAGCGTTCGAATTTCCAATCGTTCCCCAAAAACTATTTTTCATTCATATAAAGGGGGCACACACATGACACATTTCGGGACATGCTATGTTGGAAACTTACCCTTTCGATTTTGTAGATTTTCGATTTCTTCCCTGGGTGGGTTTTCCTCTTCGATGACTTTTTGTAAATTGTCAATTAGAACGATTCTTGAAAGATTTGCTGTTTGTAAATTTTGTTCGGCTTCAACAAGGACACTTGGTTTCAACAAGTAGTCAACCTCAGCTTTTACCTCCTTCCAAACTTGTCCATCTGGAAAAAAAAAAAATTTATTTAAACGATTTGATTTATTGAACTTTTTTTATGTAGGTTTGCTCATATGCACCTATGTATAGATAAATAAATGAAGATATAACGGGTGATTTTTTAGCTGGTTTGGTTTTGGCAACACTGGTTTTGACAGCTGACGTGTGTTTAGTACCTTGTGTCACTGTCAAACAGCTTCAGTTTGGTTTGCAATTTAACCATGGATCGTCTTACAAATGAACAACGCTTGCAAATGGGCTTGTGAATGGGCTCTTGGAAAGCTGGCCGAGGATCCGCTTTTTTATCGAAAAATTGTGTTCAGCGATGAGGCTCATTTTTGGTTGAATGGGTACGTAAATAAGCACAATTGCCGCATTTGGAGTGAAGATCAGCCAGAAGCATTGCAACAGCTACCAATGCATCCCGAAAAAGCCACTGTTTGGTGCGGTTTATGGGCCGGCGGCATTATTGGGCCATATTTCTTCAAAGATGATGCGAATCGCAGCGTTACTGTCAATGGTGAACGCTACCGAGCGATGATAACAAACTTTTTTTTGCCCAAAATGGAAGTTCTTGACTTGCATGATATGTGGTTTCAACAAGACGGTGCCACATGCCACACAGCACGCGAAACAATGGCGCAATTGCGAGGCGAGTTTGGTGAACAGTTAATTTCACGTTTCGGGCCGGTCAATTGGCCGCCTAGATCGTGCGATTTGACACCATTAGACTATTTTTTGTGGGGGTTTGTCAAGGCTAATGTCTATAGGGACAAGCCCGCTTCGATTGACGCACTGGAAGCCAACATCCATGCATTCATTCGTGAGATACCGGCCGATATGTGTGAAAGAGTATGCCAAAATTGGACTCAGCGGATGGGCTACCTGAGACGCAGCCGCGGTCAACATTTGCATGAAATTATCTTTAAACATTAAATTGCAAGGTTCAAACTATCGATTCAAATAAATATTTCATTCATTTTTTCGAATTTTTTGTGTTTTTTTTTTTTTTAAAGTTCTAAACCTCTTAAAAAATCACCCGTTATATGAGGTACAGTACTAAATAGTAGCTTATCGTATACCATAACCTACAAATATTATTGCATTTATAAGTGAGTTTGATTTGAGTGGGTTTGTTTTTTTTTTATTTTTTTTTAACCTGGTTATTTTTTTTTCTTTGCCTCTTGACATAATGACCTAGATAAGGGGTTAGTTGATGAGGTAGTGAGTGGTACTATACAACTGAAAATACCAACCTACTAGCAGGCAGAAAAGTCTTCATAGTTCATCATATCATCTGCTGTTGCTTGTCATGAAATGATTTTTAGAGGCTTCGAAGCGAAATAAATAATTAATGAAACTTTCATGGAAAGAAAGTGTTATTATTTTTTTTTTTCGCTTTTTCCTTTTTATGGAATTAATATTGAATGCAATTTTAATTCACTTTTACTCCACCAGAGTGACTTTATATAGTTTTTTTTTTGTTCTGCACCAGCATTTGTTATGTTTCGCTATTCAAAGTTTGTAATTGAAATTCCATTATTTAAACCGGGTTTTGTAAAAGAATGGTTATATTGCTTGAAACCTTGGGAGTCATTCCGTAACTTTTGATACGATTAACATTTAAATGATATAAGATAACGTGATCGTCCTTAATTTGCTTCACGTAACTCATCCTCAATCGTATCGTCTTGTTTGAAAACTTATGGAATCTTTTAGGTTTCTCAAACTGTATTTGAAATGTCATCTTCTCTATCGCAAATGACATTTTGTTGTTTTTTTTTTTTATTTTTTTTAAACATACTCATTTATAAAGATGCTAAACCTTCTCACGTTTCACCCTCCAAAAACAATTTCTTTACATTATTGGTTTTGTATTTTAATTTCATGTTTATTATTGTGTGCGTTTTGAATTTATAGTCGCCTACAAATTAAAATCTTTTGATGATTGTGTATAGTTACAATTTATTAGTAGGCTTTTTGTTTATTTTAATGCCTTAATAATTTAAGTCGCTTTAGTTTCGTATTATTTAAAAATCACATCAACATAAATAACTTTTAAAAACACTCCAATCTTTACAAGATGATACCTATTTAACTATCGCCCAAACGTCAACGTTTTGACGATAGCGATTTGACGATTATTAGATTACGTGAAGCAAATATTAAATCACCAAAACGAGATCGTCCAGACGAAAGTCCGGAAGCAAGACTATCGTCTGGCGATTATTGAATTACGGAATGAGTGCCCTTACTTGAAGGAACTTACTGTTGGAAGGTGTTTATAAATAAGAAGATGTCCAACTATGTATTTAGACCGTGGCTAGTTGGACAACTGTCAAAAAAACACGTACAGCCAGTATATCATGTGGGGTCTAATAAGGAGTAATAACTTCTAACTAAATATCAAACGTTTTTTTTTTTTTTTATTTTTTATTTGATTCTGAACAAGGGGAACTTTAAATATTTCAAGAATGAAAATGCACGAACTCTAGCCCGCGTGGTGCAGTGCAGTCAGCTTAAGTGGGATTAAGTGTAGTACGCTGCTCTTAAAATAAATAAATAAATTGTGTGGTGTGACAGCTCATGTAGAACTAGGGTCTAGTGACTTACAACTCTCAACCATTCCTGTGTTATTGAAAGGAATGGAGGGGACCTACAATTTTCTGCCGAATCCAGACGGCACTTTTTCATGACAAGAGATACTTCTGTTTTCAGGTGGCATATGGCTGGGAATCGAACCCAAGACCTTCGGCGTAACAGTCCAACACACTAACCATTACGCCACGGGCTACTAAGCTGCTCTTGCGAAACGAAATTTGTATGTGGTCTCTAATACGACACGTGAAAACACAGCCGGAAAAATATCTATGGGGAATTTAACCAATTACGTAAAATGTAAAAATATCATACGCAGTTAAAAAATAATAAAGCGGAAAACACAAAGTTACTTTTCTGTTAGCGCTGGCTCCGTTACGCTGCTATACTTGCTTTTGTACTTTGACTGAGGTCTGTCATTTTGGTAATCAGCTGTTAAAAAATTTGTTTGTTTTCATTTTAAGTTATTTGAAATCAATAATTTTCCCAATAGACAAAAAAAATTATAAAAATAGCAAAATTCACTTTTTTACCAATTTTTACCCACACAAATATTTATTAATCATTTAAACAATTTTTTTCACAAAATAATGACTTGATTTCTGAAAATTCCCCCAAACAAAAAACCAACTGAAATAAATATCCATAGCAAAAAAAGTAGCAAACATGTCGCTTAAACATATCCATATCAGCAAAAAGTAGAAAATATTTCAACTTTAACAACTGCTTTTGCCACGTTACGTATATGTTCCGTTCTCTTTGTGTATGTTAAATTGGAGGTTGAGCGAAAAAGCTATATTGTGATAGGTTGCTAGCGATTCAAATTTACCGGTTCAAATTTAGACGTCACTCAACGCTAACACAAAAGTAGCTTTGTGTTTTCCGCTTAAAACAAAAACAAACAAGAAGAGGTAAAACTCAAATGTCATTTATCCTTGGCAAACAATTCTGTGCGAAGAAAGTGTCGAGACTTCTTCAAATACTTAATCTGCTACAATTTTATCCATTTCGTTCATCCAACTGAACCAATTTTTGTGTTTACATTCTAAGGTTCCCCCACACCAACGCGAATCTGTTGTGGCGACGCACGATGAAACAATAATAAAAACGTGTTGTTGTGACAACCACGTGCTGCGCCAAATAGAAAAAAAAGCAAATGAAAGAAACAACAAATACAAACACAACAATAAAACTCAAATGTCACTTTTCCGCACAAAACTAATGGTTTGTGCAGACTTCTCCTAATAATCTGCTACAATTATCAATTTCGCTCTGCAGAATAAAAATGAGAACGAAATTTTTCGTTTATGATTTCGTTGTGTTATTTTTTTTTTGGGTCTTTTCGTTTCGCACTAGCAGCGTTTAACAAATGCAAATTTAATACATGAATCAAAATGTGCTATTTATCGCTGTCCACTTCAAGTAGATTATATGGAATGATACTATAAATGCGGGAGATAACGGGACATTTGTTTGATGTAACAGCCGATGCAAACAACAGGTCGGTTTTGCTACTTCTTAAGTGGCATATACACGCGTGAAAATCTCATCATGCATGGAAGAGTGTATTAGTCAAAATGCCACACGTATACGTTGTTTGTATGCTTAAAGCAAAATCAAAACTTTTTGATTTTCGGTCAATCATGTAGCCAAGAGGCTTCGTTTAAAAAAAATTACTAACACACTCTCCCATGTTTGATGAGAATTTGACGTATGTATATGCCGCTTTAGAACTGAAAATTTCTACCAATTTTTGTCCACTTTTGGTTTTTTAGACTTCGACAAAACTTCGTACTAAAATTAGAAGAAATCAGCAGTTTTGTTAAAGGCGTTTTTGATTGGTATTCCGGAAGAGAAATGCCAATTGAACACTTCAAACAGATCTTATCGATTCAGAAGTGTTACTCCTTTTGATTTTAATTTTAAATTCAATACAAATCCAGAAGCATTTTCTATCGCGAAGAAGAACTGTCATTTTGAGGTTCAGAAGGTTTGCTGGCGACTGATTAAAGCCCTTCCACACTATCCCACTGAATATTAACACATGTCAAAAAAGTGGAAAACTAATCATGTATAATAATGTTGAAACAAAATATGGCAGCCCATATTACACAGCATGATATTCCACCCTACACGATTTGACATGTGTTATTACATAAGAATTTTTAGAAATGGTTCTAATTCTATCACACATTTCATCACACTTTTATTGAGGTTAAATTAAACTGTTGTGTGTGGTCAAAAAATGAAAATTCATTTCTCTCTCACAAATTTGGCAGTAGCATGGAATTCTTTTCCACTTTGTATTAATACTCAGTGGGATAGTGTGGAAGGGCTTTAAATGAACAGAGGTAACATATTGTGTCTACAAGAAAACTTAAATTCAAATTCAAAATATCAAAGTTTCTTTTTTTTCAGATTTTTTTTAATGTGTGCTGTTTCTCCGTTATATTGTCATGTAAAATGACAATAAATTGTCCTGCAGAGGTTTTTTTTTTAATTTTTGCTTTCTCACTGAGAGTTTCAATAATTCGGAAATTTGTTTCGCATTTTAAATTGTTTTCACACTTTTTGCTAATTAACTGCTTTAAAACTATAGAATTTAACTGTTCAAACACAATAAACGTGATGTGGAGCCGTCGGCATTGTCAAAAGTTAAAATGCCAATAAAACAAAAAAAACTCCTTAAAATTTGGTGTAAGCGAAAACAATATAGCAGCAGTGCAGTGCCGTGACGAATACCTTAGCTTAATTTTAATAATCACCCGCGTCTCTTAAACAATTTAAAAAAATAAATCAAAGATACTGAATTATAAAGATGTGAATCCTAGCAGCCATTTTAATTTGCTTACAAGCTACAACCTTAGTGAACCGACTCAGGTAGCAGTAAAGACGCGCGTCCTTTCATCGCGTCGCGTTTGCTGCAGTGTTCATTGTTCAAGCTGTGAACTAAACTTCGTCAGTTTTTTTTTTGAAGTTTGATTGAGTGCTGAATGTTTTAAAAGGTGTGTTTGTTTAGTTCATCTCTGGATTGCAAATAGGTTTTGAGAGTTTTTATCAAAAAGTTGGGGTTTACCAAAAAGCAATGGAAAAACATACGTTTATTTCATTACATTTTGCATTCCTATACAGATTTATTGAATAATATTTAATATATTTATTAAATATTTTAGTTATTAAATTATTTTCAATTTCTTAAATAATTTTAATTCTTTTACTTGATTAAGGTATGATTTGTTGGTTTTTTTTGAAGAAACAAATTGAAAAATGTCGACCGATCAAAATTCCAATTCTTAAAAAGTCGACCTAAAATGTCAAGAATTTGAATTCACTTAACCGTCATTATAGAAAATTTCTGAAGATTTTGTTTTAATGACATTTTAACAATAAATGACAAATTAAAAACAAAGAAAATTAAAAAAAATTTGTTTTTAACTTGAAGACATATTTGAATCGTCTTAAAAAACAACAATAAATACTTTCTCATTGTATAATTTCAAATTCTTCTGTTACGCAATTTAAGCAGACAAACCTTAAACGAATTATTTAATCAAACTCATAGTTTCACTTTCTTTTGTCAAATTCATTTGCAATTCAAAGCGCACGTATAGAGCAAGTCATTAAAATGCCAAATATAATCATATAGCCACACAAAATCACACTCCACTTTAAGCCTATACAGCGTCGCGACATTTTTTATATTTGCATAAATATCATCTTAACTGACTTACCGTATTTTTCCAGAATTTCTTCGGCTAATTGTTTCTCCTGATCATTTTCAACTAAAATTCTCCAAACTTGTGCGCCATCGTATCGTCTTAGCTTCGGTATAAAATCCTCGTTGCTATTACTGTCCAAGTCCTCGTAGCGACTTTCAAGGCTGTCTGCAGTGTTGTCATTGTTGGCGTATCCACTTTCGCCTAATGTACGATCCATTGATATGCCCGCATCTACAACAACTGTAGCCATCCATAATGAACACAAAATGAAAATCAGAGACCGCGAGATCACAAACCGCGGTGCACTAGTAACGATAACGACTTTGGAGCTGTTCATCTTTGCGAGATTCCAGCTGAAAACCTAATGAGACATGGTGACAAAATAGGCTGTGACTTTTATACTTTATTTTATAAAAACAATCAATTTGTGTACACGAAAATAAACGACGACGATGACGATGACTTTGTGTGATAAAATTTGCATGAGTGGTGTGGGGAACTAGTCTATCTATGTATACCTAGTGCCCTGCTATCTTTTGCATGATTGTATCTTTTTTTCTGTTATTGAGGGGCGGGTCATTTTAAATCACCTTTCTTTTCTTTCTCTAAATACTCGTATAGATGCTAGTTAAGTAAAACAAAACTGTCAAAGGCAGCCAAGTGCAATCTGGTCCACTAGCTGTAGCCCCACATGATGGTAAAAGATTTCTTTTATTATGATAGCGAACATTAATTTGAAAAGTGATAACGCACGATTTGTAAGTAGGTGTAGAAGCAAAATAAGAAATTCACAAATTTTGTATAATGATTATTTCTCTTTCAATTTGTTAGATAAGAAAGTTAAAATTTTGGCTTTTGTCGCGTATGTATAATCACGGAATTATACTATAATTGAACTCAAAAGTGACAATGATCATTAGAAATTTTATGCAAAATAAGTTCAATGTAATAAGGGAACTCTCAAGTGGCTAGTTTTGCAGAGATAGAGAATAATTTATTTGTTTCTATTTGGTAATGATGATACAGACCTATGTAGATGCTAAAAGCAGAATAAATAAAACAAGTGCTGCCTTTGGCAATTGGTATCCTGTTAAATACTTACTTTTGTATGCCTGCAAAATCTGGAAATTCTCGTCAACTATCTCCAGGCACGAAGTTGCAAGCTTTTGTGAATTCCTGTCTGTTGTTAAATAATAAAATACATTTGTGATACATATATGTATATCTGCTACCTATTTTTTGTTGTAAAACATGGTAAATGAGATAAATTGTTGCAGACGTAGTCAATATGATCTGACAGCTGTCACTTTAAACTTTAAAGTTTGAATTTTGAGCTCAAATGTTTTTTTTTTTAATTAAATTTCTAATATTCTGTAATTTGTGTGAATTTCTATGTCATTTTATATTTTTTAATTTCATTTGACAGACTTTGGTGTAGAAATTCACAGAAATGCACAGAGTTTCAAAGTAAAGGAACTAGGCTTATATGTACGTACATATGTAGCAAATGTAATGTAAAAAATTGTAGTAAATAAGGCGTTATTATTATTCAATTAATTACGCTTAGTTAATTGTGTGGAAAAAGCAGTGTAGATAATTCGTCCAACCATGGTTGTAAATCTTAAAGTTTCGTTAGTCACACATTATATCCAAACATTAACTGTAGATTGAACCAAGAGTTGTTTTAGATGTCAAAATAAGGCTGTGAAAATATGAAAATAATATATATTTGTGTATTGTGATTTGAGAATGAGTGAATTCAAATTTTTAGTTTTGAAAATACTTTTAAGACTGTGTTTATACCAAAATGAATGTTTTATTGTGTAAAATTTTTTTAATTTTTTTTATATTTATCTTATATTTTAAAAAAATTGAAAAAACCTAAAAAAGAGCACAACTTTATCAAAAAGGACTTGTCCCTTTCAGCCTTACAGAGGCTGGGGTTTGATCCCACGACCTTTGTCATGACAGTCCTAAGCATTAACCATCGGCCAACAGGAGTATGTTGTAGTGTCAAAAAATAAAATAAAAAAATCTGGACTCCAAAGGTGGCGCTGTGATCTAGTAATTAATAAATTCTATATGGATGGAGCAAAATGACAATAGGCGTGTTTTTGGAAAAGTGAATAGCCAAGCTAGAAAATTTTTACACGCAAACAACAAATCAAAGAGTGGATATAGTTTAGGTCAGTAATGAGAACGAATATAAAGTGAATATACATTTTGGAAATTTTGAGATGTATAGATGGCGCTAAATTCGTTTGTAGGAAAATATTCGTACTCAAATGTATCCCGATTAAAAAAATGTCGACCTCAGACATAAGTATTATGTTAAAATATTTCATTTCGAAATAAAAATTCATTAGTAAAAGTTGTTCGATTTCTTAGGTATATGTATTTTATAATTTATATACAACTAGAAGTCCTGCTAGTAGCTCAAAGCATAGTAATTTATACAAAAATTAACTGTTTTTTGCTTGCAATTGAGAATATTTCGTTACAAAACTCAAGCGAAGCTCTATTTTTAAAGGGTTTTTTCCATCCATCGACATCGTATCCATCCTTCTATGAAATTTAAGAGTTTATTGCTTGACATGTAGGCAAAAAACTGTATTTTGACGTTTGTAGAATATTTTGAAAGCACTACCCGAAAGCTCAAAATTTCGAATTTTTAAAAAGTTTTTTAATCCATCGACAGCCATCCTTCTATGAAATTTGAACTTTTATTTCTTAACGTTAGTTTTCGATTAGTGTCGAAATTATTTTTCTAAAAAAAGAAATAATTCCTCTTAATTCAATTTGAACCAAAAGCGTTTACACCTATGAAATTTATATTAACTGCCCCGTGTTAACCATATAAAATAAGGCACCTTCGAACGAACCCAAACACTTTTCAAAACAAAACGAATATTGTTTAGAGGTTCATAAACACGACACAGGGTCGGTGTGCTAAATGCCACAGTACACAAATTAAAGGTAATAGGCGTGTTCAGAAAAATGAGGTCTCGGAGATCTCAGCAATCTGAGTTACATGAACAGGATTCCTCAGCAAAATTTCTCAGCTTTGCTGTCAAAATTCTGATGAAAAAAAAAATCTGAGATTCGCTTTCTTTTTTAGTTCAGAGTAGAGCTCTGAACAAAGTCTGAATACTCCGAATATACTCTGAGCGATCTCTGAACTAAGCGTGCTCTGCTCTGAGAGTTCAGATAACACGCTTCACCAGCTGTAACTTTTTTATTTGTTCACAGTTGTCATTTTCTTTGTGTTCAGCTATTCAACACCGTCTGCTCTATCAATTCATTCTGAGCTCATAGAGCTCTAAACATGCTCAGAGCGAAAAAAGAAAAACAAAATTGGAGCTCTGGATACTCTGAGCTAAAAAAGAAACACGATTTTTTTTTGACAGTTCAGGCTCTGCTCTGAACTAAAAACGAAAAACGCCCTTTGTGTGAGAAAAATCTCTGAGATCTCATTTTTCTGAACACACCAAATATATACAATACAGACACTCAACACGCATCATTAGAAACAACAACCAAATCCACCATTTGACCACCATAATACGTCGATTTTGACAGATGCGCAGAACTGAACAAAAATGTAAACCCTAATGATATTACCTTTAATATGTGTAATGTGGCTAAATGCTGGGGCGCCCTAATCAATTTCTAGCTGGATATTTGAGTAATGTGTTTTGAGATTTCAAATAATTTAAATAATGAATAAAAGCTTATTTAAACTAAATAAAAAAGTGAAATAAAAGTAAATATAAAAAAAAAGTAAATTAAAAAAAAAAAATATAAAGCTACATGTTGTGCTGCCTTAAATCATGTAAAAACGCCTATAAGGATTTGATAATTTTGTCATTTTCACAAGTGTCTCATATTTCTCACAAAGTAATGTGAAGAAAATTTAAAAGGTTGGAAAATATCTCTGCACTACGGGCGCTTAACGGATTTGATGATGTTAACTTTTATTTAACTTTTTTATTTTGTTTTTTTTTTTTTACTTTTTTAACGTTTTAAAATATCGAAACATTTTCCTATCGCCCAGCAAAATGACAGATGATTTTTTTTTTTGTTTTTTATTTTTTTCATTGAATTTATCACGATAACCGACTTGGAAATTAAACAAAAAAAGTAAATATAAAAATATATTACTGTGCTGGCTATAATTTTCACCAAAACACGGCTAATATGTTATTCAAGTTTCAAAAAAGTAAACCAATGAACAGACTGGGTGGGCCCTTGGATGCAATCACTGTTTTAAAAAATTATGGTCATTCTAACTTCCATGTACAGTCGAACGAAATTTTTTGGATTTTATGAACAAGCTGAAATTATGCCGTAAATATACCGTTTTTATTTTCTCCAAAATAACGATTAAAAATTGGTACACTATGACGTATACGCACTTTTTTATTTTATTAATTTTTTACAAATTTAAATTTTTGTTTGTGCAAATAACTTTCAGTATTGCAAACTTCCATCAAATAATAAAGCAAAACTAGAATCAAGAAAATTCATGATGCGTAGTTGCTGATGTGTTGCATCAGCATCAGTTGCGTTGTGCATCAGCATCGCAATAAAGCAAATGTCTGATGTTTATGAATTTACACTACTTCTTAACAACGTCGTTAAAATATTATAATTTTGTAATTTAGCTCTTTAAAACCTAAGGAATACTATTCAAAATTTTGTTTGCCCCATCTATACGTACAAAATTAAATGTATTTCTTAGAATCTATATACAGGGTGTCCCAAAATCACCGCCTCGGAAGAATACCATGAGTTCCTGAGGTCATTTCAAGTCGAAAAACTTAAGAGGTAATTTTCCCGTTTTCGCTTCGTTTTCGACTTATAACGGTTTTTATTATTTTTATTATTTTTATGATTTTTATTCTTTTTTCATTTGACTGGCTTTGCCAAACTACAACCGATTTTTGAAATTTGTTTTTATTCAAACAAGAACAGTTAGAAATTTGTGTCTACCATACAACTTTTTTCTGTGTGGATAACGGTTTTCCGCAATTTATTATCAAACACATTTTTAAAGCATTTTAAGGTTGTTTTTTTTACTTCGATTATGATTATGATTTTATTCGCAAAAACACGTTATTAAGTCTTATTCGCCTGCTTCGTTTGCTTGTTGTGAGCTATTAATAGACCCTCGTGTTATGTTGAAGCTCTAGAGTCTAGGCTATCCTGACCAAGATTTCTGGTTTATTTTTGCTGTATTTTTCGCAACATACAATGGCTCTGATCGAAATAATATTATAAAAAAATTGAATCGGATTTATTGGTGAAGGCACAGTACATAAACATTAAATTAAAAAAAAAAACTTCCGTGAATCAAAAATTTAAATTTTCATAAATCAAGACAAACTTTTATTTTGACAAAAAACAAACTTCCAACATTCGAATGTGTATATACCTTACCACACACACTTTTAATATCCGTGATAATAATCTTTGAAAAAAACACTTATCACCTTCTTTACAAAATCTAAAGGCATTATCTCGACATCGAAAGCAACTCTCACTAATATTGAATTTCGCTTTCATAAGCGCTTCCATAAGTGAGTGAGGGAGGTTTAATCCACCAAAAAAGGCCACTAGCCTTTAATCGATGTCCATTCTATACAGACTTAGGTATATGTACATATATGCATGTGGTACACACCTATCTCCGGTCGTGTGTTCAAGTGTACATCATTGTACATTTTGTAGTAATTTTTTTTTTTATAGTTTTATTATTATTTATTAAGTGAGTCTTAATATACCAGCACGTCACATACCTACTCGAATGACTGCTACAGCTACTGGGCTGCACAATCTCCTATATACTCTCAAGGAGTGTTGTAGTCAACGACTTTTTTTATCTTCATCGTCGTCATCGTCAGCGCTGCTGTCTGAATCCAGTGTATCTTATAGCTGGGACATTCATGATTTTATGTCTCATGACGAGGTTTTTTTTTTTTTGTTTTTTCTTACGAATTGTTTAAGTTATTTGCATCTCATTATTTCTTGAGAGCGAGCGCCATCATGGTGACTCTAAGGCTCCTTTCAGATTATGCCACGTGAGATTGTTTTCTTGGGTTGCAAAGTGTACATATATGCACTTAATTGCTTTGGGTTTTTGCTTTCTCATATTTGCCTAAGGCTGTGGTTGAATTTCTAATTTCTTTCTTTTTTCAAGCAAGTGAACATTTTTAATTGATTAAGATCTTTTTTGCACTTCCATTCAATAAAAAAAGAACCAATACCTTTCGGTAGTAGTGGGTGGGATATGGTTTGATAAATATGTTTTCTTTGCGGCGAATATTTGCACCTTCTTGGGGCCAAATCTTTGAAGAAAATTAATTTTTTGGCAATATTTGTTGGCAGTCTTACTACTGTCCATAAAAACAGTTCATTCACTGAAATCCTTGGCTCTGGCTTAAGCAGCTAACTGATTTAATTTTAAGAAAATAATTCACACTTACATAAACATTACATATATCTATGTGGGATAATTTTCTTGAAGAAAAAATCTTTAAATTATTTTGGCTCAGTAACAGAAAGGGGCTGTTATTTTTGGGTTCAAGATCTTAAAGTGACCGTTAGTTACTAAGGTTTCAAGAAAAAATTTAGTCTTGCTTTAAATTAAGTTCTTATTTGCGAGATTATAAATTAATTCAACCATTTCTCAAATACAAACAATAAAATCTTTTTCATTAACTTCTATAATTTCTTTTTTTTTTGCAGATCGAAGAAATCACTGAAGGAATCGAAACCATTGAACTTCTTATCAACGAAGATCCAACATGTGGCATAAATTACGACACAAATTGTTCAAACGAATTAGAAAAAGATTCGAATACAAATTTTGGTGGTCCATCACCAGCATCACATCAATTAGCTGCAAGAACCTCAAGACAAAATTCACAAGATCATGTTTCACCATCATCGTCATCGCTGCACCACAAGCCATGCACTCCTTCGTCACCAACAATCGATACCGTAGACAGTGGAGCAAGTTCAAATTCAGAATTTTACGATGACGATGATGGTGGAGTTGCGCTTCTTCCACATCCCCATGTCGCCAGATCAAATCAAAATTACTCACAGACTGAATACGCATACGATCAACATCGTCGACGCATCAATCAGCAGCGTGTTCATGCGTCAAATGTGTTCGAAAATAAAACTTATGCTGATAAATCTACTAATTCATCACCAAAGCACATGGTTTCAAAGGTAACTTCACCTATTGAGTCTTTATCAATTACACGAGAACATGTTCTCAAGCATGAAATTGAGCAGTTGCAAGAGAAGCTTAAAGATACCGAGGAACGTTTGCAGAGTCTTCGGATTCAGCACGATTCACTATCACAGCTGCATCGTGATTTGCGAGAGAACAACACCCACTTACAAGAAGAATCAGAAGTTCTAAAACTTGATGTACAACATTTGAATGAGTGTGCAAATGTTTTGCGATCTGAACTTCAAGCTGCCCGTAGTGATCGAAATGAAGCACTAGAATTGCAGCGAGTGTTACAAACCGAGCTGGAAGATAGCCGTTGTGAGCGTAAGAAGGCACAAGATCAAAAGGAAAAGGATACAAAAACCATATTGGATTTGCAAAGACAGTGTAGAGAAATGGAGAGAATTCTTATGAGAAAGCATCCGGATTCTGTTTCGGCTTTGATTGGTATGTCATTCCATATTTTCGTGTTTGTTTTTCTCTCATTCGCTTATTAATTAACTGTTATAACTAATAACTATTAAAACTTGTCATTTCTGTAGTCTCATCCTACTTTTAATGGCGATAAACTGTTATAAATTAGGACGAGACTTGAAAATTGTTAATTTATGACAGTTGTAACATTTTATCGACATTAAAATTAGATGTTGAGCAGCTTCGCGCGAATTCAGTAACATCCTATTATAAAATATTCGGACAAGATTTATAATAGTTATTCGCAATTAAAAGTAGAAGTGCATGAGGCCAGGACTTAAAAAAAAACTCTGATTGCCCGAAGTATGTACACCGATTAATGGCGGTGTACTTGTAGGGCCGCATAAACAGTAACTTTATAAACAAAACTGTTATAAAATGGCATTTGTTAAGTCATTTCCAAAATCTAATTCACAGAATAGTTTCATCCTACTTTTAATGGCGATAAACTGTTATAAATTACGATTTCTCTAGTCTCACTCTATTATATTGGACGAGACCAGACAAACGTCAATTTATAACAGTTATAACAGTACTAATTTTTACAAGTTTGATTGTCTAAAGTTTAAAGTATCACAATTCAATCACTGATCTCTATAATACACTGGATAGTGAATAGCCTATAGAGTATAACAGTTTTTGTGAGGCATTTTTTGAAAGGTTACCGACCACGACCTCATATCTCACTCCATACAAACGAAAAAAGAGATTGAAGATATTTGCCGTAATTGAGCATTTATTTGATGTCAGTTGATGTCAACAAGCATTGCAGCTGTAAATATTGAAAAAAATAAAAGAAAATCCAGGTCCAGTAGCGTCCATACCGCTGGCGCCGCTGTTATTCTGTTATATGAGGGTACCGGCCACGACTATATTTTTGCCTCAAAAACTTTGTATGAATACACTATCCAGTGTATCAGTGCAATTTAATACAAAAAAATAGATTTTGTAAAGAGATTGATGGAGTTATCGGAAATAACATTTTCTATTTGCTTCTTATTGCTTTTTTGTCAACCATTTCTGCGTAAACATGTTGTTAAATTCCTTCCAGCTGTACTTCAAATCAAAACCATTCATCATTATTTCAATAATGGTTCATTTCATTGCAATAAATCACATCAAAAGTTCATTATATTTTTTCTCTTTACATATAAACATACCTAGATACATAAATATCAACCAAAATTACTGAAATCAAATTTTCTTTTCCAGTTGCTTCGAAAAATCCAAATAAATCATCTGCGAATGACGACAGTCACAGTCGTAGGCTACTTGAACAGCGCATAGCCCAGTTGGAAGCTGATGCCAAAGAACAAGACATTAAAGCACAAAAAATATTGGCAAATGTTCAAGCACGATTTAATTCAGTACAATCGAAATATGAAACTCACATTGCTGATTTGGAAACTCAAGTGTTGAGGTAAATAATTTGTTTGCACATTCACATACATACAGTACTATACATATAAATCACATTATGTGTGTGACAGTATGTCCGTTATACAAACAAAGATTATAACAAATTTTATTGTTTTTATCCTCATCCTCAGCTTGCAGGAAATCAATACAAAGTTGAATGAGAAAATTGAATCCCAAGTCAGGACACTCGATTATTTTGTCTCCAAAAAGTCTGAACGATATCATAATGGTTATACTCAAACTGAAGAGATTCCAGAACGACAACGCAGAACAGTAACATCATGTACGCAAACTGATTGTGTAACAAGTTACCCGTCATTAACAGCATCAACAACTACAACTACTACACTAGTATCCACAGCGACAAATACTTCGAGTGCTAACACCAGCGCCAGTTCCACTCCTTCAAACAGCAGACCGAGTTCAAAACAGTCGGGATTAAAGAAACCGACTGCCACCAGTAAACTACCATTTTCACAGTCAGATTCTACTATCTCGTCAGTCTATCATGCTGCAGCAAAAGAGGATGCTCATTTACTGGCAACAATCCGTGGCATGAGGGTTGACCTGGCTATTAAGGATAAAGCCATGCAAAGGCTAACTAGGGAATTAGACGAATGCAAGAGGACTATTCGAAAGTTGCAAAAAGAGAAGGAGGGTAAGTAGAATGGTTTTATGGTTGATTTTTTCTTTAATGCTGATTCAGTTTTTTTTCTTTTATATAAATGTAGAATCATTATTGAGATAAACATACCATTAAAATAATTGTTTTCATAAAAGTAATTGAAGAAGCGAAAAAAAAAATCAATGAAAGGGGAACAGCTTAAGTTTTTCCTTTAATTTTCCAGTTTTTGGCATAAGTTATTTGAAAAGGAAACCTTGGCCTACTTTCTTTCAATGGAATGAGTAGGCACCATATTTGATTGTTCTAATGATCCAAGCAAATGCGGATAATCTACAATAATAATTAATTAAGCAATGACAAAAAATAGGTGGATGTTTATTTTGAAAGCATTTCTGTTTTCAGAAAAAATTAAAAATAAAATGCACGACTGGGTCGCACGAACTTGCTCTTATGTGCGACCACAATGTGGTTTTAAAGTCTGCTAAAAATTTATTTTAGTATAAGGTAGTATTATGTGAGAATACAAAAATTAACAATTTAGGACCGCGATGCACATATTATGCATGAATGAAACTTACAGTTTTAATTGAAAAATAAAAAAAAAATTGTAAAAAACTACAGGGTGTCCCGAAACTCAAACTTTATTTTTTTTACGAAACTTAAAATATTTACTTTTGGATTTGTGATTGTGTTATTTAGGATTACGTAAAAAAAAAAGACACCGCAAAATTTAGAAATCTGTACCTAAAATGTGATTTTCACTATTTCATAAATATTTTTATTATAACTTAATCTAGTGAGACGGATTTTTTTCTCATTTTTTGCAGTACAGGTATAACCCCTACGCCGCGCCGCTTGACGTTGAGTTTCGGGACACCCTGTAAAGTTATAAAATAATTAATCAAAAAAAATCTGAAATTGTTGTGAAACCAACGCTATTGTACGCCATACGATTTCTTAAATAAATCTAAATTTATGATTCAAAAATCTAAATTTATGATACAAAAATTTCAAAAAGCGGTTTTAAAAAAAAAAATATTTTTATTTATATAAATTTTTGAAAACATTCTTAAGAAAACAGGTACGCCATTTTTTAGTGTTTATTAATGCGGAGCTAAAAAATAAATTTTGAAAAAAATCATCTAACCGTTTTCAAAATATCGAATTTTCAAAAAATAATTGTGAATTTTTTTTAAATTCAAAATTTGTTTTTTTTTTTTTTGCAAAATTTTGATATATAATATTGTTCAAACTTATTAGAAGCTCTTGTGTTAAAAATTTCATTAAAATCGGTTCAACAGATTATGAGATATTCAAAAACCGAAAAAAAAAATGGTACTATGAGATATACCGGTACTTAACGATAGATATAATTTTTTTTCCAATAATATAGTAAATCGTACTGATATTTGCTTCCATAATTTTTTTTTATCAAAATCGTAGGAGTCGTTTTTGAGAAAAATGAGATTTTCTTTACCGGGATTTTAAATTTTTGTATCGGAGGTACCGTTATTTTGGGTTATAAGAATAATTTGTATGTAGTCTGGTAGATAATATTAAAAAGCTGCTAGGTGCAGTTCTCAAAAAAAAATTTGAAACTTTTTTTAAAAATCCAAAAAAAATTTTAAAATTTTGCTACAATATTTTAAAAACTTTTTAAAACATTCTTTACAAAAAAAATTGATCAAAATCGGTTTAACCGAGTTTGATAAAATCGAAAATCAATGGGAGGTACCATTTTTCGTAAAATTTTTGTTTATAAAAAAAAAATACTGATTTTTTTTAAAGAAAAGTTGTGGGCACGTTTTTGAGAAAAATAGTATTTTCATTTTTTGCTAAAAAAAATTTGTACGGCAGCTACTATTATTTTTGGTTCTAAAAAAATTATTTGGCGAAAACTGTCTTCGTTTTCTTGTTGGAGACCACACAAAATTTTATTTCGTATCAACCGTGTTGACTTTTGTCAAAACAAAAATTTCTGAATGCCATCAGATTATTGAATTGACACTTGGTGGAAAAGGAATACAAAAGAGAAATAGATGATTGTTTTTACGTAAGTAAATTTTGGGTGACTTCTCTTATTGACGATTCTAAAAGCTTCCTCTCATTTGCTTATGATATTCGGTTAATTAATAGTGTTGTTGAATGTTCTCACCAAGAGTTAAGAATAACTGAACATGAGTACAAAAATGGGAATGATTTTCAGTTTTGATGACAAGTTGCTTACAATTTTATCAAATTCCCAAAGTCACGTCTCGGTTTGCATACATGCATACATATGTATGTACATACAATTCTTTGTTACGTATCATTGTATATTATGTTTATTTATCAAAAATCAAAAGGAAATTGTGTCGACTGGCATACTAATGAAGAGAACGAATTTCGCTGAATATAAATTAAGGTGAGGGTGTTTATCTGGCAAAACTAAATAGCAATACAAAATCTCAAACATTCTTGACTCCAATAAATATTTAAAATTTTATCTTGTATGCGTGGTTACAAATTAATTGACATACTATTTATATGTATTTTCATTTTATAGATTCTTTCAATAATGGATGAGTATGCTCGATTTTAAATAAACAAGTTGTGGGCTTCGTGATCTTAGCATCTCGTATATGGGATATTCGGAAAAAAAGGGTGCCATTTAAAAGGTCACCAATTGGTCATAAAAGGTCAGCTATTTTCAGAAATTGGTCAGGCTTAGAAAACTTGTAATCCAAGCTTGAACTTTTTCAAGGTCACTAGCGATTTTTGGCACCTCATTTATGGGATATTCGCAAAAAAAGTATACCATTTGTAAGAACACCGGATCGTGAAAAAAGACCAGCTAGTTTCAGTAATTGGTCAGGCATATATTTTTTAAAATTTTTTTCAAGGTCATAGCGATTTTTAGCACCTCATTTGTGGGATATTCGAAAAAAGTATATACCATCTGAAAGGTTACTTTATCCTTAAAAAAGGTCAGGCAGTTTCAGAAATTGGTCAGCTATAGATTTTTTTTATAAGCTTATTAATTTTTTAAGGTCATAAAAGGTCACGTGTACCTTTAGCACCTCATTTATGGCATATTCGAATAAAAAATATACCATCTGAAAGGTAACTCAATCCTCATAAAAGATCAACTAGTTTCTGAATTTGGCTGAATTTGTTAGATGACGGAACAGTGATTTTTAAAATAAAATTTCCATGGTGAATTGTCGTACATACACTTCAGAACAATTCAGAAAAAATTTGACAGATGTTTATTTAACAACATGGCCACTTTATAATCTAACAAATTTCGAACTTCTCTATTGAAACACCCTTTATTTGTGAAAATATTGCCTCCTGATAGTGTTGTTTTTAACAAATTATCATTGGCCAAATGTCTTAAGTTGCTAGGTCCACTTTTGACTGGAATTGAAAATTGATGTCATTTTCTTAAGAAACACCATTCTGCACAAACAGGTTAAATCACCTTTGTATAATGTAACGTTGCCTTTGCAGAAAAGAAAAACTTAATTTTTTATATAAAGCCTTATATAAGTGTTTTTTTGCTCTCCTGTAAAATTTGTCAAATTGGACATATGTAGTTTTACACATTTAGCGATGTACTGCACAAAAAGGGACATAAGTACAAATTCAAGTTGAGGTTTTTAGTTTTGTTTACAATAGTTTGTTCAAATGAAATTCATGCCTCAAAGCAATTTAATTTATATTTGTTTATTTTTTGTTATGTAAGTTTAACATTTTATCACAATTTACAACATTGTTTCAATTTAAATTTTCATCTCACTTATGTACATATATTCTGTTTGCTTCTTTTTATTTGCAGCTTTAAAATCCGACAAGCTTCAACACAATGCTTCTAGCAGTTCATCCATACGTAAAATCCACCATGATTCAAGTCAATTTAATTCAGACCAATCTAGTGATAGTCAAGCTCTTAAAGAAGCTCTCAATAAAATCAAACTTTTGGAATTTGATTATAAAACACTGCACGACAAACGCCTGCAAGATGTAAGTTTGATGGACACGCGCGGAACGAGAAATTCCCTGTGGCCTCCATCTGTATGAAAATTATATTAACCATATTTATTGTTTGTCAATTTTTTTTTTATTGTTTTTTTTTAAGTTGAAGACACTCCAAACTGCCCATGAACGTGAATTAAGCTCCTGCCATGAAACTGTTCGCATACTCCAACAACGTCTAACCGAACGTGATGAAGCTTATGCCATGCAAAAACGGCGAAAAGTCCCAGTTGATTATTATGCCCTCAAGGCTAAGGTGAGTAAGACAATATTAGGTCAATATGTGTATATTATTATACTTTTGCTTTTTATCATTATCATAACAATTTTTGTGTTTATTATATTTTATACATTTTCAAAAAAGGTATTGACTAACATTTAACTTTTACTCTTATTTTTTGGAATTTTAACTCTCAACATAAAATAATTAAAAAATACAACTTTAAAAAAAATCCAATTTTAACAAAACCAAAATAAATCATCATCACACAAACGTCAAATGCACTCTTACACCAAACACCACCACCTGCATAACTATATCACACATTCATTTTGTTTTAATTCATTAATTTAATTAAGATTGTCAATAAGCAATTAAAACTTTTTACTAAATCAAAATACTTTAAATCCTTAAACATCAAATACATTAAAAATGTTTATGTTAATCCGAAAAAAATATTTGGTTAAGTGATTTTAATTCTATAGTTTATAGATGGGTAGATAGATTGAATTTTAGATAATTTAATTTATGAATTAAAATCATTTTTCGTTATTTAGTTCATAATTTAATTCATAAATAAATAGAAAAAAATTTTTAAAAAGATTGCATGGGTATTTTTAATGAACTTTAAAAAAATTATGGTGTAGGTAGTTTTTTTTGTTGTATAGATTTGTCATTCCTTCCTTCTCTTTAATCCTACCTTGACCGAAAAAAATATTTATCCAAGAATAGCGGCGTTTTATTATCTACTTAAGTTCTTTCACTGGCGGGTAGACGGCTATTCAGTCGGTAGAGAGTACAAACTGTAGTGTAAGAAAAAAAGACAGTAGGGGTCCGATGCAAACTGGTCTTGCATCATTGCAAAAGTGCAAAGTTTTTTTTTTTTACAATGGGGTTAGGGTATAGTAATTTTACACTTCTGCATTTTTGCAATGATACAAGACCAGTTGCATCGGATTGGGAATACCCCTAATATCTACATGGGAAATAAACAAACATAATACAAACAGAGATGAGCATACAACAGTGTTTTTATTAGGATCCGTATCGTTTTATTATATCGGGGTGAACCATAATATGATTGGGTATTTATCATTTAATTGATAGGTGCTCTGATTCATTCCAATTCCGATTCGATTTTTGTTTGGTTGTGTCGATTTTGATGCAATTTCATCGTCAATTGGTAAAATCTTTATAATCATCATGATTTATGATCTAAACAGATCTAGTAGTATATTACTTCATGACAAAAACGTTATTGTATTTTTTCCTTCAACTTTTTTGTATTTGGTCAGTTTATATTTCAGATTCCTCACTAATTTTCCTCCGATAAAAATTGAGCAGACGAATCCAAATTTTTTTTTCCTCAGTATTTGACAAAAAAAACTGAGAAATTTGGCTGAGGAATTCTGTTTATATTTGTGAGATTGCTGAGATCTCTGGCGCAGGGACATAAAGCCCAAATTTTATTTTTGGGGCTTACGTCCCACTTGAGTGGGACATAAAACCAAAATTAAATACATACCTCTCTGTTTATACGCCGTAATGCTGGGTGCTAGCACTGTACTAATTTTCTTTAAAATAAAACAGTAACTAGTTATTATTATCTTCTATGCCTCTTAAAAAATTTGGGGCTTATGTCCCATTGTTAACGAAAAATATTTGGGACTTAGGTCCCACTTGGGTGGGACTTAAGGACCAAATTTAATTTGGGGTTTATGTCCCACTCAAGTGGGACATAAGCCCCAAAAATAAAATTTATAGGCTTTATGTCTCTGAGATCTCAGAAATATAAACCGACCAGAAATTTTTTATTAAAAATATTCATGCAAACTTAAATTTCCCCATAATTATGTACAACATTATACCTATACCAATAAAAAACTTCACTGCATGCCTTAGACCAAATTTAATTACTTTAGTTATAATATTTTGTTTAAATGTTAAATATCAATGTTCAAATTCATATAAATATATGTATGTATGTATAACTTGTTAGAAAATGTTAAAACAACAAAAAAATATTGTAAAAACTTTAGGTTTCATCTTTAGAACGCCGTCACTCGGAGCGTGAAGAGCGTTTACACATGTTAGTTGAAGCTTTAAGCAAAGGACGTTTAAATGGTGCCCTTGAGGACTTAATAAGTGATAATAACAATTAAACAATAATTTATTATTATTTTTTTTAACATTTTATATATATGTAGTTATAATAATTTATTATTACATTAAAATTACAAATAAAAACAAAAACAAAAAAAAACAATAAATTATTATTTGAGAAAATAAATTTTCTATAAAATTATAAATTAAATTTTAAAGTAAACATTACTTTTGTAACAAGGTTAGCATAAAGTAATGATTTGCTGGCGCGTGGTTGTCAACTATTTAAAATGTGTTATAAAACTAAATAAACAAACAAACAAAAAAATATAAAATATCAATGGAAATTGTGTCCGTCCGAGTTTGGGCAAATACAAACCGTAAACACATTTAATAAATTCAAAAGAAAAAATAATGTGTAATCTCAAAAAAAAAAAAAAAAATATGTCGATAATAAAATGAAGAACAAAACGTTTCCTTCCAGATTTAAAAAAAAAATTTTAAAACTATAATTTAAATTAAAAATACTCAAAAAATAAATGAAAAAATAAAAATTAAAAACAATTAATACAGGTAAACAAACGCAGCCAAATAAAAAAAAAGTGTTTTGTAGCTCAAATTTAAATTTATATTAGCTTGAGGAGAAGCAGAGTTTATTTTAAAAAAAAGTATTCAAAGTATTATTGTAATGTTCTTGTTTGCTTCTCCTCGTAGAGCATTTGAGTGTGTCTAGAGCGTCGTATATAGAAATAAGACTTAGTTTTTATAGTCAGCTTCGGAAAAGCCTTTACAAATATTAGTTCTAAAAATAAAAAAAAAACTATTAACATCAGTGAAATTCAAGTATCAATAGAACTAAGAACTATCTGCACTGGAAAACATTAAGGCTAGGTATGTAGTTCTTTTTGTTTTGTCAAAAATTATGTAATGCTGCCTTATCTGCACAAAAGTTTTAAGTTTGCAGACAAAACTCAAGTGAATTGAATTTAAAAATTAATAAAAAAAAAAAACTTGAAAAGACCTTTCCGAGCAGGGCTTATTATACAATATTTATAGTAATATTTATGTATATTTATTCGTCCACAGGGTGTACAACTAAAGACGTGTAGGATTTTTAAATTCTTAATTGACTTGGAACTAAATTAAAAAAATAATAACAATGCATAAAGTATTATGAAGGATACACAAATTTTCAATTGTTTACTTTTATTTAAATTTTAAATGTATAGCAAATTTTATTGATTGTGCAGAGTTGCCATACTGCATCAAAATCAGAAGTATATATCTATTTATTTATTTTGTATTTATTTTTGATCAAATCAAATTTTTTTTAAAGAACTTATTAATGCCTTCTATTAATGTCTACACAACCACTACCGAATGGAAAGGGAAAGCTTACAGGTTTGGATTTAGCCGTAATGAATGGATTGTTGGCTCCTGGTTTTTTACCTCGCCTAGAGCCATAATGATTTCGTGGCAGTTAAAAATGATTGTATCGTCCGCATATAGGATCGCTTCAGATAAGTTATTCCGGATAAGGAAATCGTTAAGGTACAAATTGAAAAGAAATAGACCAAGGATGGAACCCTGAGGGACCTCAGTTAGAATTGGGAAATTTATTGACTTAATGTTTGAAATGACACGTAAATGCTGCAAAATTTAAGTCTATAGTGCAACGACAGTGTGTAGCTCTGCAGTTGAAATGCGATGCAACGGAGGTTTAATTTTGTTTGCTTCATTCCCGATTTTATTCGATTTGATTCTAGAGATACTGTTCTTATCCTCCAGGACGCAGATAAATAAATCAAAACAACTGTTTAATAAACAAGAACAAATATGCGTTTTTCGCTTTATTTAAGAATCGAAACACGCCCACTTTAAAAACAAGTTATGATATGATTTACGCGCTGTACTCCAAGACAATGATAAAATCTTATATATTATTTCTATAGTCTAGAGTCTAGACTCACACCCTCCGACTCTTATACTACACCGATTTTGACAAATGACGTGTCAAACGGAGCGATATTACTTGCTGATTTGACGAATTATAATTTTATTTTAAAAATGTTAACAATTTGTTCAAAAACTGCATTTGTTTGTTTTCTTGCGTCTTTTATTTTTATGTACTCCAAGACAATGATAAAATCTTATATATTATTTCTAGAGTCTAGACTCACACTTTCCGGCTCTTATAGTACACCGATTTTGACAAATGACGTGTCAAACGAAGCGATATTACCTGCTGATTTGACGAATTATAATTTTATTTTAAAAATGTTAACAATTTGTTCAAAAACTGCATTTGTTTGTTTTCTTGCGTCTTTTATTTTTATGTAATTGCAAGAATTCTCGCACGGGTAGGCTAGTTATACAAAATCCTCGCTACTTTTCAATAACCATCTAGCTTACTCAGCATTATAGAGACAACAATTTAAGAATAATTTATTGCACACAGACACAATATTTCTGTACCTTAGGGACAATGTCCAATTTCTTAATTTTTGGGAAATCGAAAATTTCGTTTTTTAATTTCTCAAGTATTCTTAGAAACATTTAAATATTTATCTTCTAAAAATGTTTTTGTGTTTTTTTATTAAAATAGATTGTTTTCCTTGAAAATAAAGCATTGTGAAATTTGAAATTATCTTACGCTGAATCCAATTGGGTGTAGGTACTTGAGTTAATATTAAAAAAAAAATGGTCATTAGTCCTTTTAAAACCAAGGTACAAATATATGAACACCTTGATGTTATTTGCCGCTTGTGCAATAAATCATTTTGAAGTTAAAATTGAAAAAAAAATAGAAATATTTTTGCAATATTTTTGTTTCGATCTTGCTAAGCTTTTATTTTTGACAAAACTGGGAAAAAAAAGTAAGACTGAAAATGCTTTCCTACCCGTCTAAAGTTCGTCACCCTATAATTAGTAGTTATTTGACTAATAAGTATTACAATGTTTAACGTTTAAGGTATAGCCTAAACTCTTATGATATATAGTTGTCATTAATTTGCACTCTTCTTAAAAAAAAACAAAAAAAAATTATCTGTTGGTTCTTAGTGTGTTGCACGTTTTTTTTAATGTTTTTATTTACTATGTAAACAAAAAAACAAAATAAGTTACGTTTTATGTATACATACCAAATATTTGTATTATTTTTTCTATTAAAATTAATTATTTTTTTAATATTAAGTAATAATTATTGTAACATTGAAATATGAAAGGACTTTTGAAATACAAGAATAAAAACAAAAATTAAAATCAAAAACATGAATTCTTTTATTTATATATTTTTATTTAAATACAAATATTTATATATTTTTATTCAAAAACATTGAACAATTCAAGGAAAAAGTAGTATGTATATAGTCATACTATGCGTTTAATGAGCGAACATTGACGAGAATTTCATTATTTACACCAATGCAATAAGGTCGGAATTAAAATTTGACCGGGAAAAAATTTAATCGTACAATTTTATTTCACTATTTGTTAGAGGGTGTAATTAGAATTTGTAGTAAAATAGAAAAAAGAAAAAAAACAACAACACTTACAATATCATGTTATAATTTTTTTAACGCCAGAAATCCTTTCTTCAATTCTGTTTTTAAATAAATTATTTAAATTAACAATTTTTGGAAAATTAATTTTCAAACCTCAAATTTTTGTTTTTGTTTTTAACATTCAATGCTCTTACCAATTTTAAGTAAAATGCTAAAAACCAGATGCAAAAATGTCTTATAGTTTTTGAGAAAATTGAAAATAACAAAATGTCCTTTACTACTTACTTAGTAGAAATAGGATTTTTAGAGCAATTTTAACCAAGGATTGAAGCCAAATTAATGGAAACTTATTTCTGATATTTCTCAAAAAAACTATAAGACATTTTAGCATCTGGTTTTAAGCGCTTGTCTAAAAACGGAAGGGAGCATTGAATATTAAAACCAAAAATAGTAAGTATGTACTTAATAATAGGTGTTCCTCTACTTTAAAACTCTTTGTATTTGTTTGAATTTCTACGTCATTTTATTTTTTTTATATGAACTTTGGCAGACTTTGGTGTAGAAATTCACAGAAATGCACAGAGTTAATGTGAAATTAAAAAAAATAGTTTAAAAATTTGTTTGTTTCATTTTTTTTTCAAAATTTTGATTTTGAAAGACCACTTAACGATTGTCGATTTATTGAAATATTCTGAACATAGAGAAAAGGCTCAAAAATTAGACAACTGCAATTTTTAATGAAAGGGAACATCTCTCCACACTCTTTACTATGGAAATTTTTCAACCTAAGTAACTTTGTTTGCCATCACATACGTCCCCCGCTAACGTGCTTAAAAATCGCAGGGGTAATTGCTTCGTTTGGCCGACTTGCGAAAGTGCACAAACACAAACGAGAAATTCCGCGTGTTCTTTAATCCATTGCCACAGAAAGTGAGAGACTAGACAGCTGCAAATCAGCTGACACGTATTTCAGATGTCAGCTGTTTTTTTCACAAAAATCAGAAAAATTTTAGGATACCTTTGACCCTGTTTAGATTGGGAAGATTGAGTCCGGACTGGTGAGTGCCATCGGGTTTACATTCGAAACTTTGAGGTGCCTCAAAAAACATTGAAATAACAACAATTTCAACATTTCACACATTGAAACAACAACAAAGTAGAATCATGAGTCCGGTTTTTATGTATTCTTCGTGCCTCACGGGAGTCCTCACCCCACACTTCTCTTGCCTACGAACTGCCGTGATAACGGCCTCAATCTTCTAAATCTAAACAGCGTCTTTAAGATTTATTTTGCTGGTTTGTTCATCAGCTATTTTTTCCTATAGGATTCCAACAACACCAACCAATCCGGATTGCTTTTAAATTTTACTGGAACGCGACCAATGGCACTTCTGTTTGTTCTTTTACTTGAGAAGCATAGTTGTAATTACCAAGTGATAAAAAAGTGAAATATTTAAAAAGACATTGAAAAATTTTAAAATCCATTATTTAATAAAAAAAAAAATGAAGACGAAGTGCGTTGTGGCCAATTGTTGATCTATAAAAAACAGATCATAAATAACTGCGAATATAAGGCGTTTTTTTTTGCAAGCCCGGGGGGAATTGGTTGACACCCGACAGCGGGCATTAGCGACGCCATGACAATAAAAAACATGGAGTTTTCATACAAACTATCGATAACATGTATGTAATTCATGCCGGCAACACAGTTTTTCTGTAAGCTTAAGTTAAGCCCCGAGAATTCTCTGGGATTAGTTGTTGTTGCATTTAACATGTTAATTGTTTAGCATCGACGTCGTTTTTTTCATCCAATTCCCCCCGGGCTTGCAAAAAAACATGGCTAATATTGTAGATGATTTAAAAAAAAGGCAAATGCAATTTTTTGGGATTCCTGTTGAAATCTTATTTTCGGCAATTTCTTCATCATCAATTATATTATTTTTGGTGAATTGTTTCATTTTGAATATTCAACCTCCAAACCAACACACTTTTAAAACTTTTTCAACATTCTCCATAAAAAAATTGATCAATATTACTGATTTTTTTTTTTTAAACATGTGTGCACGTTTTTGAGAAAAATAATATTTTCATTTTTTGTTAAAAGAAATTGTACGACATGTACCGTTATTTTTAGTATTAAAAAAAAAAAATTTAAAAAACGTGTGGGGGGAATGTCCAAAAAACGCTAACTTTGAAGAACGCTAACGCTAACTTTGAAAAAAAAAGGACAAACAGACGGACAGAATGCGAGACCCAGTTTTTTTCAACTTCGCTATCATCGTAATGTCAACTATGATCAAAATCCCGAGTTCGATTTTTATAACGAATCCATAACTTGCCCTATAGTATGACGTACCTATATATCACAAGTAAAAACCTTCTTGCAATGTCTGCGAAATTATCTCCAAGTTGTGCCGAATTTTCGCTGAGTCCGTGTAACTTCTTAAAATATTAGTTCAATAAATTCACGCTCACGACTAAGGTTATTTCATATAATAAATGCATTTATTTTTAATTCAAAGTACGTATAACAACTGTCACTGTCAATCATTGCATTTTTACGTTTATTTAATATACATGTTATTATAGTTACGTACAAAAAAGGATTATCATAAGTTGATTCACATTGATGTTAATTAAAATTCTTTACAAATATTGGTTTATTTATTGTTATTCACATTTTGGCTAGCAGGGAGTTCAATTTACATCTTAATTCTAAAAGTACTAATATTTTACACGTTCGGGCTGTTTTATGTATTTATTGATGTGTAAACATCTATTCTGGCGGTAGGGTTAAAAAAAAGTTACGTAACGTATCTTGTGATGTGATTGTGATTCTGAGCCTCACGTTACTTTGAATATGTTTACACATCTTATCCGCGAGTCCCGGCACTCACACTTTTTTTATAATAGTTATTTTGGTTAATCACTTCCTGTTTCTGTTAACAAACTAAAATTAGATAATACACTTTTTTTATTGATGTATAATATTTTAACTTACCTTTATACATAATTCAATTGAAATATTTCTGCTCGTAGGCGTATCCTTGTGTTTCTTCATTTCTCACAGAAAATTAAAAAAACTATGAAAATAATAAGTTAAACAAAATACACTTGGTAAAAATAATATAATTATTAAATAAATAAAAAGAATAATCCTACAACGACTACTTATTCAAAGAATGTTGTACACTGTATGCCTTTAGGTTAACATTTTATCCTACTTTTATATCCTTTTAAAAATCAACCCTGATCCTACAATGGGATTTAAATTGAATTTCATACTCAATAGTCTGGATTTAATTTTCTTATCGCACATGTGCACTGTTTCGAGTTTGTATTGAACAAATGTTGCTCTAGCATACTTTTTAAGAGTAATACACCCACTCACATACCAACTTTATTGTAATTTATTATCAATTAATGTTCCTTACTCCTAAGCAGTTTTTTTTAGATTATCAATAAATACAGAATTAATACTTTATATTTTTTTTAGAGTTTTAATTTTTCGTGGTAGGAATTAGATATTATGTTAAAAAAAGAAATTTGTATATGGACTGTTTCCTAAAAATAAATGATAAGAAACTTTTTCAAAAATTTAAAAATCAATAACTTTATCCTTTGGGGACGCATCTCCCACGGAGAAGTATCGAAAGAATTTATTTTACAAATTTTACAAAAATGTCGATTTAAATAAAATTTTAAATGCAACAAAAACTAATCCCCTGGGACTTAGCTAAACTCAGAGAATTTTCGGAGATTAACTTGAGCGCACAGAAAAACTGTGTTACCAGCGTGATTTAAACTCCATTTTATTTCTGTGATGGCGTCGCTAATCCCCGCTGTCGTTATTTTCAACCAATTGTCCCAGGGATAGCAAAAAAAGCACACCTGATGATATATCGTCAGCTAAATACGTACAACTAACAACAGAAGTAGAGATTTTGATGCAATTTTCTTAAGAAACATTCTGTACAAATTGCTTTAATCACTTTTGTCTAATATATCGTAGTTGCAGAGTCTTTAAGAAAAAAAATTAGTTTTTTATATGGAACCTTTTATAAAATTTTTTGTTCGTTTTTGATGTGTAAAACTTACGTGTGATAAGTTCCGTGTCACATTTTACATTGTAATTGATTTTTGCACATTTTAACCGTGAGTCCCGGCACTCAGACAATTTTTGTCAAATTCTCCAAAGTGGACGCGTATTTTCGCCGATGATAATAGTCCTGTCAATAAATCATTTGACTCGAAAAAAATCGCCAGAAAGCTGGATTTTGGTATATATCGATATACCGCCGCTTACAATTTTACGGGGGGTTGAAGGCCCCCTTAAACGGTTTTTCAGGAATAGCTCCCAAATGGTAAGTTGTATCGAAAAAAATATCAAAGACTAATTTGTAGCTTAGAAAATTTCCTGCCAAAAAGATTAATATACCTACTTTTTTCATAAAAATAACCGTTTTCGAAATAAACCAATCGGAATAGTAAAAGGTTTAACTTTTCTATATTATATGGGAAACTGGGAAACCATTTGGCCTTTAACTCCCTGTAAAATTATTAGCGGTGCTCATATCGATGGGGACTTTTGACAGGTTCTTATAAGAACACCATGGGGAGGCTAAATACCAAATCCAGCTTTTCGTTCACATCATTATCATCGAATTTGGGCCAAAAGAAATTGGTTATCATCGATTAGTAGTGCTTTCCGTTTCAATTCCATCATCGTTTTCCAAGAATTTGCCATTTGGTGGAGCTCGTTTCAAATCCGGAAGACCAAAGATGATTTGTTTGCTCGAAATCTATGTTGTCTAGAGTGATTTATCTTTATGGACTGAAAAATAGAAGAAGCATTCAAATTAATAACAGATAAAACAACATGGCCGCCATGATATGTCAAAATCTAACCGTTCCTATTGGAAGACTCTTAGTGCCTCATTACACGGTCGTTTTACTGAAAAAGGCGAATACAGTGAGACTGATGCGTAAAAACGAGAAGGGTAGATTCCATCCAAAATCCGCCGATGCGCCAGCTTCAAGTAATATTTTAGAATTCAGCATGAAACACTTTAATGTGTGAGTCAAAGATACATATATGGATTTTATGGGGGTAAGATAGGGAAGCGTAGATTGAACTGAAAGGATTTTTTCTTCAACGTGTAGTCACGGAGTTCAGTAAAACGAACATCATTAAAACGACCTACGCGGTTAGGTATACTGCTTTTAGACCACTGCATTTTTTAATGAAAATGAACATCTCTCCACAGCTCAGGCTTAAAAATCGCAAGTGGTAATTGCTTCATTTAAAAGCAATATAGGAGCAACTAGCAACTATAGCCACTGTACTCTTTGATTTCGTACAATAGGTCTGTTCGGTAACCTAAAATTTCTTAGGACTGCTTTTAGACGATTGCGATTTTTAAGCGGCGTTTCTCTTTTGGTCTTCTTTCGGTTGCAAGGATGCTTTTAAACACTGCGATTTTTAATGGTTGCAATTTTTGTTAAATGAAAAGGAAACATATGTGCACACTCTTCACTCTGCTTTTGTCTCAAAAAATAAGAAAAGGCACAAAGAAGAAAGGGCGATAACTGCAATTTTTTCAACCTCAGCAATTTTGTCTAACCCGGCCACCACATACGTCCCCGCCTAGTTTCTTAAAAATCGCAAGGGGTGATTGCATCGTTTAAAAGCAGTCTAATTTAAATAAATTTTCACAATTTTCTTTCAAAATCAAAAAAAAATTCAATTTACCAAAAGGGATTTATGTATGTATATATCTCTTGTTTCCTTTACCATAAAAACCTAGAAAATTCACTAACAAATCGGTTTAAGTCTCTTTTCAATGATTTGATAATTGGCTATATAACAGACGATACAATGACGTCAAAGAAATCATTCAACTGGTATTCTAATCAATGAACAACAAGAGTTCCAGACGATACATCCGGTGCACCAGCATGAATGAAGTTCATTCATAGAAATTATTTGAAACTGCGTAGTAGACGAAGTTTAACCGAGAATATAATTGACATTAAACAGAAAAAGGTTCTTCTTGAGCATACCACATAATGATGGAAAAAATCCGTGCACATATGCGATAAGAAAATTGAATCAATTACAGCCCTCACAAAATGCAACGAAGTGTGAAATAAAAAGAGTTCGCATAGTCGAGGACTATTTTAGATGGTATAAAAGTGGTATTTGCGACTACCGGAAGCACAGTTTATCTCTAGCCGTAGAGAAGAATATTACTAAGTAAAAGCTTCACTAGAAAGTATATAGAAGCAGAAATAAGTATTCATAAATAAGTATTTCTGAAAAAAGTCAATTGGCAAAATAACAATGATTTTTGGAATTTGGCAACTGAAAACAGTTGTGGCAGTTTTGTTCGTTGGCACAAGTTTGGGTCTAGTGCAACGTGGTGCTGAGGACAACATTTGTGATCGAGACTATGATAAGAGTTGGCTTGTTGAAAGAAAGAATTTGATAGAAAGAACACCCGGCTTGACTAACAAACTAAAATATAATCACTTAGTTGAACGCTGGGAAAATAATTGGCGACTTACTGGTAGAGAAGACGTTACGCATGATCGTTTATTGAGGGCGGAATGGCATTCGGGAGGAAGAATGATTTCTGCATCAGGGACTCATGTTGACGAAAACGGACCTGAACCATTGGATATGTCAAAAACCTATATTTCACTTGAATTCCGCGGAGAACGACGAGATGAGCATGCTTTAAGTCGAGCAGATCGACGAGATGAGCGTGCATTGAACCGAGAACGAGTTGACCGAGGAGAATCAAGGCTGACCATTCCACGAGAGAATCGAGAAGACCGACGAGATGAGCGAGCATTGAACCGAGAACGAGTTGACCGAGAAGAATCAAGGCAAACCATTTCACGTGAAAACCGAGAAGACCGACAAGATGAGCGTGCATTAAACCGAGAAGATCGACGAGATGAGCGTGCATTGAACCGAGAAGATCGACGAGATGAGCGTGCATTGAACCGAGAACGAGTTGACCGCGGAGAATCAAAGCTGACTATTCCACGAGAAAATCGAGAAGACCGACGAGATGAGCGTGCATTTAACCGACAAGGTCGAAGAGATGAGTGTGCATTGAACCGAAAAGATCGACGAGTAGAGCGGGCATTGAACCGAGAACGAGTTGACCGAGAAGAATCAAGGCTGACCATTCCACGAGAAAATCGAGAAGACCGACGAGATGAGCGTGCATTGAACCGAGAACTAGTTGACCGAGAAGAATTAAGGCAAATCATTTCACGTGAAAACCGAGAAGACCGACAAGATAAGCGTGCATTAAATCAAGAAGATCGACGAGATGAGCGTGCATTGAACCGAGAACGAGTTGACCGAGAAGAATCAAGGCAAATCATTTCACGTGAAAACCGAGAAGACCGACGAGATGAGCGTGCATTAAACCGAGAAGATCGACGTGATGAGCGTGCATTGAACCGAGAACGAGTTGACCGAGTAGAATCAAGGCTGACCATTCCACTAGAAAATCGAGAAGACCGACGAGATGAGCGTGCATTAAACCGAGACGATCGACGAGATGAGCGTGCCTTAAACCGAAAACGAGTTGACCGAGAAGAATCAAGGCTGACCATTCCACGAGAAAATCGAGAAGACCGACGAGGTGAGCGTGCATTGAACCGAGAACGAGTTGACCGAGAAGAATCAAGGCAAACCATTTCACGTGAAAACCGAGAAGATCGAAGAGATGAGCGTGCATTGAACCGAGAAGATCGACGAGATGAGCGTGCATTGAACCGAGAACGAGTTGACCGAGGAGAATCAAGGCTGGCCATTCCACGAGAGAATCGAGAAGATCGACGAGATGAGCGTGCATTAAACCGAGAAGATCGACGAGATGAGCGTGCATTGAACCGAGAACGAGTTGACCGAGGAGAATCAAGGCTGACCATTCCACGAGAGAATCGAGAAGACCGACGAGATGAGCGAGCATTGAACCGAGAACGAGTTGACCGAGAAGAATCAAGGCAAACCATTTCACGTGAAAACCGAGAAGATCGACGAGATGAGCGTGCATTGAACCGAGAAGATCGACGAGATGAGCGAGCATTGAACCGAGAACGAATTGACCGCGGAGAATCAAAGCTGACTATTCCACGAGAAAATCGAGAAGACCGAAGAGATGAGCGTGCATTAAACCGAGAAGATCGACGAGATGAGCGAGCATTGAACCGAGAACGAGTTGACCGAGGAGAATCAAGGCTGACCTTTCCACGAGAGAATCGAGAAGACCGACGAGATGAGCGTGTATTAAACCGAGACGATCGACGAGATGAGCGTGCCTTGAACCGAGAACGAGTTGACCGAGCAGTATCAAGGCTGACCATTCCACGAGAAAATCGAGAAGACCGACGAGATGAGCGTGCATTAAACCGAGACGATCGACGAGATGAGCGTGCCTTGAACCGAGAGCGAGTTGACCTAAGGCTGACCATTCCACGAGAAAATCGAGAAGACCGACGAGATGAGCGTGCATTGAACCGAGAAGATCGACGAGATGAGCGTGCCTTGAACCGAGAACGAGTTGACCGAGCAGAATCAAGGCTGACCATTCCACGAGAAAATCGAGAAGACCGACGAGATGAGCGTGCATTAAACCGAGACGATCGACGAGATGAGCGTGCCTTGAACCGAGAACGAGTTGACCGAGCAGAATCAAGGCTGACCATTCCACGAGAAAATCGAGAAGACCGACGAGATGAGCGTGCATTGAACCGAGAACTAGTTGACCGAGAAGAATCAAGGCAAATCATTTCACGTGAAAACCGAGAAGACCGACGAGATGAGCGTGCATTAAACCAAGAAGATCGACGAGATGAGCGTGCATTGAACCGAGAACGAGTTGACCGAGAAGAATCAAGGCAAATCATTTCACGTGAAAACCGAGAAGACCGACGAGATGAGCGTGCATTAAACCGAGACGATCGACGAGATGAGCGTGCCTTGAACCGAGAACGAGTTGACCGAGCAGAATCAAGGCTGACCATTCCACGAGAAAATCGAGAAGACCGACGAGATGAGCGTGCATTAAACCGAGACGATCGACGAGATGAGCGGGCCTTGAACCGAGAACGAGTTGACCGAGCAGAATCAAGGCTGACCATTCCACGAGAAAATCGAGAAGACCGACGAGGTGAGCGTGCATTGAACCGAGAAGATCGACGAGTAGCGCAGACATTGAACCGAGAACGAGTAGACCGAGAAGAATCAAGGCAAACCATTTCACGTGAAAACCGAGAAGATCGACGAGATGAGCGTGCCTTGAACCGAGAACGAGTTGACCGAGCAGAATCAAGGCTGACCATTCCACGAGAAAATCGAGAAGACCGACGAGATGAGCGTGCATTGAACCGAGAAGATCGACGAGTAGCGCAGGCATTGAACCGAGAACGAGTTGACCGAGAAGAATCAAGGCAAACCATTTCACGTGAAAACCGAGAAGATCGACGAGATGAGCGTGCATTGAACCGAGAAGATCGACGAGATGAGCGAGCACTGAACCGAGAACGAGTTGACCGAGAAGAATCAAGGCTGACCATTCCACGAGAAAATCGAGAAGACCGACGAGATGAGCGAGCATTGAACCGAGAACGAGTTGACCGGGAAGAATCAAGGCAAACCATTTCACGTGAAAACCGAGAAGACCGACGAGAAGAGCGTGCATTGAACCGAGAACGAGTTGACCGAGAAGAATCAAGGCTGACCATTCCACGAGAAAATCGAGAAGACCGACGAGACGAGCGTGCATTGAACCGAGAACGAGTTGACCGAGAAGAATCAAGGCAAACCATTTCACGTGAAAACCGAGAAGACCGACGAGATGAGCGTGCATTAAACCGAGAAGACCGACGAGATGAGCGTGCATTAAACCGAAACGATCGACGAGATGAGCGTGCCTTGAACCGAGAACGAGTTGACCGCGAAGAATCAAGGCTGACCATTCACCGAGAACGAGTTGACCGAGGAGAATCAAGGCTAACCATTCCACGAGAAAATCGAGAAGACCGAAGAGATGAGCGTGTATTAAACCGAGAAGATCGACGAGATGTGCGTGCCTTGAACCGAGAACGAGTTGACCGAGAAGAATCAAGGCTGATCATTCCACGAGAAAATCGAGAAGACCGACGAGGTGAGCGTGCGGTGAACCGAGAACGAGTTGACCGAGAAGAATCAAGGCAAATCATTGCACGTGAAAACCGAGAAGACCGACGAGATGAGCGTGCATTTAACCGAGAAGATGGACGACATGAGCGAGCATCGAACCGAGAACGAGTTGACCGAGAAGAATCAAGGCAAACCATTTCACGTGAAAACCGAGAAGATCGACGAGATGAGCGTGCATTGAACAGAGAAGATCGACGAGATGAGCGAGGATTGAACCGAGAACGAGTTGACCGCGGAGAAGCAAGGCTGACTATTCCACGAGAAAATCTAGAAGACCGAAGAGATGATCGTGTATTAAACCGAGAAGATCGACGAGATGAGCGTGCTTTGAACCGAGAACGAGTTGACCGAGAAGAATCAAGGCAAACCATATCACGCGAAAGTCGAATGCAACCCGCTATCGAACGATTCACCAAGAAACGAAGCAATAACAACAAAGAAATCGAAAATCAAAACAATCCAAATACAGCTTCTGAGCGTGAAGAACAGTATATTGTTGATAATGTAAAAGGTATTTCTATGACTTTAGCTAAATATGCCAAAGCAAGTCTTATAACCCTGATTCAGGGTGGACTTCTAGCCCTTATCGCTATGAAAACTTTAAATTTAGAGAATGCAAAGTTTGGGTAAGAATTTTATTAAATAATTCTTAACAGTTCTTTTATAAATTTAATTTTTCTTTCAGAAATAGATTTTTCTACGAATCAAGAGATTTGACTGGGGCCACTGTGTCTTAAAATGTGATCTAAATGAATGTTAATACTTACAACATAATTACCTACCTATCTATTGTTGAAAAAAAATGTTATTTATTGTAGAAAAGTATTTAATTGTATATCAAAGTATTATTATTATTATTACATAAATAATATTCAATATAAACAAAAAGGAATAAAATAAAAATTATACATAGTTGAATTTTTCTTTTTCTTCGGCGGAAAAACGATATCAAAAGAATCTTACTAAAAACTATAGCTGGCAGTCGGCAATGTTTCCAAAAACAAAGATTAAATGTACTATAAATAAGACCAAGAGCTGACAGCAAATTTTGTGCGTAGGCACATAAAAGGGTGATACTTAGAATGGTCATGGTGTAGTAAATTTTGATCAATCCGCACCCTTAATTTCTTCCAAATAGGTACAACATTTAAAGCTCGTCTTTTAAAAATGCTATGGTTATTTTTTTAAATTTTTCTTTGCACATATGCATATCCTTATCTTAATTTATATCCTTAAATAAAAAAAAAAATACTTTTAAAAACAAAGCAGCTAAAATTTCATAAAAAATGGGGAAAAGCTTTTATGTATATCCTTACATTAAAAAAAATACCTTTAAAAACAAAGTAGCTACAATTTCATACAAAATGGGGAAAAGCTTTTCACACAATCTAAATAATAAATTCAAATAATAGTTTGCTTGATCTATTCCCGGTGTGGGCTTTAATAACATCCAGAATTTTTAAATCCCGACAGAAAATTAAAACACATTTCTAAGTATAATATTAAAAAAAAAACGGTTTGGTGCTTTCAACATTCCTCCATAATTGCTCTGCACAACTTAGCTTATTCTAATACATATGCCATAAAATGCACCAAAACTTACAGCACTGCCTTGTTTTAGGCCTCATTCGATCCAACATTAGAAGATACACTAAAATTCAGCCTTATTCTGCTAAACGTTCGCGTGAATTTGCGTATACCTACCTACATAAATTGCGATAAAAATAAAATTCTCTCAAAAACTTTATAAATAATTATTGAGTTTTTCCGAATTTAAAATATTGAAGAGTTAAAAGAATAATTTGTTTTTAATTAATGTCGAATTCCTTTAAAAAAATATCGAATGTTTTTCCAATCGAATCGAATTTTTTCTGTCAAAACGAATCTTGCTAGTGTAGAAAGAATCGTTTTGATAGAAAAAATTCAATTCTTTTTTTTGAAATTAATTCGACACGTGAACAATTCACATCCAAAAATTCGATGTGATCGATTTGCAGAATAGCGCTGATAATGTACCATGTTTAGATGGTAAGCCCACAATTAATTTTTTTATTATTTTCATTTTTTTAAAATAGTTTAGATGTACGAATATTTTATTTCGGCTCTTTGGATTATTTCAGTAATGCTTATACTAAGCAGTTTATTTGATTCCAACTAGGATTTACTTTTTAGGCCCTGATTTTTCTTAAATGCAGAGTAGAATGGTCGATATAATATCGTTCCTCCTATTTGCAAGTCTTCCTTGATTAGTAAATGGTTTTTAAGTGATATCGTACACAGACAAGTGGTTTTGAGTTTAAGTTTATTTTGTTAGTCTGTCTAAAGACCCGACAGCGCGTACGCGAAAATGATTTCGCGTACGCGAAATTAAGTGCTTCTCTTGTTTTTTTTGTTTGCTTACATAAATACAGTGCTAGCACCTAGCATTACAGCGTATAAACAGTACGGTATGTATGGGGGGGGGGGGGGGGGCATGGTGCCCCCTGCTTGGGTGTACGCAGTTTCTTTTGCATTTAAAGAATCTGGATTTAAAGCCAACCTCGCTCGCACCTACCCCAAAACCTATAGTTTCGCGTACGCGAAATCATTTTCGCGTACGCGCTGTCGGGGCTTTTGACAGAATCATTTTGTTATCAACCATAATCACTACATACTCAATTCACACTTTTGTTTCTTTTTATTTAATAAAAACTTAAATTTATTTAACAATTAATAAAATCAAAGATTATTCACATTGTCATTCCAATGCGCTCCTTTATTTCATCTTTTGACTTCGAATCGGCAGATGTAGCTATGCTTTCTGCAACTTTACTTGATCCTGGTTCTTGATCGGCCAATTTAGCCTTTTCAGCAGCTAAACGTTCCGCTCTGATTTGTTCGTATTCTTTTAACTCGGTGAGTTTTAATGTTATACTTTGCAATTCTCGTCTCCGCATTCTAAAATTATTATTAATTCTTACACCTTCGATTTCATCTTATAATATGCAAATTGCAACCTTACTTGATTCTTGTACTTGTTTATTTTGTCGGTTTTTTTTTTTTTTTTTATAAACAAAAAATTAAAACAGAAACATCTTCTGAAATTTGACAGTTGACAGCCAAAAACTTGTTTATTTTTATGGATAAGTTACCATAATTATTTTAATAGATAGTGATAGGGTAGAGCGTCCTATGGCTTTAAACGCAATAATAATAATAGGTGTATGTTTTTTTCAAATCCCAGAGGGAACTAGTTGCAAAAAACGATATCGGGGACTGGCGACGCCAATACAAGCCGTGTTTTTTTGTAAACCCGGGGGGAATTGGATGAAAAAAACGACGTCGGTGCTAAACAATTAACATGTTAAATGCAACAACAACTAATCCCGGAGAATTTTCGGGGCATAACTTAAGCGTACCGAAAAACTGTGTTACTGGCATGAATTGCATACATATTATCGATAGTTTGTATGAAAACTCCATGTTCTTTACTGTCATGGCGTCGCTAATCCCCGCTGTCGTTTTTTTCAACCAATTTCCCCCGGGCTTGCAAAAAAACACGCCTACAGAAAAAAAGGAGTTTCCATACAAACTACCGATAACAAGTAAGTAATTCCCACCGGTAACACAGTTTTTCTCCGTGTTTAAGTTAAGCCCCGGAAATTATCTGGGTTTAGCTAAGGCTATTAGGGATTAGTTGTTGTTGCATTTAACATGTAAATTGTTTAACCTCGAATCGTTTTTTTCATCCAATTTCCTTCGGGCTTGGAAAAAAACACACCTAAAAGCACTCTCCATCTCGTTTTTATAAATTGATCAACAGCGACAAAAAATAATTTAAGCAAACTAATCCAAAAAATTTCAGTCTCAGCTTTTTGACAGCAAATGTGAGGAATATCACTGAGGAATTACATAAGATTTCTGAGATTGTTGAGATCTCAGGGCCAGTTGTACAAATATTTAAACCGTGGTTCAGCAATTTTTATCCAACGATTCCGGCGGATTAATTGAGTTTCAACAGTGGTTTACTGTTCAAGTGTGTGATAACAACCAATTACATACTTGAACCAGCGTTGAACCTTAGGGCCAGTTGTACAATAGTGATTTTAACTCACCGGTTTCGGCGGACTTAACTAACGTTCAACGCTGGTTCAAGTATGTAATTGGTTATTATCACACACTTGAACAGAAAACCACTGTTGAAACTCAATTAATCCGCCGGAATCGAAGAATTAAAATTGCTGAACCACGGTTCAGCTACTTTTTATGATTTTTTATGTGTGATAATAACCAGTATGCAACTTGAACCAGCGTTGAACCTTAGTTAATCTTTCGAAATCGGTGAGTTAAAATCTTGAACCGAGGCTGAACCACTATTGTACAACTGGCCCTCAGAGATGTCAATAAACCTGAACTAGCTAGGGAAAACTCACGTTTGAGGAATTGTGGCCGTGCCAAAAAAATTTTTAAGAAAACTTCCTGGCTGACTTTAAGCCCGCATCACACGACGCTTGTTTTCCTGCTAGAAATGCTTGCTGGCTTTCGTGCTGGCTATTGAGCTGGAAAATGGCGTCACTGCTGGCTCTCTTGATAGAAGCGCTGCTAGATTTCAAAGTTAGAACCGGTGCTATTTTTCTTGCTTGTTTTGCTGCTGGATTTTAGCAGACGTCAATAGGTACATCTATATTTTCAAATGTCATTTGTTCTCTTTCGTTTTTATTTATTTTCTAATAGTTTTTTTAACTTAAACAAAATTAAATGTGATTTCATTAATTAGTATATTTAGTTCTATCAGATGTATGCATTTTTTGTGAAAATTTGTGTAGATAAATATTGTGAAAATTTGAGCAAATTCGCAAGAAATTTCAAAAAACCATCAGCGAATCCAGCTCCAAAACAATTATCGAGTGAAGCCAAAGAATTCAAACCAGCAAAACATCCAGCACCACACCATGCAACAAAACCACGAAACACGAAAGCCAGCAAGCATTTCTAGCAGCAAAACAAGCGTCGTGTGATGCGGGCTTTATGGAAAGTTCAAACATTTTCAATTACACTTAATTACCGACAAAATTGGTTTTATAGCAACTTATTTCTGTTTCCAACTTAACAATCAATTGTCAAACATCACAGTCTAATAACTGTCACCACGAAATAAAGTTGCAAAAACATCCCGAGAAAATAAAAGTATTCCATTTTTTCTCTTTATTTTTGTTAAATTCACTGAATACTCTTTTAGTTAAACATAAAATAAAATTTTAAATATGCTTTATCTTGAGGATTATTTGGAAAGTAAGTGAAAAGTTAATTCCTGTGTGAAAACTTATAAATACAAACTGAGACTCCGATGGACATGTCGCGACTACGCTGGAGAAACACTGTTTTTGTTTACTCTTGACAATATATAATAATCTTTATTTTTTTTGTAGTGATTGAACATCTTCCCCAAGAACTGAGAGATCGTTTCACGGAAATGCGTGAGCTCGACTTAACTGTTCAAAGTAAGCTACTCCCATATCTTGCTTAAAAAATTCACATTAATTTTCTACCCACTCATAGATAGCATGGATTCATTGGAAAAGAAAGCACGTACATTCTTCCTGCAATGCAAACGAGGTGAATTGCAAAGTACTGCTGCCGAAATAGAGTTCCAAAATCTGCGAAAAGAATACTATAAAGTTCTGGAAGACGCTGACGAAAAAGTCGCCATCGCCACACAAATACACGATTTGGTTGAACGGTATTTGCGTCGTCTTGACAGCGAACTGTTCAAATTCAAATGCGAATTAGAAGCCGACAACAATGGCATAACGGAAATCCTCGAAAAGAGATCATTGGAACTAGATGGTTCAAGTTCGATTAGCAGCAGTATTGGACATCAAAAGGAGAATCGCTACTTTGGCTCCATCGCAACAAATAATCACACAGGCGGCTCGACTGCTAGTCTACCTAAAGACAACCGTTTTAGACCGAAGCCGGAGAAGCGCCGCGACAGCACACCGGCTCCCATTGTGGAAAAACGTCCAAATTTGAGCAACACTATTCCGACTCCAGCCACTCCACCCGCTCCGATTGTTCAGCCGACCACACCGAATGTCACTCATCATGCAGTGATTCCACCAACTGCGGCCGGTCCTTCTGTTTCGTATAATCTTCAGCATATGGGCGGTGCTGGAAATGCCATTGCCGCTGCAGCAAGTCAAGCGATTGTTGCCACTCAACAAATGCAGCAAGGTCGCCGAACTGCCAGTCTAAAAGCTTCTTACGAAGCAATCCATGGCGCTGCCGGAGGCGCAACTCCACATGAATTTTGGATTAATAGAGACATTAACACCCCTAGCGGACAGAACGCTTTACAGACTGTTGACCGCGATTCAAGCGCAAGGAAGCATAAAAAGTTAGAAAATTATCAAGTTTTGAATAAGTTTGGTTTCAATTTTAATTTATTTGTCTGTCCAGAAAAATCTCATCTCATTTAGCACAACATACACCAGCTACACCAACTCCAATTCCATCCTCATCGTCCTCAATCAGTTCACATGCTGAATCTTCAACATCCAGCATTGCAGAAGTGGTTCCTTCACCAGCTGCGGTTAATGCTATTGCCACAACATCTGCCGCCGCTGCAGTTCAGCGTAATAGTGCAGCTGCAGATAATAAAGGTTTGGTTGTAGAACAAACTGCTGAAGGCGAATGGTCCTACGACCCCAATGAGCCGCGCTACTGCATTTGCAACCAAGTGTCCTATGGCGATATGGTCGCTTGCGACAATGATGCAGTAAGTCCTTTTACACTATCAAATAACCTGGTATTTCTAATCGTGATTATGGCTTCTTCTTAATTTCAGTGCCCGTTCGAATGGTTCCATTATCCTTGTGTTGGTATCACACAACCACCCAAAGGCAAGTGGTACTGCCCAAAATGTACCGCATCGATGCGCCGAAGAGGCAACCGCAAAAACTAAAATTGTATTACTGCATTTCCTTGAAATTTTGGGACATGTTTCGATTAAGCTTGAAAATAAAATGAAAGAGTCTTACAGTTTGATGGCCTCGGAACTTGTGTCTTCATACTTTCCTTTGAAGTTTATTTCTAATAAGTCGTTCAAGTTATCTTGGTAATGATTTACCGGCGAGAAACAACATTATTCCTTCTGCTTTGTCCCCTTAGAGAATCATTTCAACTAAATCGACTATGCTTTCCCAGATTATATTCGAGAGACGTCAAGACGTCAAATCAAAATGGAAATAAAACAAAGAATTGCATTTATATCACATTTATTTGGAAGCACGCTGTACAAAGTTCCACATAAAAAATATACAATATTATTCGTCAAACTACCCGTCCTTAGGAATTATCATGTATCACTTTAGATGCGTACACATCATACCCCAAGCTAATTATGTTATCATAGAACACCCGATACTTGGTGGGAAGCCAATAGAAATTAACAAACTGCGCTGGAGGCCAAATCGCCCACTCAGCTGCATACAACCTCCACGCCTTTTCCTTCATCTCTTCCCAGACCTGTTGGCGCGTCTTTTGTTCCAGAATGCCGAGCGTTACAAAAAAAGCTGATATGTAAACAGGCGAACAAATAAATTGATCTAATGCTATTTTTTGCACCACAGTACGAAGGCCACGTCCAGGCATTCGTCGATCTAAATATTTATACCAATAGTGACAAATTACTCCAACGCTCACTCCCGAAAGGCCCATATTCATGGTTCGTCGTTGATCCCATTTTTCCAATTCACCAGAGTACTTTTCGTATTGTTGTTCAAGAGTGTCCCCGGTTGATGATAGACTTAATGAGATTGTTACGTTGGTGATAAGTAGATATTTATCACTGAAGGCAGTACGATGGAAAGATTTGAGCTTTTTTACAGCCCCTGTTTGGGCTACGGTTCTCAAGGCTGATCTTATCGCAATCATTATTGCTTGATTGTTAGAATTCTTGAACAAATATAGTACGCAGGTGAATTATGTATTAGCTTAATATATATTCGTCATCGCTTGAAGAAATGTTATAAAACGACTAAACTACTTCAAATATACCTTCGTATAGAAATAAAAGAGATGGACTTGTTGAGATCCAAATGTTTATTTTCGTTAATCAACGTCATAATTCGCACATGCTGTTTGAAATGACAAAATTTGACAAATGGAAGATTTTAGACAGGGTGGTATGCATTATGTTTTTCCAGAACTGCTCAAACTATTTATCGTCGACGATAGAATTATATATTTTCGGAAATGCACTTGAGTGATCATACAAAAACAATTATAACAAAATTATTTGATGCATTTTAGTTGCGGTTTGTTATTTTTCGTCTGAATTCGTTCACTTATACTTTCGTGAAAGTGGTCACACCATTTAAATAAAACTGATATTTGGTGAAATAGGAATAAAAAGAGACAGATGACGTTTTGTCAACCAGGGGCCAGGGGGCCAGTGAATCGAAAAACTTTTCACACCAATTTCCGATTCAGGTTTTGGGAAAACGTGAAATCAAACTACAAAAACTTTGTTACGAATAATTTTCTTTCATGCCGTGATTTGGAAGAGAATCTTTGGAAAGAGAGGGTGACAATTAGGCCTATTCTGCCACATCTGTTATTCTGCTACGAATCTTCTGCTATGAATCGTAAAAGATTTCCACCATAAAAGATTTTTTATAATATGTATTCAGAAGTTCGACTTTTTATAAAATTCTGTTATGAAACTTCGAAAACGAAATATGCAAACAAACATAACTGCTCAGCTGTTCTTAAAAAAAAAATTCATTAGGCGTTTTTCTTTTTTGGCCACGAGCGTGGCACTGAGCTGTCAAAAATCATTCAACTCTCAACTTGCATTTCTTTTTTAGCTCAGAGCTCGACCGGGGCTCGCTCGATGAGCTCGGAAAAAAAATGACCGGGCACATCGAGCACAAAGCTGAGCGCGGCTAACTTCATATAATTTTCATGTAATTTGACAGATGTGAGAGTTCAGTGCTCAATTGAGTTTCTTAAATAGATCGGTGCGCTCAGGTCACGCTCTGTTCGGAGTGAGCCATATTCCTCAGAGCCCGCTCTGTGCCCCGCTCGGGGCTAAAAAAGAAAAACGCCTAATGAGAGCGATTTTAACTTTTTCACAGAATATGACATTTTAACCAATATTTCAAACGGAAATTATGGAAACAAAACAAACAAATTAATAAAATAAAACAGAGATTTAATCGTGTATTTCCAACTTAAAAGCGGTGAGCAGGGAGCAGCCAGGAACAGATTAAAATCTTTCTCAAAAAAAAAAATATATATAAATATACAAAATTCAATATGATGAGATGGCAGTTCCTATAGCAATTTGTTTTGACACCAACACTCCATTCCAAACTGTATGCATATTATCGAAGTTATCGAATTAGTTGTGAAATCTTTGTATATATATAGGGTTTATATACAAAGGTGAAATTCGCAAATGACATTTGATTTTGTTCAAAAATCAAAACGAAAACAAAACACAGTTTTTGTTAAAAACATAATTATTCCCTTTTGTGAATAAACATTAGTTGTAATTAAAAATGGACATATCACAGAGTATTGAATTCTATTCCCTTTGTGAAAATTTTGAAAAGATCAAATCCTCCCAAGAGATTGCACAAAAAAAGAAAAAAATTGAAAAAACAATAAATTCTTTTCTTGATTTTAGTAAAGAATTTCGCAAAAAACATGGAGATGTGAGTAATTATGTTTTAAACAAAAAGTATAATTAAATTCTATTAACTCATCATTTGCCTCTAAGAACTGCAACTCTAGCATTTACTGCCTTCTGAGGTGTCTTATACCTGATTCGGATAATGCCAGAGGCAGCTACGGTATTCAAATCACAACTTTAGGAAAGATTTACATCAAAATTCTTCAGTTACCATCAGGAGGTGGGAATATTTTGTATAGGTACCAAAGTGTTTATTTCTTCAAAAAAAGAGATTACTCATTGCAGGAGATGACGCTTCCAAATTGCTACATCGTGGTGCCACTACCAGAACACATGGAGACTATGCAGATATTGTATACGGTGTTCTGAAAACTCGGACAACGAATAAACCGAGTGAACTAAAACTGTTTGATATTCACGCAATGTTGGATAAAATTTCATCACAAGACCGCAGAAGTAAGTCAAATTAAAAACAAACAACTTCACACTATTGTGGTCATTGAATTTCAGTAGTTGAAGGATAGTACTAATAATGGTACCGCGGTTCTGTTCGTCTGTTATTAAACCTACAACCTCCTCATTTTGAGAACTCGTAGAGTTGCAAGAATATTAAAAGAGATAAAGCCACTGCGACACTGCGTAAAATTTGTTCTATTTAATTGGATAGATACTGGATATTCAGAGTGAATGGAGAACAGCATTTGTCCAGCCTGTTACCTTCGTTCCCCCTTCCAAATTTCGTGCAATTGCTCTTACATAAGCCTCTTATTTCCAAGGTGATGGGAATGCAGATTTATCATCAGCTTAAGATATAGCTAGATGAACAGAAGCTTCTCAATTATTTTATTATTATTTTAACAGGTCTCAAACTGGATCAATTGCAAAACTTAAACTTCCAAAGGTATAAATATATAGATATCACAGTGACATACCTTAAGAACCTTGAGTTCCTCTGCTTGAAACAAGAGCATTTATTTTTAAGACTTTTTTCCACATTCATTTAAAAAAGGCAATCTTTTCTTTTAAAGTTCAAGCCATTAATACACATTGAAATTTACAGTAAGCTTAAGCATAATAAAAGTACCTTCTAAACTAGCATTTCTTTACAGTCGAATTATGAAATAATTTAAGAAAAATTCTGAGTAATTTTTAATTAAAAACTAACGAAATTGACAACAGCTAAAGGTCTTTCTCTTACCCTAAATTGCTTTCGTTATTAGAATTATTTTAATGAAATCTTGGATTAAATTTTTTTTCATATGCCAAGTGCTGTTTTCATAATTTTTTCAGAATTTCTTGCAACTTCTCTAGAAGAATTTCGAATGTAGTTTTTTTTTGATGAAATTGGTGAGGGAAACCGATCTCCTCACCGATTTCTCTAAAAAAAAAACCGTTGTATTTGAATTGAATAGTTTTGAATTCCATCAATTTCCTTTGCACTCTTTATTACTCCCTTTTGTTCAACATCCACTAAATTAATAAGACGGTTTTTTCCTCATTAAAATTGTTTTGTTCAAACTCTTCGGTACAAGTGATGGTTCCCCTTAGGATATTATATTTAACGGTCGCATATTCAAGAATAAGATCTGAAAGTTAAGAGAAAATAATATTTTGTAAAAAATTCAATGATCACAAAAAATAACAATATTTCAATTCTAGAAATTTTATGTTATTTTTGTTTTTTATGCTTTTTAAAATTCAAACAAAATTAAGCAAAATATATTATGTTTCTAGATACTCTAGGTACTAGCCTTTAATATGTTTTATATTGATGATTTTAAAGCTTGAGACAAACTTAAACGTTTTTTTTTTGCAGGCATCGAAAATATTCTAACCACTCTTTCAGAAACTGCATCTGCTCTTGAACAAAAATGGTTTATACGTTTGCTTTTAAAGCGAATGAATTTAGGAATCGGCGAAGCATGGATCTTTTCCATACTCCATCCCCGAGCGAAGGAATTCTTTACTCGATGCTCAGATTTGGAAAAAGTCTGTATTGCCATTGAGCGCGGTGATGAATTATGCTTAGAAAATGTTATAGCTCCTTTTAATCATGTTCGTCCTATGCTATGTGAACGTTTGAAAATGAATTGCTTGAATGATATTATGCTCAATGACAATTTATATGCTGAAACTAAAATGGATGGTGAACGCTTTCAGCTGCACATGGATGGGGGAAAGTTTAAATATATTTCTCGTAATGGTGCTGACTATACCAAATACTTTGGAAGTAATTCAAACGAAGGAAATTTGACGCCTATAATAGTGAGTTTGATCGAAAATCATGTCAAGAGTATTATTTTAGACGGTGAGATGATGGTTTGGGATAAAGAATCATCTTCATACCGTGTAAAGGGTGAAAACTTCGACGTAAAGCATCTTCAATTAGGCGGCAATCTACGTCCATGTTTTGTGGCTTATGATCTGATTTATCTTAATGGAGAAAGCTATACCGAAAAGATTTATAAAGAACGAGTTGATAAGCTAAAAACCTGTTTTAAGGAACAGGCAGGTGTTTTGCAATTGGGAAAACCAACAAAAGTTTGTACGCTGGATCATTTTAGGGAAATCTTTAATCAGGCATTAGACGCAAACGAGGAGGGAGTTGTCATCAAAATGCATCGATCTCAGTATAAACCTGGATCTCGTGCTGGAGGATGGTATAAAGTGAAAGCAGATGTAATTTTGATAAAAAGAAAAAAAATTCCCGAGATCTAATATGATTTTGTTGTTGTTTTAGTACATTAACGGTCTGGTTGATGATATGGATATGCTTATAATGGGGGGCTACTATAATCGCACCAAATCATTCGTCAATAGCTATTTGGTTGGCGTTATCCAAGGAGAAGAAAGTGAGTTTCAATGATTGAATATTTTTAAATAAAATAATAAGTTACATTTTTTGACTTCCAGACAATGCAAAAATGCATTGCGTGGGAAAAGTAGGAATTGGACTATCGGAAGTTGAGAGATCAACTTTGAACTCAAATCTCTCGTCAAAATGGAAAAAGGGCTTTACACCTAAAACGATGTGTTTTGGGTACTTAAGTCCTGATGTATGGATTGAACCTAAGAATTCCGTTGTACTAAAGATTAAAGCAAGTGAACTTGGACAAGCATCTTCATTTGCAACACCTTACTCTTTGAGATTTCCTCGAATTGTGGAAATTCGAAGAGACAAACCTTGGTTTGAATGTATGACATTAAAAGAATTTGAAGATTTCTATCAGGTATGTATATACATACATAAATGAGTTAAAAATTTGTTGAGTATTATGTGGAGAAAAAAAATTAAAAAATAATACATTCGGATCTAAACCAAATTGATAGTGTTGCTTGGTCATTTCTTCAATTTTATTTAGAAAAACTTTTTGCCACGACTGAGAGGTTCAAATAAAATTGAACAAATGAATAAGCACCAGAAAAAGGAGGTTGATGATCGGCGTGGCAGTCGTGAAATAGCTATAAAAACTTGTTGGTAGCTCACTCAAGTGTTGTTGTTCATTCAAAACTTCAATATTAATATTATGGTGCGAAAGCTTGGCAGCCTAACTGCAAGTGTGTTATCACAGAAAAAGCTCTTACCAATTGATAGTGATTAATTTGTTCTCTGGGAACTACAAAAATAAGTGCCTGGCTTTATTTATTGCAGAAGTTTTTTTGTATTTGCTGCTTAACTAGAAATTGCTCTGTAGAAACCTCTTATTTTAGGGTGATCATGGGGTTAAAAAAATCAACAAACGTGAACTGAACGAAGAAGATATGGTTTCTGTTAAGAAAGCTAAGAGAAGTTCAACTAAGTCTAAAAGTTCAACTACAGTCTATTCCAATAATTTCGATAAAAATGAGGTAATTCATTCTAATTCAATAATTTAAATTTAATGATATTTTATAAAATAAAGATTTTTTTTAGATCCAAGTGGAGTCATCGATTTTTGAGGATTTTAATTTTTGTATTCTCAGTTCTCTGAGAGGAAGTCATTCAGTTAACAAACTTAAAGAGTTGGTTATACAAAATGGCGGAAATATAGTAGAGAATCCCTCACCAACGGATTATAAATGCATTTGCATAGCAGGCGAGATTACGCAACGTGTGGAAGGACTTTGCAAAACTGGTTATTACAATGTAGTATCTTGTAATTGGTTAATTGATACCGCTGAACAAAATCGTATGCAACTTAAACCAAGAGACATGATAAGTACAACAGCTCAAATGAAGGAACAATTTAATGTGATATTTGATGCTAATGGAGATTCCTATACCGATCATGTAGATGAAGAGGAATTAAAGAGCCTGTTTAAAGAATTGAATTCAAATGTAAGTTGATGCAAACAAAATTTGTTAATCAGTTAAATAAAATTGTACATTCATCTATTTTTAAGGACTTGCCATTACTGCAAGAAAATGAGATGTACTCTCTCGAAGAGGAAATATATGGGGAAAATAATTCTCCGAACTTCTTTCGCAATTTCAAAGCTTTTTTCTATAGTCCAGATGCTGCAAAAGATAAACTTTTACATACATCTACTGTTCCCAAGTTAATTTTTCAATGGCGTGGAGGTTCCTGTCCAGACATAACAGCTTTGGATGGCGAAAAGAAAATTAAATTTGTGTTTGCTGACTTACATGAAACTGATATGAATGCACTGGAAATGTGGTTCCTTGTGACATTCACAAAACGGCTGCTGAAAGTCAAAGTTGTATCCATTGATTGGATAACTGACAGTGATAAAGAGGGCAAGAGATTGCCAATTGATAATTATATAATAAAATTCTAGTTATAATATTGAAACCATAAATAGATTAAAACGTGTTTGAGCAAAAGGATTTTGTTTGACCTGACCTATAAAGCTTTAGTGTTTGGTTTAATACTAAGAAATATAAATCAAGTAGAACTCATGTCTAAGACTAAAATGAATGCATGAGACTAGATAAGGAGATTACGTCGAGATGAATGTAAATATAGGAGTTGCACTATTATGAAGAGTGAATACGAGTGTGCATTTGTAGGGCAGCTAGTGTATTGTATGTTGGAGCTTAAGAGAATAGGATTACATTGTGTGATGCGGTGTGCAGCATCAAAGGTCTGTGTGGTCAAAGATGTTTTAATTTTTGATTAAGACATCCCAGGCGTGTGGGTTGAAAGAAATGTTCATATTGCAAATGAAAATGGGTGGTCTTCAAAGTCGTAATAGAGAAATACAGAGATTTATTTGTTTATTAGTTGAAAAAAAAAAATATCAAAAAGGAAAAAAATTCTTAAGTTTTGAACTGTGCTTAAAGAATTTAATTAACTTCAGCTGCACATAAAAGCAATACAAATATAAATGTATAACATAAATATTTAATGGACCTTATCTAAGTTTTGTACAGTCCATCTTTTAAATTAAAACAAAATAAATATGTGCACGACTGGGTCGCACGAACTTGCTCTTATGTGCGATCTTACTGTGTTTTAAAGTTTTAATAGGTGTGTTTTATTCATTGCTGCATAGCCAGCGCAGCACAAGTCTGAATAAAACGAAAGCTCACTCTATACGTTTATTTCAATTATTGAAAGCTCTATCGCCAGCACAGCCATCTTTATTTTTACTGACTTCTTTTTCGCCAGCAATCAAATTGTTTTTGTTTGCCAAGGGAAATTTTGCTGCGCTGGCTATGCAGCAATGAATAAAACACACCTAATATTTCAAAAACTATCACCCCTGTTCTGATTTCCGTTCCGAATCAAATCCGTAAACGCAATTAATTCCCTCACGGATTCAAAAAAAGTGTTCTGATTTTCACTTTCACGTTAGCTTTTTTGCTTTCGAAATTAGTAAAAACAAAATTAAAAAAAAAATTAATTAAATCACAAAAAAAATCTAACTTAGCCAGTTCAGGTTTTTTGAGATCTCAGCAATCTCAGAAATGTGACGTAATTCCTCAGTGAGATTCCTCACTTTGCTGTCAAAAAGCTGAGATTGAAATTTTTTGGATTCGCAGTTGATAAATTTATAAAAACGAGATGGAGAGTGCTTTTGACTTCTAAAGGAGAAATTTTGTTCAGGTTTCTCCTTCTCCTCAGTGGAGCTGATAGACGTTTGCTCAGTGGGATCTCAGAAACGTGAACTGGCTAAATATACGTATAAATACCGTGTCAGTTCAATTCGGACACGAAAACTCAAATGAATTTTCAAATGACAATTATTTTCAATCCGATTGAAAATCAAAGCACACTCATTCTGCAAGTTTTCAAAGCGAAAAGAATTTCAGAACACCTAGAGTTTGAAAACTAAAGGATTTTAAAACCGATCGGAAATCAGAACAGGGGTGAATATTTATCTTATAAAAGAAATAAATTAGTTATGGGAGCCTATATTGTATATCACCTGCTTAAAACGTAGTTAAGGTAGTATTATGCGAGTAGGTACATTTATTTATGAACAATGTAGCATCGTGTTGCAAATATGCATGGAACTTCCAGTTTAGACTGAAAAATTGTAAAAAAATATGTAATTAAACATAAAGTGATTAAACAACGTCTGAAATTGTTTTGACACCAATGCGATGTACATCATCCGATTTCTTAAGGAAATCTCAATTTTTGAGAAAAAAAAATTGAAAATCGTTGGAGCAGTTTAGTTTTTTATATATACAATTTTGAAAAATTAAAAAAAAAAAAAAAATGGTACGCAATTTTTTAGCCTTTATTTATTTATTTTATTAAAAAAAATACCATCTACTAATTTTCAAAATATGGAATTTTCAAAAAATAATTTTGAAATTTTTTTTAAAAATCAATAATTTATTTTTTTTGAAAATTTTGGTATGCAATATTATTAGAACTTATTTGAGGCTTGTGCAAAAAAATTAATTAAAATCAGTTCAACTAATAATGAGATAGCCGAAAATAAAAAAAAAATGGTTCTATGAGAGATAACATTTTTAAACGATAGATAATTTTTTTCAGTAATATGGTACAGATATTATTAAATGTGATGATTTTTTCTGTTATCCCTTATCATATCTGAGAATTTTATCAAACTCGTAACAGTTATTTAGATTGTATAGATTCAAGACCGTCCTCTCCCTACAAACCACTGCACCGTGCGTCAGTGCGATCTAAGCTCACCAATGGTCTTCTGCTCATAATTAAAAAAAAGAAGCATTTCCTGCAAAACTACAAAACAATGGTTTTTTTTCAGGACTGTGAACTTAAAATGAATAGACATTTTACTCGAAGTCACCCAAAAATTGAAACCCTCACAGTATCATCCCTATAAGAAAAAAAAGAAACAGAATCTGTAAGCATTTAAGGTAAATTAGAAGCAATAAGGGACAATTTATATTCCCGTCCACTCTGTGAAGGCCAAGATAAAAAAAAAATATATACGCAACCACAATTTACGACGCCCTCACAAGGATTTTATGCGCGCCATTTAATTAAATTGAAAAATACATTTATACCATTTTTATATCGCGAGAGTATCTAGATGAATGTATTCATTATTTTTTTTCAACCCTTTTTTATAACCGTTAATCTTTATGTCGAATTTCCCACACCTCTCATCGTGTATGAAGAAACCAATATCGTCCTTAATATATGTACATTCAATGCCATTCAAACACCAGAACTAGGCCAACACCCACCAAATAGTTACAAAATTGAAAATAGTTTTTTCTATTTTTTTTTATCAATATTGGATAGGTACGAGATATAGATACAAACATACATTTATGTATGAGCACATATGAAACTCCCAAAAGGATTCGAAACCTTATACTGTTCTAGCAATGATTTCCATTTTTTTGATTCCCAGAATTTTTGGATTCAGATTCAATGGTTGTTTTTTTTTTTTTTTTTTTTATAGTTGATGCTCTTGAAAGGACTTATTTCACACACGACACGGTCAGCCCTTTATACCAAACTACGAAGGAGATAAAATTATGGAAGATATTGCAAAATGAATGGCTTTCCAGGGCCAATCGTAAATTATAATGTAGCAACGATTTTTCGCTCACTCTTAGCGTCCATCATCGTCCAGATTCGTCTGTGTCGTCAAGGGTTTTCTCTAAGTGAGCAATTTCTTTTCCTCGTTCAGAGGCATGAGATGCATCAATAGACAGACAGATATTTGATGTAGGTAGGAAATGTGTTATTTTGCTTTTTTACTATAGCGATATATGTAGGTAAGGGACCTAGTTATGCATTCGTTAAAAGGATACAAATTGAAAAAATTGGTAAAATTTTTAGAAGTACGATTTTCCATTAACACTGTTTAACACAGTATTTATTGTACCGCTAATTAAGAAGAAAATAATTTTTCAAAAAAAAAAAACATTCAAGTTATTTAGAATTTTGTTTTTTCTAAATATAATGGGAACTTTATCTGCGGCTTAGAACCTTCGTATTTTATGATTTATTTCTCCAGTGTGTTACGATATGATCTTTTAGATTGAATTGGCAGTTTTTCTTCTAAAAAAGTAGAGAATGCTTTTGTATTTGATTTTAGAATGGTAGTCATCAGAGCAATTCACACGTGCATACACATCAATGAATTCTTCCTAATTATCCATCGAAAAGCAATTAACCTATTTTTTTTAAATCTTAAAGTAATTTATTAGCTTTTACAATGAGAGCAAGTGTGTTCGACCGATCTGTGCATTTTATGCGTATTTTGCAGTAACAAAAACGAAGTGTCAAACGATGCGTTGTGTAATGTCCAAAAACCTACTACAAGTATTATACGTCCTCCTCGTCATTGGTCATTGTCCTTCATGATAGAAAAGAGCTTAATATGTTGATGAATATTTAGAGTATGGATGGATCAGATAAAAAAAAAGAATAAAAATTGCACCCTGTGGACCAAAACGAGGACGAACCATTATTTATGGGAAAATTTAAATTTTATGCGTTATTTTGTGGTCTGGTGAGGATAAACATGGTTGGCGGTAGGACATTAAATTGATGAATAAATGGATGAAGCAGATTGGAGACATTATTGCTAATCGTTTCTATGGACAAAGTGGTGGGAATTTTAACGATACAAATTATACTCTTCATATAGTACAAACATATATCTATGTATGTACATATAGATATATATGTATGTATTTCTATTTTCTAATTAACGGCTCGAGAGTAATTTGGATAAATGATTGGGGGTGTATTTGACGATTCGGTCTGTAATAAATTTTAAATAAGGAGAAAGGTATTTTCGAAGATTTTAATCGAAAGGAATTTTAAATGGCATCAAGGGAAACGAAGCCGCCTTGTTGTTTACTCTCGCTTTAAGTATTACATAAAAAAGAGAGCATCTTTATTGTGTATAAATACCGTCTGCAAATAAATTGAATATTTAAAATTGGAACAAACAAATTTTAAATCCATTAAACTTTTTTTTTTATTCTTTTGGGTCATTATATTGAGTTTGTTTCGATTAGAAAGATAATAAACTTTTAAAACTACCTAATTCTGTTATCTATTCAGGGAGATATGTTTAATAATTAGATACATAGGTGAACTAAGAATAAACAGGTGGGGTTTAATACAAGGAAAAATCGCAAAAAAATACCCTTAGGATTAGGTGAATAAACTTCTACTTAAATATAAGACCAAAATAACGCCTTGAAATTTTCTTCAAAGCTTGATATAGTAGGTAAGTAAAAAAAAGTGTGAGTGCCGGGACTTACGGTTAAGATGTGTAAACATCAACATTCGTCCGAATGCCTCATAGACCGAGAGCCTACATCAAATTTAGGGTGTGGATGATAGCAAAAATTTAGTGGTATTTTTATATAGGTCTTAACTTTTCATAAGCAAATTTGAAAATCGGTAATGATGCATGGAAAATGCGTTTTTTAGTTTACCGACAAAGGCCCCAAAAAAGTTAAGATCTATCTAAACATACCAGTGAATTTTTGCGATCACTCACACCCACAAACAGCAGTGGGCTCTTAGCCAATCATTAAAATTATATTTAAAAATATTTTCCAGTCAATGACCTTATTTCGTCTAATTTGCCAAAAAAGGCGGCCTTCTATGTTGAAACCTGCAGCCATGATAAAAGCGCAGTCCATGTACTATATGGTCTAAGCAACCAACCACATTTCAACCCTAACTGAACACGACTTTTTGATTTCGTATATAAACACTCACAGCCGTATCTATTAGATTTTCTTAAAACGTCTCTTAGAGGCCATTTAGTTAAGTTTGCTTAAATATTTAAATTGCCTTTAAATGATGTTACTTAAATTCTTATCTATAATCGTATTCCGATTGATACTTAACTAAACAACGATTGTGTCATGTATTCTAAGAATTGCATACTTTTAGGCTGTTATTGAAAGCTTCGAAAAAAATTCAAACAAAAAATAAGCTCATTAGCAAATAAGAGGGAAAGAGAAACAACTGGATGGTATGTAGGCCAAAGCAAAAGAAATGAAACCGGACTCCATTTTGTTTTATGACGTGTTTTTATTTTCACAAATTTCTTTGGTTTTTTTCAGCCGTTTGATATAAATATATCTTTTTTATAATTATTATTCATACTTTCTTTAATTAGAACACAAAACTGAAAATTCTACCTACATACATATGCAGAATACATATTATGTATATTATACATATTTCTCTAATAAATACACAAAAACAATTCTTTTGAGATCTCAAAATATATATTAAATGGCTTTAAGTTACCTCTAAACGCCACGATTGGCGTTTAAGTTAAGAGGCCTTTAAGTCATGGTGCTTAAATGTGAAAATTGATTATAGATACCGATTTCGCACTTAAGAGCTATTTAGAGGTATCTTAAAGTTAAGATGGCTTTAAAATTTCTTTATAGATACGGCTGTCAGCGTTTAGTTACTGAGCGTACATAGCGTTGAACGCACTAAATTTTCGTGAAGCTCAGAACAGAGATTATGGATAATTCATAAGTCTGCTATTACACGATGAATCTAGTTGCATGCGCCTTCTTCAAATTCTTCTTTATTTCGTCCGCTGTTTCAAGCGCTATTACACGTTGAAACCAAAGTCATGAATCTAATTTGACATTTCTCTTTATTTTTCATTTTCGTGTTGGGCTGTGCTCAAGCAATAAAAAAACTTTTTCTGTTTTTATTTTTGTTTTCATTATTAGATATATTGAAGAAAGAAAGGTTTGTGTGCCTTTAAATGAATATCAGTCAAGAAAAGCAATCATTTATTTTATTTATGTTGTTTTTAAAGATGAATTTCTCATTTCTGGAAAGCATGTAAGGCTATCAATAACAGTGCGTTGCATCGAAATTTACTCTTTGAACAACAAAACCATATGAAGCAGAATAGTAAAAAACGGACAAGAGAAAAGAGAAACGTCAAATAGTTGCACCGAAAATTTTACCCACGCGACACCGGTCACTTTTTTTCCGTCTCATCTTTTCGATTTTTTTTTTCTCTTTTGCACTTACGTAGTTCGAAAAGTCGCATGCGTCTAGATGCATCGTGTAATAGCAGACTAATATCTGGCTCAGAATCAAAATCACGACCACGGCTATAAGATAAGAATCACGACTACAAGATACGTTACGTTTTTTTTCACCCTACCGCCAGTATAAATGTTTATACACATCAAAAATATCTGGAACTGAAAGGAAAACAAAATAGAAAAACTGCTCTGGTCTCAAAGCAGTCATGTAATTGATAAAAAGTAATGCAAGGAATACAAAATACGGATAATGCTAAAGAAGCGTCAAAAAGAGTCTCGTAAAACTTGGCCCAAGACGCACAGGGCAAATGGTCTTCCATCTTATCTTTTTTCTCTTTCGCACTCATTATGTTCGAATAGAGTCAGACGCAAAGAATCATCGTGTAATAGGGGCTTAATATATCCTCTAAGCAGCCAACCAAATTTCAACCCGAACTGAACTCGACCTTTCGATTTCGTATATAAATACTCAACGTTTAGTTACTGAACGTACATATTGTTGAACGCACTCAATTTTCGTAAAGCTCAGAATCACGATCACGACCACGATCACGATTACAACGTTACGTTACGTTTTCTTTTCACCCTACCGCCAGTATAGATGTTTACACATCAAAAATAAAATTTGCCGAATTTAATTAATTTCACAAATTACATATACTTTCCTTAAAAATGCACTATCGCTATTTCAAAATTAAATAACAAAAAATTAAATTTTATGAGTTTGAGGTATAAAGTATGCTTGCTTCTGGTTTAATTCAATAAAAAAATCAAAGTTTTCTTAATTTTAATTTTTCTCAAAACTAAAGGCGTGTTTTTTTGCAAGCCCGGGGGGAATTGGTTGAAAAAAACGACAGCGGGGATTAGCGACGCCATGACAGTAAAAAACATGGAGTTTTCATACAAACTATCGATAACATGTATGTAATTCATGCCGGTAACACAGTTTTTCTGTACGCTTAAGTTAAACCCCGAGAATTCCCTGGGATTAGTTGTTGTTGCATTTAACATGTTAATTGTTTAGCACCGACGTCGTTTTTTTCATCCAATTCCCCCCGGGCTTGCAAAAAAACACGGCTTAAGATACATTAAATAGTTTATATAATTGATGAGCATTGAATACTAAAATCACGTTAAATTAAAAGAATATACCTAATTCTAAATTTGTTTTCAACTTCTTTTTTCAATTTTGTATTTTGCAAATAATTTTTTTAAAACCTATATTGATTTAAAACAAGTTGAGTTAAAAATAATAGAATGAAAATTCAGCTAAAGAATACTCTTAATTTAAAGGTAATTGCATCATTTCTGGCCAAGAGTTTACACAAACGAGTTTGGTATCAAATGAAAGGCAACGTTGATGAAATATAATCGTTCATGGGAAAGTCTAGATATTTGAGCTTGAAGTTGCCGATTGAAAAATTTTGATTTCAGTTTTTTAAAAATCATATTTCATCGCTCTTCGACCCTTGGTCGAGATTTTGATCAAACTTGTCATTACGATGATAGCGAAAAAAGTGGGTCTCGCAATTCTGTCTGTCTGTCTATCAATTTTCTTTAAACTTGGTACCTAGCGGTTTTTGGGTATTTCCCCCGAAATGTTTTTTAAATTTTTTAGGACCAAAAATAACGGTACAATCCGCACAAATTTTTTTTAGCAAATAAATAAAATCTTATCTATCTCAAACACATGCAAACAACTTTTTTTTTTTTAATTTGTAATTTTTTTACAAAAAAGTTACCGTTTTATAAATTTTTTTTTCCGAAAAATTGTTATAAATGCAGTACCTCCCATAAAACCGTTTTTTTGATTTTTGATTTTCGATTTTCTGAAAAACGGTTTAATTGATTTTGATCAAATTTTTTATGAAAAATGTTTTAAAAAGGTCCAAAAGAATTTAATACCAAAAATTTAAAAAAAAAGTTTTAATTTTTTTTTTTTTAAATTTAATAATTCGAAAATGACGAGATAGATTTTAGACGTGTTTTTTTGCAAGCCCGGGGGGAATTGAATGAAAAAAATGACGTCGGTGCTAAACAATTTTAACATGTTAAATGGAACAACAACTAATCCCGGAGAATTCTCGAAGCTTAACTTAAGCGCACCGAAAAACTGTTTTACCGGCATGAATTGCATACATATTATCGATAGTTTGTATGAAAACTCCATGTTTTTTACTGTCATGGCGTCGATAATCTCCGCTGTCGTTTTTTTCAACCAATTCCCCCCGGGCTTGCAAAAAAACACGCCTTTTTTTAAACTTTTTTCAAAAAAAACGACATCGCAGTAAATAAGCCCATCACTGTAACAAAATGTCATCACTCCTTTCAGCTTTTATGGTGAGTATACAACATAAAAACTTATCAGCCACGCCACATTAAAATAAAAAGAAAACTCACATAGAAAATAATTTCACTTCATAAAATAAAATTAAATAAAAACATACATACATACATAGATCTTTATTTCAAGTCATTTATAGGAAGACAAAATAAATTCCAGACAATTATCGCCATTTTTTTTGTATTTCATAAAAAAATTGTTTCATTCGATGACTCGTATAATTTGAAGTTTCCATACAAAGTATCGATACCAAAATGATAATTAGCGCCGGTAATACAAGCCGTATTTTTTTGCAAGCCCGGGGGGAATTGGATGAAAAAAACGACGTTGGTGCTAAACAATTAACATGTTATGCAACAACAGCCGTGTTTTTTTGCAATCCCGGGGGGAATTGGATGAAAAAAACGACGTCGGTGCCAAACAATCAACATGTTAAATGCAACAACAACTAATCCCAGAGAATTCTCGGGGTTTAACTTAAGCGCACAGAAAAACTGTGTTACCGGCATGAATTACATACATGTTATCGATAGTTTGTATGAAAACTCCATGTTTTTTACTGTCATGGCGTCGCTAATCCCCGCTGTCGTTTTTTTCAACGAATTCCCCCCGGGTTTGCAAAAAAACACGCCTACAGTTACTTAAGTTAAGTCCCGAAAAATATCTGTACTTAGCGAAGTCCATATGGACTTAAAGCTAAGTACAGAAGATTGTCAGATCTTACAATATTGTCAGAACTGTCAATGGTCTGACAATAGCTAACAATAAGCTGACAATTGACATATTTCTTACAATGAAAAATTGTCCGTTCACACGGCTGGTAGATTTCTTCCCAAAGTCTCACAATTTGATTGTCAGCTCTTTTTTTATTTCTCTTTAACCAACTCATTGACATTTCGGACAATGAAGAAATTGTCAGCAATTGTAAGATGTTTTCAATGAAAACATCTGACAATGACCAATGAGTCTGACAATGTCCTAATCGACTGACAATGATAAAAACTGTGTGTTCAGACGATTGTAAGATACCTGACAATTTTTTGTCAGATTATTGTCTGACAATGACGTTTCTGACAATATTGTCAGACAAAATTGTGTATTCAGACGTTGTAAGACATTTGGAACAGTATTTTCAGTGACACAGATGACAATAATGTAAGATCTGACAATCGTCTGTACTTAGCTTAAGTTGTTGTATTTACGTGTAAAACTCTTATAGATCGGTTTTTTCGACAATCCATATGGACTTGCAAGAAAAAAAAAACACGCCTATTATCTAACAGATTTTGAATTTTTATTTTAACAAAAAATAACGGTACCTTCCATACAAATGTTTAAAAACCGGTAAGGAAAATCTCATTTTTCTCAAAACCTATTTTGATTGATTTTGATTTTTGTGTGAGCTATGTACCTAAAATCAGTACGATTTAACAAAATTTGGATTTAAAAAAAAAATTCAAAATTAATTTTTGAAAATTCGATATTTAGGAAATGGTTAGATAATTGTTTTCAAAATTAATTTCTAACCAATTACAACAAATATAAATATAGAATTTTGTTTAAATCTTAAGAACTTTTCACATTGATTACAAATTAAAATCCCATCATAAGTAATTTGTAACAAACGACTTTTTGCAGTATCAACGACCGCGACTTTATGTTGGTACTTTTAATGTCCTGATAGTAGAATATACTTTCTTCCATTTGAGTTTCACACTCTTGATTTTTTTTTTAACTATGGCAAAGGACATCATATGCAAATAAAAATTAAAGCAAAATCGCATGCATGCAAGTATAACACCTCATTAAGCAGCATATTTTCAAGAAGAGCACATATTTTCCATCTTTGCGTCTTTTTATCCTTCAATGAAAAGCTGCCACAGGTGCTGGGAAAGGAGTAGGTACGAAACTATTAAGTAAAGTCTCTCTTTTTTTATCCATTCCGCCAGCAGAAGCATGAAGCATCCTTTTTCCTGTTCCCTTTAATTTTTTTTTTTTTGTTTCCAGTCACCCGAAAGAAGCTCTGATAAGGACTGCACCATCCCATCAGCACTAGCGCACTAATATCTGGCACGTTCTGTTCACACCAAAAACAAAACGAAAAAAAAAACAGGGGCAAAAGTAAAAATATCCTCCGTTTTGCCATTTACCAGAAAAACGGAAATCCTCAAACGAGGATTTATATACATACACCTGGAATGGAACTGGAAACAAAAATAAAAATGGGTGACGGATCATGGAACCTCAAAGCTCCTTGTGAGTCCGTATAATATCTGTGTGTCTGATGTGCAACAGCAACACACTTTATAAACCTAATCCAACCATAAGCTCGTTTAAATACGGACCTTAAGTGCATTTTTAAGTCTTCATGAGACATTCTTCTTAATTTTATTTTAATTAATTTTTAAGCGAGAAACAGAGAGAGAGAAGCACAAATGCGGGTTGGTTTGGTTTCGCTGATGTGTTGTACATACAACAGTAACCCCGGACTACAAGAGTATAGTAATTATCTAACATATTATACTCTTTAACATTTGATGCCCGTTTTGGGGTTTTTAGATTTTGGTTCACAGATGGCTGCTCTGATGCTGGGACAGGACAGGACAGGACAAACTTTTACACGGACATGGACAGTTTTGAAGAGAATAAGAGCAAATCTCTGTCGCATGCTCGGTTTGCTTGAACACAAATTCAAAGGGGGTTTGGGTGACTTGTGGTTGATTTGAATTATAATGGAGTTTTGTTCTTTGGTTCTTTTTTTGTGCAATCCGAGACATTTTTGATAATCTATTTTGTTATTTCCACAAAGTAGGTACTAATCAGTAGATGAAGTTGGTAAACAAGTGATTTTAGTTCAAAAACTAAGAAGTGTTAAGTTCACAGTGGACAACTCATTGTTAGGTTACCAGAAAATTGTATGACAAACAATGTTGGTATAGATACAATTTTTTTTGTTAAACTGGGTGTGGGCGGAAATTACTTAATATGTATGTTGATTTCTCATACAATTAATTATCATGACTGAAAATTCAATCAAACTGCTTATTTTGTATCTTATGGAGTTTTTTCAAATCTCAATGATTAAAAAAAAATTGACATTGGAATGATAGAGAAGATGAAAAAAGTGTGTGGGTCTCGCAATTCTTCTATTCGTCTAAAATTAAACGGATAGATCAATTTTCTCTAAACTTTATAATAGGTCTGTTGACCATGTTTAGATTGGGAGGATTGAGTTCGGACTGGTGAGTGTCATCGTGTTTACATTTGAAACTTTCAGGCGCCTCAAAATACATTGAAACAACAACAATTATTAACATTTCACACATTGAAACAACAACAAAGTAGACTCATGAGTCCGGTTTTTATGTTTTCTTCGTGCCTCACGAGATTCCTCACCCCACACTTCTCTTGCCAACGAACTGTCCTGATACCGGCCTCAATCTTCCCAATCTAAACAGCGTCTTTGGTATCTTTTCCTTCTTAGAGATCAAAAAGTTAACAAACGTACTGAACCACTTTTTGTATAAAATGTCAATTCTGTGTTCAAGACGTCAAACTTTGGCAAATCATTATGAATCTTGTAATTTTGAAATTGTAAAATGATTTTTTATAATGAAAAATGTCGAACGAAAATTGTAACGCCGGTTTTGATGGACTTATCTGAATCTTCATCAAGTAAATGTGAAGACAATCTGAATGAATATTTTGTAAGTTCCCAGCCGACGTCAAGTGACAGATACTGACAGCTGTGTATTGGACAGTTTTTAGATACACTCCTTAAACACAGAAGAAGAATTTACAAGTTATCCAATGGAGGGGAAATCTTTTGCTCTTTCGTTGCAACTTTTTTGAGTTAAAAAACAGGAATTTGAGAAAATTTGTGCAATTTCGCACGAAATTTCACGTTACCAAACACAGCTAAAAAATAGGATGTTCTGCCTGAGATGCCATAAGACGCTGTTTAGATTGGGAAGATTGAGGCCGGTATCACGGCAATTCGAAGGCAGGAGAAGTGTGGGGCGATGACTCCCATGAGGCACGAAGAATACATAAAAACCAGACTCATGAGTCTATTTCGTTGTTGTTTCAATGTGTGAAATGTTGAAATTATTGTTGTTTCAGAAGTTTTTTGAGGCACCTCAAAGTTTCGAATGTAAACACGATGGCACTCACCAGTCCGGACTCAATCTAAGAGGGTAGAGTCTATAGTTTAAGTCGAAACAAGAAAAAATATCTTAAAAGAGTGGTGGTTTGTTTCAACGTTAGTTAGTTATAGAGGTTTAAAATCCCGGAAATTCCCGGACAAATTTGCAACACAAAAATAATATAAGACCAGAACAAAAACACAAATATTAGTTTTGGTTAAGAAAATTATTTTATTAAGGTACACATGTACATACATATATACTTCATAGTTGTTTAAATTATTAATATAAAATAATAATAATAATAACAATACAGAATACGGTACAGAATTAAGGTTCCCCCACACCAACGCGAATTTTCGGTGGCGACGAAGAAAACAATAAAAACAACGTGTTGTTTGCAGTGACAACCACATGTTGTTATTGTTGTTTTCGTCGTCGCCACCGAAAATTCGCGTTGGTATGGGGGAACCTTTATTCTAAAAATCAAAGAAAACAAAAACATTCACATCAAAAAATTTTGAGTTTAAAAATTAATTTTTCAGAAACTATTTTACTATTACTTTATTTAAAAATAAAAATCGATCGCTTAAATTTTTAAAAAGATACTGCTCAAAAGTTTCTTAGATCAAAAAGAGCCCATTCTGCTTTATACTGCCCAATTTTACTTAAATTACATAGCTACGATTAGACGTAGAAGTGACGTCAAATTTTGTCCCAAAGTTGTTAAGGCTTGTGATCGTCAACGCAGAACACTATCAATGCGTTGACGGCTGCGTTGACACTCCCGATGACATGAATTTTGGGGTTAATTGCATTAACTATTTTGTGTGACCGTGTAATTGCCCTGTCAACGCAATTGGGACACATTGACAGAAAGCTTGTCAGCACGTTGACTGTATTTCAACGTTGACACAGCAGAATTTTTCAACGTAGCCTGCGTTGACCTCCATCTCAATTTCAAAAATTTCTGATTTTGCAGAGGTTTCTTAATCCATTGACATCGTAGCTAATCTTAAATGGAATTGGACAGATTATAGCTTGATAGATAGATAACAAGATACATTTTGTGATATATCTTATATTTCGTTCCAAATGTGACCAAGATTTAAAATTTCATTTTTTCAAGATTACAGAGTAAAATCTCATAAATTTATGATTTTTAAGAGGTTTTTTAATCCATCGACATCGTAGCCACCCTTCAATAGAATTTGGCAATTTATAGCTTGACATATAGGCAACAAACTATATTTAGACGCTTATTGAATATAGATCCAAATGTCATCCAAAAACCCTAAAAAAGCCTTTTTCTGGGACAAAAAATTTAATCTAAAAATTTCGATTTTTTAGTGGTTTTTTTAATCTATCAACATCGTGCCATCCTTCAACTGAATTTAACAGTTTATATAGCTTGATTGATTATATATTTTAATGTCGTGTGATCCTCAACGCGAAAAATGGTTGCTCGTGTCAGCTCGGCATCAACGCTCAAAGTTTTCAAATGTGGTCAAGTCGTTTGATCGTCATAGTTTAACATCCCAATGCGTTGACACCAATGTATAAAAAATGCGTTGACACAGAAAACACGTCAATGCATTTTGGAACAACATTAACAGACTGCTGTCACTCGTGTGAACGTCAATGTTTCATGCATTGACACGGTCTACGTTGACAGTAAAATGATGATATTTTTGGTGACGTCAAGCAGTCAACGCTGACCGTCTAATCATAGCCAGAGATTATGAATTATAAAGATTGGAGTCTTTCGTACGTTCCATCCCCCAAAACCCATTTGTTTACATTGTTGTTTTTCTAATTTTATCTCGTGTCGATGAATAGATGTGAATTGCAACAACAATTTATGCAGTGGTGAATTCATATTTTAGCACTAGTGTGGGTTAAAACATGGACACTAATGCAAAAATATGAATTCACCACTATCCGCCATTTTGTTAAGCTTGTAGGCAAACCAGAATGACAGTCTAGGATTCCAATCTTTATAATTCATAATCTCTGATCATAGCTTAACAGATAGTTGAATTACCATAATTTAATTACATTGTAAATTATGCTTTAATTACATGTATTCGCATTTCCAATTACAGTACAGAATACTTGTAATTTTAATTAAAATTTGAATTTTAACCATTATGTACCTTGTAATTGCGTAACTGTTCAATAAAATGCAATATAACAGAAGTAATAAATTATATTATAAAATAATTAGACATGTAGGGATTACAACTCAACTTTCCCTATAAGTCGAAATTTAAAGTTTTGTACATCAAAAAATTTTCAATCGATATAAATAGGTATACGATTATTGTCGACAACACGCTTTGTTTAATTTGTTAATATTCCTGGGATTTTAATCATGACGCTTGTCTCTAACAGTGATGACGACAGGGCTAAGCTAGAGATCTAGAAACATGCATATCATAACAACTAGCTATAAGCTTTGTGTATGCATACACCCAAGAACTATAAAACAAAAAAATATATATAAGTGCAATCATATAGCCAAGCTACTAAGGACTCGCTCGTCCTATTCCTCCAAATTGCTTTGCTCGTTATCTCTGGGATGCTCATCCGTTTCAGTGCAGGATATATTTTTTTTTTGTTCGTCCTTTGTGTTTGATTATTTTTGTCTGGGTAAATTCTTAATTTCAATTACGTGCACTGTGGCTTTATGTGTATGTGAAACTGAGAGCGAGAAAAAAATGATATCGCGTCCATTTTTTTTTTTGCACTACTTTGCTTTCTATTCTCGTCCAGGAAACAAAGGTTTTACATTACAGCACAGCAGTTTGCTATATATACATATTTTTTTCTCTTTTATTCTATAATTTTCACAGAACGGCTATGGCAGGGAATGCCATGAAAAATAAGGATAATTGCACAGGAATATAGTGAAGAGGAGTATATACACTACTGACTACACTGGCTGTATATATTGTATGTATATTTCTACCTACAATAATTTTAATTACACAATCTAACATAAGGCTAGAATTTGTAATTTTACTCATAATTTTGTGGAAGGAGATCATCTAGCCAACACCGTTGGGTTACAGTTCGGGCTTTATATGTGGCATTTGCAGGTTTTGAGCTTATCGTTTGGGAACGGTTGATGTCAAATAGAAGTGGGTATACCTTTGAAATTTGAGCTATTCTCAACGGTGTTTCACACGGGAGATTAATTAATGTAATAATCCAAAATAATTTGCGTTCGTTTGGTCTAGGTATTTGCTGAAAATTATAATGAGTGTGAAGGTAAATGGATATCTATTTGTTCAACGAATGAAGAATATTCCTATGCGAAATTAGCATTAAATAAAAAAAACACAGCGGAGAATTTGTGATTTTGTGCTCTATTAAAACCATCATGCCGCGGGAAATAAATGCAATTTTTTTTATTTCAGTTGACGAATTACAGATAGTTTATAGAAAGAAGATGCAAAAAAAATCTAGGCCGTAAAAGTTAAGTCAAAAAACAGAACAAAATCCTAGAAGGGAGTCTATTCTCCCCGTTTTCCTAGGTGATATAATCTGCATTTTATTATCCACATGACGGTGTTTAGATTGGGAAGAATGAATCTGGTATCAAGGCAGTTCGTAGGTAAGTGAACTGTAGGATGAGGACTCTCGTGAGGCGCGAAGAAAATATAAAAACCCGACTCATGAGTTTCATTTGTTGGTGTTTCAATGTGCGAAATGTCAAAATTGTTGCTCTTCCAATGTAGGTATTTTGAGGCGCCTCGAAGTTTCACACTCACCAGTCGGGACTCAATTTTCCCAATCTTATCTAGGGAGTAATAACATAAGATCATGAAGGATCTAAAATTCGGAAAATAAATTGGAAAATTTTCGAATCTGTCATAGTCATTTTTTAAGCAGCTTATATGTATAAGAGTGCGATGATAGTCTCTTAAATTTTAATAAAAAAAATGCAATATTATCCTATACCTATGAACTTGTACATTTTGTATATGTATGTAATTTTCGATACAAATTTCTTTCCATTTTTACTATAAAAACATTAAATCATGACACATAAGATTGAATTGTCCCGATTAACTTAAATTCTCATTCCAACTCTTTCTATGTTAACTTTTTGACAAAAAATAAAAGAAAATAAAAAGAAAAAAAAAGAGAAGTAACATGAACTTTTAAGACAGCTATAATATGTACGAATATCTATATTTATTCACATTATTTCAAACTTACATTCCTATACAACACTCTCAATTCAATCATTCTCAAGTGACGGCAGCATTACTATACAAACTTTATTCTTTCAACACCGCTGTATAGTTGCCCGATGCCTCAAGGGTGCGTTGTATATGCTGCTTCCACTTTATCTCTAATATGAGTTGCCAATACTCTTACTAACTCTTTTTCCCTTATAAGAAAATAATAAAAAAAAGAAGTCAAAAAGTTTTTAAGTAGGAACCAAGATATGTATGTAATGTAAGTTGAAATACCAAAAACAGAAAAAAAAGTAATATTTTTGCGAGTCAGTTTATAAACTTTGTCCATGTTTTCATTTTTTTACCAAAAATGTCTGTTACATTTTGATTCAAAGATGGAAAAGATATAAAAAAAAAAAAAAAACTGACTTAAAAATAATTTCTTCTGCTTCAAAAATTACCATAGTTTCGTTTAAAAAAATTGCGCGTTTCAAGATGTTAGAAATATGTATAGATAAAGAGTGTTTTGAATATAAAAAATTATTTAAAAAAATATTTAAGAATATAATTTTCGGACATTCCCATGTATGTGGCTCTTGGTGTTATTGCCAAAAAACGTAACCCTAAATTGAAAATGTCATTTGAAAATTAATTTGTTCGTTCTAGCACTCCTTTTGTGCTTCACTGCATTTTTTCGTTGAGATTTTAGGTAATTCCTATATCGATTTTTTGGCTTTGTGACATTTCACAATTTGCGTGCATTATAGACTTATCCCCAATATCAATCACATGCAAGACTAAGTAGAAGAAAATAATTATTAAAATTTATAATGTAAATAACGTCTTATATATTTTTGCTATAGTCTAGACTCACTTTCTGACTCTCATACTACACCGACACATGACATATGATGTGTCAAACGAAGCGAAATTACCTGTTGATTTGACGAATTATAATTTTATTTTAAAAATGTTAATAATTTGTTCAAAATCTGCATTTGTTTGTTTTCGTGCGTCTTTTATTTTTATGTAATTTATTATTTTATTTATTTATGTAATTGAATTCTCGCACGGGTAGACTAGTATTATTAAAATGCACTAACAAGTATATAAAATGTGGGGTACGAGCAATAGATAATCGACCTTATCACAGGTCCCGTCGTAATAGATTCGTACTACGAATCTCGAAAAAATTACCACACTACCATCGTCACTTGTAAGAGAAATATTTCCACGAATTTGTCGGCTATCGATATCACTTTTCACGAAATCTTAATTCGTTTAGTAATATTTCCGTTACGACAGAAGCTACAATATTTTTTTTGGGCTTCTTTGTACGAATTCATTACGACGGTGCCTGTTTTAAGGCCGAATAGTAAATTAAATACATATGGTAAAAACTAGCTATCGTTATGAAAACACAGTAGTTGTTACTTATTAGTTACTTAGTTTTGTCTCAAAATATTTTTATAATTAATTAAAATTAAAGAAAATTAAAAAAATTAATTTTACTAAAAATCTTTATAAATCATATACAAACGATTGCATGTTTTTCAAAAATTTTATAAAATTAAAAAAAAAAATTTGGACATGTACACGTGTACAAACGAAAAAAAAAGAAGACAAACGATTTATTATCCATCGAACTGCATTTAGGTGAAGGCGAACTGTTATTTTTTAAATCACAATTTTGTTAAAATTAAAAATAATTGAACATTAATTTTTTTTTATTTTGTTTGTCTTTAAAAAGAAATGCGGTATAAAATGTGTTAGAGCACTTTAGTAAAACTTTTAAGGAACAAAAAATGTAGTGAAAAATACCAAATCTCGAAGACATGGTGCTAACACTGATTTTTTGATATTGAATACGTTCTAACTTTTTTGGACAAATTTTTTTTGGTTTAATTTCTGAATTCGCTGTTATTTTTTTTACGTTTTAAACTTTGTTTTCTTCAAAATTGTAAGTTGTTTAGTTTTTTGTAATATGTTTTTCGAAGTTGCAGTCTTTATAATTTATTTATATGCTGGATTATAACTCAGTATTTATTGCACGGATTGCATTGGTACCATTCTTAATAAAAAAAATATCAAGATTTTTAGCACTTTATTGCTTGAAATCATTTAATTTAAGTGTATTATAAATTAATATACCAGGGTATACTGACACCCACGGTACTGACATTAAGGCTTTAATATATAGCCTCATATCTTAAAACTTCGGAGGAAAATAAAATCCCTGACAATATGACTTTAAAGGAAATACAAAATTCTAAAAATCACCCCAAAAAAATTTCATAACACGGTACCGACAGGAAATTTTGTGACACACGTTTTTAGAATAAAAAACACTTCACTCCTACAACACAATTACATTAATAAAATAAATTGATTTTTGTTGACAGTCAATTAATACATAAGGCATGTTCAGAAAGATGAGATTTCGGGGATCTCAGCAATATCAGTTACCTGAACAGGATTCCTTAGCAAAATTTTTCAGCTTTGCTGTCAAAACTCTGAGGAAAAAAAATCTTGGATTTGTTTGCTCACTTTTTGAGTGAGTAAAATCTCTGAGATCTCATTTTTCTGAGCCAATAGTGGGTCTTTCAAACGTCACTACACAAACGCCATTAAACTAAACGAAGATGGCGGTTCAGAGGGAAATCTTTTTAATAAAAAAAATGAAATCCGGGGACACCATTCAATTAGTTTTATTTAATTCGAGAGAAAATATTTTGACTTGATATTATCAAAATTTAATCAAGGAACTATTGTACTGAAACTTCTCTAAGAACAACATTTTTATTCAATGATATGTACCCAGTAGATTTTATCAGAAAAACAAGGACGGAACATGCAAAAAAACAAACGTGTACAAACCATGTACAAACGATTCCCATTTACAGTTTAACTCAACTCAATAGTTGGTGGGCCAACTACATGCAACCGGATATATGTATGTATTTCTTCCAAAATATATTTTTGTTTTTTTCAAAATACTCGATTCTATACTTCAATGCCGTATAATATATATTTGAACCGCATTTAATGCAATGATTTGAAAAGTATGTCTAATATGGTCATATGCAAAATAGAATTGTTATTGAAAATGCCAGAAAAATTTTATCAAAACTGAAAGAGATAATATTCTAGCAAATAAGCATTTTAAGTTAGGCCCTAAAGTAAAATCAACAAGAAGTATGGTAGCTTAAAGTTAAATAAAAAGTGCTAACGCGAATTTTCAATATACATTCAAAATATACCTTTCTAGCAATACGTACTTAGCTTTGATGGCGCCTATAACGGGTCGTAGTAGTTAAAAGTTTAAAAGACACCAAAACAAAGTAATTAAAAAATGTTGATATCTGAATTTGTTGCGCAAAGCAAAAATTTGTAGCTCGTATAGTTTCGTAGTTATTCAAGTTTCTGCCAAAATAAGTCTGAAGTTAGTGGACAGAATCTAAAACAATACGAATGTTAAAGTTAGACTGACACCCAAATTTGTAGCTTTTTAAATGCTCTTCAGTTGCGAAAACCTCGTTTTTGTAGCTCAAATAGTTTATTTTATATTCAAGTTTTCGCTAAAATAAGTCTGTAGTTGGCAGACGAAAATACGAAAACAATAATTCTATTGATGTCAAAAATTGAAGCTAATTTATTGCAAAAGAATTTATTTTTTAGCTTTTATAGATCATTTTTTATTTTAAAAAGTACATTTCCGGTCATTTGAAGTAAGACGGAAGTTGGAAGACAAAATCTAAAAATATCCCTTCAAGCAAACGAGTCCGCTTTGGATCCGCGCACGTAGTAAACAACGTATGGATGACTCCGTATACGGATCCAAACATGAATCCGCAAAACTGCGTTTGTCGGCTCAAATTAGTATGGAAATTAGAATCACCACGGACTCATTTTGTGAATGTATTGTGAGAGAGAGAGCTTCCCATTTCACCATACTCAGCGAGAACCGAAACAAAATGGAATCCAGAACGGATCCAAAAAAATGAACGAACGAGACAGGCGTTTTGTGGTTGAAATGCAATTTATTTTCTTCTATCGTTTGTATATAAATGAAACATCACGATGTATTTTGTAATTAATAATTAAATAGTTAACTTTTGATTTTAAATTGATTTTCTTTCTCGAGGGAATTTTTATTAAACTGTTGCGCTGGGCACGAACGTGAACACATTAAAAAAAGTTAATTGTTTTTGTTGTCTTCTCCTTTGTTTTCGGTATTGCATACATTCTGTCTTTCTCAGTAAAAAAAAAGTACTCTCGATTTTCGTTCTTTTTTTGCATGCATTTACAAAAAATGTGCTAATGTGTGTATGATACTCCGTTTTGAAATGATCCAAGAAAGACCGAAAAAGTTGGGTAAGTGAATTTGCTTGAAGGGATGAAATTAAAAAAAAAAAAATGTTTCTCTAAAATTTTAAGTTTTTGAATGGAATTTTTTTGCACCAAAAAGAAATTTGTAGCTCGAACTGTTTTTTTTTTGAAAATCTCACTTTTTTTAGATTTTGTCTGCCAACTTCCGTTTTACTTCAAATGACTGGAAACGTACTTTTTAAACTTAAAATGCAAATAAAAAATGATCTATAAAAGCTACAAAATTAATTGTTGCGCAACAAATTAGCATTTAAAAAGCTACAATGTTTGACACCTAATAGCATTATTGTTTTCGTATATTCGTCCGCACTAACTTTTTATTCATCCAAAACAGTATTCTGGAATCACTGTTTTATATTCGTTTAATTCATATATAATGTCTGATCGGTAACTCGAAACGTTGTATGACGTCGTACGACGAACTGACAAGTGACAACAGTTTCCACTTCTTCTTTTAATTCTTAGACTATTTTTAAATTTTCAAGATTTGGGCTATTTGTACACTAGGTCAAAAAAGGTGTTTTCCATTTTTAACTATATATTGATCAATGTTCACCAAAAATCCCTTTAGAAAATCTACTACAGTAAATAAGATGCCTATATTTGGTAACTTGAAATTTTCCCCAAGTTTCGCAAACTTGGCTTTTTTTCGTATGGGTTTTGACAGCAAATTGTGATAATTTGTACAAAAAAAATAAAGTTCACGTTACCAAACACACCTAAGAATTCTCTTGTTAATATATTTCTGTCAAAATTATTATCATTTTTCAATTGTTTGTGTTGTGTCTGTTTTCTGTTTTGTTTAATTTATTTATTTGGAATTTATCTGATGGAAGCCATAACTTGCAAATCGACAGGAATATGTCCACCCCTTGGGTCCCCATTAAGGTCATCGTCAACAACCGCAATGAGTTTCATATTTTCCTTGGAAAATCTATATATTTCACCTGAAATCCTCCTCACTTAGCACTTCCATTAGATCATATATATTTTTGTATATTTTTCTTTTTCTGGTGGTTGATTGTAATTGGATGTGGTTTAAAAACTCGATAAATCGAGCAGACATTATTATTTTTATTCAAAATTAAATTAGCAATCTTCACTTATTTTTTTTTTAATTTCAGAATATATTTGGTCTGGTTCTTATTCCTTCGCTAAACCACCTTCTTCGGTGGTTTAGCTTAGTACACGTCACTTAGTAGAAATTTTCTTTTATTCATAAATCATAACATTTTGCAACTTAGTCCTCGGAATAAGACCTAACTCTTCGCTCTTCCACGTTTATTAATTTGGTTTTAAAGGTAAAGGTTGTTTTATACATACTTTAATTGGAATTCTAATTGGCAGAATTAGTTATGAAAATATTCAAAGTAGGTATCCACCTCACAAAAAACGTCTATACATAACTATGAGAATACGTAACCAAAAAATCTTCCCTTTTTGACATATGTATGTATTGGATTCTGTCTTATTACAATAATTATGTATGTGTACAAAAAATGATACCCAATGTTTAAAAAAAAATATTTTCGCCAATTCAATGATTTCATATCGAGTTGTTACTTGTTAGATATATTTTGTTTTTCTTTCAGTGTTCATAGCTGAATTATTTAATCTAGAATCCATCAAAAACAAACAAAAAAATGAAAAAACATTTGTTTTAAACTGTCTGCATCTTTTGCTTCTCCTAAAATCCCCATATACTATATGATCCTCTTTTAAAAACCAAAAAGGTAGCCCTGCACTCAACTATACAACTTTTGTTCCTAACAAAAAAACAAAAAGAAGATTAGAATTCACCCTATACTTCCAATGCCAATCCACAATACGAAAAAAAAGGAAAATCCTCAAATAAAGTTTTAAATTTTTGATTTGATATTCCCATTCGATGCTAAAAAGGGAGAACAAAGTTAAAAATAAAAAAAAAAAGAAAAAAGTTAAATAAATAAGAAAATGCAAAAAAAAAAAAAAGAAACTTCTTAAATCATAGATATAGAAGAGCAAAATGAAAAATTGCAGCTAAAGCAACAGCAGCCGAGACTTCATCTTCCATCTGAATATGTGAAAACATATCGTACATACATACATACATAGATCCGGAATGTGGGATAAGAAATTCTGTTATTCCTTTGGGTGCGAAAGGATTTCACACCGAATTGAATAAATTTTGTTCGTCTATCTTTTGGCGTGTGATGTGTTGAAATATTACCGCAAGTATGTATATTTTATGATTATGGTGAATAAATATCGAAGGGGTGAATCTTGCTTCCGGCTTAGGTATAGAGAAGGTGCGTTTATGGTTGGTGGGTGTTGGGTTGGTTGGTTAAGGTGGTATATTTCTGTTTAAAGGGATACCAACTTCTTTTTTTGAAGAATCTTAGAAAAATGTATACTGCTTTGTTTTATACATACCTTCATACATGCTCGTAGATACATATATGATGATGATGACTGTTATACGAGTAGAAGGATGATGGAAGGAGAACTATTTTTTGAAATGTCATGAGTACAATTTGATTTTTTGTCTTCTACCATTATTTCATGATCCAATAACGCTGGAGTTCTTTTTTGCGCTTTTTAGCTTCCTCTGGTATGCAAATTTGTTGTCACACGAAAGATTTAAAGGAATGTGGATCTGAACTTACATAGAATACATACACATTTATATTATTTTTTACCCGTGTACGTACAGTACAATCTCTCTAATCTGGATTGTCTATTAAGTCGACATAAATCGAACTCGTGATTTTGATCAAACTTCACATTACGATTATAGCGAAGTTAAAAAATCGCAATTCTGTCCGTCCGTCTGTCTGTCCTTTGGACTTCAGCCGAAACATACATATATTCTTTAAACTTGGTACCTTTTATGGACAATTCCCCGACACGGCTACGAATTTGCTTCAAATTCCTATATGATCTAATATCAAAATCTACGATCTATCGTTTTATTGAAAAATGCATCTATCGATTAAATATAGTATCTGTCATAGAACCATTTTCTTGGTTTTTTCTCATTATTTGTCAAACCGATTTTAATGAAATTTTATACATAAAAGCATCTGATAAGAATGAATAAAAAAAAATCAATTTTGGATTTTAAAAAAAAAATTTAAAAATTATTTTTTGAAAATCTGTTACCTATTTCGAAAAGTGGTGGATGATTTTTGAAAATTTTAACTCCGTATTAATAAAGGCTTAAAAATTGCATACCAATTTTTTTTTCTTGAAAATGTTTACAAAATTTTATGTATCTACATATAAGAAATTATTTTTTTAAAAACCGCTCCAACGATTTTAATTTTTTTTTCATAAATTGAGATTTGTTTAAGAATTCAGATGGTATACTTCAGAAATTATTTAATCACTTTCAGTCGTATTTATAAACCCATTCTAAAGTATGTCTAACTTTGGACAGCTGTCCAACTCCAAAACCTTATTTATAATCATGTTCCATTGAGTGTCTAGCTTAGACACTGAAATTGGATGTCCAAACCTATTCTAAAGTGGGTAGGTTCAATGCACAAAAAGTTGAAAATTAAATGAAATGTTAATTGAACATATCCAAATGTTCACGAAATTGACAGATTACAGAGATGTTATGTGAGTGTATGAGAACATATTTAGACTGTTGGAATGCGTTTATAAATAAGGAGAAGTCCAAATTTTTAGCCAGTGGCTAGCTGGACAACTGTCCAAGTGAGTTCTAAGTAAATCTAATAAATACGACTGTATATTTCTAATTATATTGATTTTTAATCAATTTTTTAGTATAAACTGTAAGTTCTATGTATATTTTGCAACACGGTGTATTGTTAATATTTTTTTTACTCCCATAATACTACGTTAAAGTAAACTACGTTTTTGGCAGGTGCCAAGGCTTCCATAGCTAATTTATTTCTTTTAAAATTAGAATGATAGTTCTAAAATATTCAGACTTTAAAACCACAGTGTGGTCACACATAAGATCAAGTTCGTTCTTCCTATTCGAGCATTTTATTTCTTCCGAAACTTAAATCAAGTAAAAGGGCTTTGAGTAACTTGCCAACAAGGTGCTGAGTTTTTCCGGTCTAAAGTGTGACCGTTTAATACTTTCGGATATGCTCTCTTTCAAGAGTGACTGTTTACACAGACTGTCACACTTTGACACTTTCAAAATTGTAAAATTTCACAAACTCATGCTTCACTTTTGTTATGTTGTGATTAAATCAAAGACAAAATATGTTGCGGATAAATCAAAGACCGTCGCCGTTGATTGTTAAAACTGGGCTCCCCTGAGTTCTGGAGGCCAACCAGGAACTCCCTTCATGTTAACTTCCAAAATGCATTACTCAGCTTTGACCTACTGAGGGTGTATTCTGGAAGTTGATCGCACTGAATTGTTGCGTCACATTAAGTGTAACGCGAAACTACTGTCGACAATGTTTCAGTATTTCATAATCTGAAGCAATTCAACAGTCAGCAGTGGGTCATGCCTTTTGTTGTGTAATATTAGGGGCACAACACAATTTCACACTTTCACACTTTCACAATTTCACACTTTCAAACTTTCACACTTTCACACTTTAAAACTGTCACACTTTTGCACTTCTACACTTTCACACTTTTAAATTTTCGCACTTTCACACTTTTACACTTTCACACATTTAAGTTTATACTTCTGATACCATTGTCGCACTTAAAACCGAATATTTTCAACATTGTTGATTTTAGCACTGGCACTCTGGCACACTGTGACACTGTGACACTGTACAACTCTGTCACTCTTTAAAGACAAATATGCCCAACAGTGTCACACTGTTACTTAGAACCGAAGATAACTGACCCTATACTGTCACCCTGTTGACATGTCTCGAGTCACATCCAAAAAATAATGTTGATTGTTTTAATTTCAAAAAGTGGATGTTTTGTTTACTTATAATTCTTTCTCCCTAACCCTGAAGTTTGAAATACCCGTACTAGAGGTATTTTACTGTAAGTACATGTAAATATTATATTAGCAGCAGATCAGAGCGGAAGTACATTATTTGCTTCCTTTTCAATTGAAGCTCCGTTTTCCATTTTTGCTGATGTTGTTGGATTTTTGTTTTTAGTTTTTTACTGATTCTAGTGGACTCCAGAATTTGAATAGCACCACAGAGAGTTGGTGTAGTACTTGCAAGTATGTATATCCACAGTGTTTAAAGTTGCTGCAATTTGTTTCGCCGGGAGACCTTGCTGTAAAAGTTTTTCTATACTTCGTCCCACACCACCGAGCTATGCGCCGACAACCACCGCCATCACCACCCCACCAATTTTCAATTGTATCGGAGTTAAGGATTCTTTTTATACTCTTGTTCGTTCTGCCTGTACCGACTACCGACCCGACCTACTCAAACCCTTTTGCACTCATTTGTATACAGTTTGTTTTAGTTTCAAGAGTTATAAAGTTAATTTGAATGGAAAAATACACCGGGAGGACTTCACTATAATATACTATAAATGTATTTATAGTATAAGAGGAAACCCTCACTGCCTTATATTATATTCTAGATACTTTTAATTTTGTCTCAAGCTATATGTATAAGTAAATTAATCCTTAAATGCATTTGTGTGTTAAAGTTCAGGCGTACCTATGTGTATACACTACATTGTTGTATATATACATATAGAGGAAATACTTAGCTTTTGAGCATGAGCAGTCAACTTTGAATAACTTCCGATAACTATAAGGAAACTAAGGAGTCAAGTTGTTGAAACCTTTAAAAATCCAACCTACTCAAATGGAAATTCCAGAACAATGAATATACGAGTATATATACTTTATATAGAGAAAAGTTACTGTTTGGGCTTTGAGCAAAGACCATTGAATGTCCAATAGCTGCAATGAGCAATGTTTTGTGAAATTTGAAAATGAAAATTAATAAAGTGGGTATAGAAGTTGTTTTCGCTTTCAAAAATATCTGCAGATTAATATCCGAGTTTTTAGTTTAACTATTGACTGTGATACTAGTAGTAGAAGATCCCGCCATAGAACGACCTACCCCACAGTTTTTTAGGTAGTGTCTAAACTAACATTTTGCGCATGAGTTGCCTGGCGAAATATGGTCAAGGCATAGGGTTGCCACGCTTTAAAGGTCGATATTTTGGTTTTTTTTTCAATCATCTGACCCAGCTCATATGGTATAGGTTTTAGTGATAAAACAAAAATATTATGCGAAAGGAAACTTTATTTAAAAATTTTTAAATACGTGATTATTATAAATTGGAATTTCAGTAGGGTTCCTGAGGGTTCCATTTTGGGACCATTATTATTTATTCTATACATTAATGATAGTTCATTGTAAAGCTACAAAATTTGCGGACGACACTCTTATTTATATTGTTTCTGCAACTCTATAGAAGATGTAGTTGCTTAAACTAAATTCTGATTGTGAGACAATTTTTAAAAAACTATGTCAAACCTCACTTTGATTATTATTGTACATCTATTTTATACTTGTCAAATTCCTCCGATTTAAAAAGACGTCAAGTCTTACTAAACAAATGTCTTAGACAAATATTAAGAGTAAATAATAATACACAAAGTGGTGTCTTGTTCAATGAATTAAATTTAATGAGTGCTGTGCAATTAATTTATTTTATAAATTTGTTATTTATTTATAATAAGGGTATTCACGCAACGTCGTAAGTTTACAAATTGTGTAAAACGATAAGTTTACATAAAAGTTTGCGTGAACGCCCTTTTAATTCATTTGGTTAAATGCAGTGTAAGTCCTTGCGTTCGGTAAACTATCAGATAGGCTATCCACGCATCCAAAAATTCTCAGATACGTTGGGTTGTTGTTGTATCAGCTGTTTTGTCACAAGGGATTACAACAACACAAACCTATCCGGATAGCTTTGGATTGATCCCCGAACGTGACCAGTGAATCAGCTGTTCGTTTAACGTCAAATATGAAACTTCAAAATATGTATACCTACAAATAAGCGTGTTCAGATTTCGAAGTTATTTTTAAATGTAGGACCTCTCCCAAACTAACTTGAAATCGGAGCAGAATGTCTCGGAACGGAAAAAAAATGTAAGGTACACGAAAAAAAACAGTTTTTTTTAAACCTGACGGGAATTATATGAGAAAACGATTTCGGGGTTAAACTTAGAACTGTAATAGTCGCAAACTCATGCCAGTGATCGAACGAAAACGAGCGAATACAAGAAAAATCATATGGCACGCCCATAATGGTGGATATCTACTTTCGCTTCAGTTTAGTTCACTTTTGTTTTCGGTAGTTAAAGTTGTCCTGAGCTCAACTCAACTGAAATTTGATGAAAGAAGAATAAAAAAATAAATGGTCAAATACAAGTAAAAGCATTTACTTTTGTATATCCATTTGGCCCATTATATAGATTTGTGTAAATAAACAATGCTGATCAGTGATCAATACTAGTCAGAAAATGTGTATGTCCTAATTATTTCGATTTTTGTTTTTATTCACAACTTTTATAGTGACAGAACACGGGCAGAGTTTTTTTTAGTTCTCTGAGACACCTAATTATCATATTTCGGAACACGCCTAATTCTAAAAGTCACAATGACGTTTGGATAAATTTATCAAAACAAATTTGGTTAATTTTATCCAACAAAATCCTTGGAGAATTTTAATCAAATTGTGTAAATCATTTATCATACAAAATTTGACACTTCATTAACCAAATGGTAAACTTAACCAAATGGTAAACTTATCCAGTGTTTTACATCATTGCGTGAATACCCTTATTATTGTTAATGAACAAGCACTGCAATACTTAATAGAGGGAATTAAATATAAAAATGTTAATCAAACTATAGACAGTCAAGAAATGCCAACGATATAATATGTTTAACCAACTCAATTAAAGCATGTAGTCAAAAATCACTTTTTTATAAAGGCATAAAATTATTTAATTCTCTGCCTAATAATATAAAAAAGTACGACACTGTTTCAAAATTTTAAAAAATATTAAAAAAAATATGCTATTGACACCAATTTGTTTTAAATAATGCAATACTGCATCCCGAAACATCGATATCTTGTTTAAACAAAGATTAACTAAACACATCACCCACAAGATTATGTCTTCTTCCTCTAAACCAAAAAAAAAAGCAAACATAAGCTTAAACAAATACATAGATATAGGGATTAACACAGAGTTTTATGTAAAATTAAAACTAGCTACCAGGATTATTTAGAAAAAAAAAAAAAAAAAACGAATTGAGTAAAAATGGTGATGTTTCAACACGACCGACCAGACAGGAAGTTAACTTCATCCACGTGAGCCAGCCATCGACATCGGAAGTAAAAACAGGAACACAGCAAAAGCGAACAGTGACAATGATGCTCACCGCACTTTATTTTTGCATTTTGTATGGCGTCGAACGGCGTCGACGAGGGAAATTGTTAGTTATGGAGTTAAGTGCTGCAAAAAGGTCGACCGTTAATTCAGGTTCACTGAAATGCTGTGTTCTACTATGTGAAAATATGTCCGCGTTGCCGCAAGGTTCTCTTTATGAATACTGAGCCCAGGATTAACAAACAGGATGTAACCACACTTGCACGGACGAATGTGTTTATACCTACATATACATACCTACTTTTTTATTTTTTGTTGTTTTTTTTTTTTTTAATATAAACATACTCATGATCATATGATGGTTGCATATAGTGGCAATTGTGTTTGTGTACGCATTTCCGTTTTAACAAAATTTACTCGTGTATATTACCTGGCCGGACATCCTTTAGTTGATGTTGTTATTTTTCATATGTATTTATGTACATATACATTGTATGAACATACTATTTTTGTAAATATATTTAGGTATTTTTTAATTTTTTTTTTTTTATTTTTTAAGTGCAGAGTGTGTGTATCGGTACCCTTTTGCCAGTTGGTTCACAGAATAAACATTAAAATTTAGTGTTGGAATATACCGCAAGGATTATCGCTTGCACACCACCCATTGCGCGAATGTATGTATATCTGGGGCATATTGTATACACATAACGATCCCATTGTGTGTGTCCGGGATAATTGTCGGATTTTTTTTTGTGGTCTTTCTCGGGTTATAGTATGGTTCTTCGTAGAGAGAGCATTATTTGATTTAAGCCCTCAATTAACTGCGAAAAATGTGGATTAGTTTCAATATTTATTTTTTTTTCATAGATAAAATAACTATATTACCAGCTTTTACATAGTTTATTTTTTTTTTGGCTTTTTAATATTTTTATGGTTAATAAATATTTTTGGTACTAAGTAAGTGGGATATTGTTTTGCAGTTAACAAAAAATATTATTAATCTTTGTAATAAAAACAAATGCGCTAAATGAGGTCAAACAAGTGAAAATAAAAATTATTTAAAATCAAAATATGCATATCTTCATTAATGCTTATATGGTTCACATTTTTTTTTATCTTAATCGCATCTTCGAGTTGGTGTGGGTACTCTAATACATCGCCCTATAAAGTGCTTAGATAAAAGATTTTTTCAAATTTTAAAATAAGACAGTTGTTTGATAGAACAAATTATTCGATTTTGAAGCTATTCTCAAACTGTTGACAGTTAAACGATGAACGATTCGACTGAACAATACGATTGTGATTTTATTCGAAGCAAACTTTTGACGACGTCGTTTACTTTAATCGATGGTTTTAGAAATTACGCGATGTGAGCCCAGGTGAATGTTTAATTAAATAAAGTGTCGTAAATCCTAATAATACAAAACAAAACTTTTTGTAGACTTTCAGGAACAATAAAATCATATCTAAATATCTATAGCAGCCGTCACACCGTTAAAATTTTTTTTGATTTACTGCTTATTTTTTTACAGATTGGTATTTATGTTTTTTTTTTTTTTTACTTTTAACTAGCACGGTAAGAGCAGAGCTACTTCAATGACGGGTTTCTGTCTTCATCGATCTTTTTACTTGCGATGTACTAAAAGACATAAATTCGATCAAACTTTATATAAAGATGATAGGGAAGAGAACAAAGTAGGTCTCGTAATCGTGTCCGTCTGTCTGTCTGTATGTTCCGCTGCAGTCTTAACAGATGGGTGCACTTTCCTTAAACTTTGTTCTTGACATTTACGACAATTTTTATCTTCATTTTTTGTTTGTACGACCATGAATTAATATAACAACGGTTATGGAGAAGGAACCAACAAATGTCCGATATAAAATAAAAAATAAAAATTACGTATACGCCCGAGTGTCTGTGTAAATACAATAAAATAAAATAAAATAAAATAAAATAAAATAAAATAAAATAAAATAAAATAAAATAAAATAAAATAAAATAAAATAAAATAAAATAAAATAAAATAAAATAAAATAAAATGAAATAAAATAAAATAAAATAAAATAAAATAAAATAAAATAAAATAAAATAAAATGAAATAAAATAAAATGAAATGAAATATAAAATAAAAATAAAATAAAATTTAATTAAATATAATAAAATAATAAATAAGGCTGTAAGAGTTGAATTGTCTGTTTGATGAATAAACTAAACTAAACTAAAAAAAAAATTTTTTCGGTTTCAAAAATATGGTATCCTAAAAATGTAATTTTTATTTAAATAATGTATTCTTTTTTAAGTATTCAGAGTTTAAAAACTTACTATCTGTTAAACCATTTTGCTGATATGAAACTTAAATATTTATATTCTATACACTTATGAGCTTCTTTTTCATCTGTGTAAACTGGCAAATAAATTCTTATGTTGGATTTTTAATATTTAAAATATGTATTCAAGTTTCAGTAGATAGAATTTGTAGCTTATGTAGTTCCATCAGCTTCTACTTTTCTGTTTAATAAATAGTTTTGTCGCCCCTTATGCACATATTATGTTAGATAAAAAATAATTTATTAATAAAACGTACATACCTACACAAACTGAGGTAAATATTTTTTTTTTAAGATGAGCTATTTTGAAGTAGATTTCAAAATAACTCAAAGCTCCTCTAAAAATATTTGTATGAATTTCATAAAATTATGAAAAATTTCATCAAAATAAAGAAGTAGCTTCACATAAAAAAAAACAGTGTATGAATTATAGCGTGTATTACACGTGTGTTCGTGTCACTTGTACACCTGTAGTAAACAAATTTAAACACATGTTCATGTGATAAGTTCTAGATCCCAGTGGGAAATTTCAATGGTGAATAACTTGCTTTTTCTTTTAGGAAAGGGAGCAGCACCCGCTTCGTTTGTGCGGAATACATCGAGGATTTCAACATGAACATGTCATTGGCGGAGTGCACATGCTACCATCTCGATGAAAATTCCTCAACTAAATCACTACTTCCTTGGAAATAATTTGGACTTGTTTTTTCACTACCACAATATCTGCCAATGAAAAATATTATGAATATTCAACAAATAAATCACTTATTGAGTATTACTTAGTTATTGATCAGCTTAATATTTATTATTTTCGATGAAAATTATGATAAAATTTAGTAGTGAAATCACTTGGGAATTGGGGGATGGTTAATCACTAAATATTTCATTTATAAATTAGAAAAAAACTTCAAAAGTTCAAGTGACCTAAACTACAAAATGCGTCTCTAAGACGCAAATTATGGTCGATGTTTATCAACCCTTGTAAACATACTGTGAATTTTATTTTTCTAATTGAATTTTTTTAATTCATACACTTTGCTCAGCTCATGATAAAAGTCTCATGATAGGATACATTACTTTTCTTCACAGAAATCTTCATATTAATCGCATCAGGTAAACGAAAGGGCAGTTTTTATCCCTGTTCTTGCTCGAGAAAACGTATAACACGAATTGATTACTTCTCATTAAAGACGAGTGGATCTAGACAACGAACTGCTAAACTTATGCATTACTTGTCAACGATTGAATCATCGCATAATTTTACCTACTAAAATAGAATGTTTTAATTCCGCATTGAACTCACTTCAAATTTGTGTACCAGATAAAAGAAGGGAGTGTTTCGACATTTTGCCCATGTACAAAGCAGATAATGTGCTTAAAACCATGAACTGGTGAAACTATGCATTACCTTACAGTAACTAAATCAGTGCTTGCTGTTTCTTCGAAGAATTCGAAGAAGCGGCCTTTGAATTCAATGTTGAATTCAGCTAAATTTTTCAGTGAGATTGAAATTTCCTATACTGGGATAGGTACAGGTGATAAAAGCGGCGCTTTTATAATAACTGCTCGGGGTGATGTGATTTCAAGATATTTTTTTAATTTTAAAAGTAAGTTTTTAGGTTTTTTTTATGTTATGTGACAACAAGAAAAAGATATTTTTCAAAAAACTATATAGTTAATGCATTTTATCTATTTTCCAATGTCTTTTGGACCTCAAAACATCAAAAGTAAGTGTGATTTAAAAGTAATTACACGTGTATTGGCTAAAAACACGTGTAACAATAAATACACGTGTTAATATACATAAACTTGTTCATACACGAATAATTTATAATTACACGTGTAATACGAGTACACGTTTACACGTGAAATGTATATGTATTTTCATTGAGATAATGAAACTTCCATGAAAATACGATTACATATTTAAAATCAAGTTTTTCATTGGATCAAAGATTTTTCCTTGAGTTAACAAAATTTAAGTTAATGCTAAGAATTCCCTATAATGAATTTATTTTCAGTGTGTGCGTATGTATGATTGGATAGCAAAATTATTATTTGATCAGACATTGTATAAAGTTGGATTTAAACATTTGTTCTACTTATAAGAAACATTTTTTCATATATAGAATCCCTCATTTTTATTTCAAACACATAAATAATAGTTCAATATTAAATATTCTGACAACTTCTTAAGTTAAAATTATATATTTACCAAAATAAAATCTAATATCAAATGAGCTGTCTGACCTTTTAGACCGATCAATCACTTTAGCTCAACAAAATATATAGAATATAACTAAGCCAGACATAGGTACTTATATAAGAAGAAATTTATAGAAACCTGAAATTGTATATTATATTCTTTTGGAGGGTAAATCATGGTAAGGTTAAGTTTCTCACATTTTCTAAATATAATTTTTGCTTTATTAAGTTTCAAAATTCATCCATCATTTAATATGACAAGTGCAAGCAGTATAGCAGCACCAAATTTAATATATTATTCCTATACACACCTAAATACAGTCATCCTTCCCCCACATCCGGTCAGACATGTTTGATGGACAAAATGGTGCCGCCACTGTTTGAATTAAGGTATGTATATTATACATACATACATATGTGTTAAATTTAATTTAACATTATTTATTACTAATATAGAGAAATTCAAAGATTGTAAAAGCTTTAAATCCATCTTATATGTATAATAGTAATATGGTCAAAGGGCATAAAATCCTTTGCAAAGGTACATACTACTTAATATTTATCAAAGTACACAAATTCACTTACTAAAAGTGTCACCAACATATTCCAAGTAGGTACTGCATATGGAACATATAATATGATATCCTGTCGTTAAAGTCAATATAATGGACTACAACGTATGTAGGTATAAAGCTTTAAAAGTCATGACTAAGCAAACACATATTGAACTTAAGAGCTTGAAGTTGTTTTTTTTTTGCCGGTCAAAGGAAAAAAAAATTTGTATCCTTTGATCAATTTAAGACATTTGCCACACATAAATTTATATCATCGGAGCTTTACTGCAATATAGTTATAGTATAGGTGTTATAGGTGCTTCTAAAACTACTGAGAGTGATGTACTTCAGATCAGAGCGTTTCGTTTTGGTACTGTGTTGTTCCATATTCAACAACAGCATGCAAGTGTTAAGGAACCGGAAACAATTTCCTCTTTCCCGGAATCCTTCTGTCTCTAAGGCTCTCTAAAACACACATACATACACAAATATAAACACATTTGTATATGTGTTTCTATTATACACATTGAATTGACGTTGAATGCGAAATAATAGTGTAACACAGAAAAGGACGACAACGACGACGACGAGAAGGATTTTCCTCGGCATAAGGCGGATATGAGATTCATGTGCGTTGTGTCGGGTATTGTAAAGTGTATACGATGAAAACTCCGACTTCGACAACGCCGACGACGACAATGACAACGCTATATAGGAAAAAAGGATATCGCAACAACGTGTTCCACACGTCACGTCTCTATTAAGTTTCATCAGGCTATAAAGTATCACATTATTGTGGGACAATTGCCTTCGTTCATTCGTTATAGGACTATATTCGAGTATAAGATATAAATAGAAGGAGGCTGAAACTATACATATACATATGTATATATAGGCACGAGAAGACCAGGCTTAGAAAAAGATTCTCTTGTAGGGTCACAGTGCCTTCATTTTTATTTTATTTTTTTTTTGTTTCAACCAGCAACCCCAATTCAAGCGAAGCAAATAGTTTATGACCCGGCAGCATATGATATCAATGGATATGTGTAAAGCTAAAGGATTTTCATCGTACAATCTTGAATGTTTTTTTTTATAACAAAAAATATTTTTATTGTTGTTTTCTGATCATGGCCGGTTTGGAGATGGTTTATCGGAGGACCGGAAAAAGGGATTTATATTGTATATTTTATTTTTGTATCAACGTTTTAGTTGGGGCAATTAACTTAAAAACGGCAAATGTGTAGAAAAGTTCAAAAATGTAATTTCTAAATTTTTCCCAAAACCGACTTCAAAGATTTTGATTCAACATCGTATGATTGCAATGAAATTTCGTTTTAAGTTCTTGCAAAAAACAATCACATATTAAGGTAAATAGGGTTTTAACTGTTTTTTGAGGAAATTGTCATATTTTTGGCAAACACTGCAGCAACTCAAAATATATTTGAAAATTTTTGGGATACCCAGTTAAAGCCTAGCCGTAACAGAGAACAAAATTTCAAAATGTCCAAAAACAAATATGTAGTAACAATCATTGGGTATATTTGTAGATTTCACATTTCCCTTTTTTTTTGCGAAAAAACAACTCTCCGCATAGGCCAGTAATATCCATGTTTCACAAAACTCTTATTTTCTCCGATAACGTATACCAAGTATTTAAAAAAAAATAATTAAAAAAAAAAATCAAAAGTTAATTTTTTTATATTCCTCCCGGGCGCCACTTCATAGAAGGTCTGTCCTTTGATTTGCTCATTCTTCTCTATATTTTTTTGCAAGTAATGTTTTATTTTATTTAAGTAAAAAGTCAATATACAACGTGTTTGTGTATAGGCATATGAATTGTATATGTATGTATATATGAGTTCTAAAACCAAATTACTATTCACTATCTTTGTCATCGGAGTCACAGGGTATATAATATAGTTGTGAAATTTTAAAGGTTAGATAAGCGCATAATGGTATTGCTAAACGACAAGGTTGCGCTAACGAAAATGGTTGAAAATTGGAAATATAAAATAAAATATTATGTATATTGTCATTCTGTTTCCAATATCGTTGGAAAATTTAAAGCTCTAAAAGGAGAAAACACTATAAATGATATAGAGGTGATAATAGCATACACGTATTGTTTTTATTTTTATACTTATAAAATACATTTATAAGCCACTGTTTTTATGATAAAATTGTAAAATTAATAAGTTGGTTCTCTGTTAAAGTTGAAAAAATAAATGTAAATCTTCTTCTTAATATAATTTTGACGCTTGTAATACATTTTGAAATAACCATAATTTTTTAAATTTAAGGTTTTGAAATTAAAATTTTCTATATTCAATTAATCAATCTCTCATATCTATTAACTTAATTTTACTATCTCCCACAGGCATTATTTCAGAGTAAATATAAAAATAATATAATAATTTTATCATTATTACTTTATTTTTAAAATAAAAATAAATATTTTAGTAAACAAATTTAAAATATAATAAATAATTTAATTACAAAAATTAATTTATAACAAATTTAATAAAAATTGATACTTCTAAACATATATAATTTTAATTTTTATTTATTATTTATAAAAATTTATTTTATAGCTTATCCCATAAAATATAAAATTTAAAAAATTATTAAATTAAAAATAATTAAATAAATACATTTTTAAAACTAAACTAAATTTATTTCTTAAAAAACTAGATATATTTAAAAACGAATAACAGCGAGTAGTCCTGCGATGTTTAAATAAATTCAAATTTAGCCTCATTCTATTAGATTTGCTGTATAAAATGGGGATTAAAAATCCGATCAATAGGAACTTGGAAATGCTATGGGGTCTCAAAAGGCTATATACCAAAAAGATTTTGGTATATATAACCTCCTTATGGTGTTCATAAAGAAACTGTCAAAAGTCCCCATCGACAAGAGTGCCGCTTACAATTTTACGGAGGGGTTGAAGGCCTCCCAAAATGGTCTTTCAGGAATAACTCTCAAATGGTAAGTTGTACAGAAAAAATGTCAAGAACTTATTTGTAGTTTAGAAAATTTCCTGCAAAAAAACATTAACATAATTTTTTTCATAAAAATAAACGTTTTCGAAATAAAACAAAAGTTAAAGAGGCTTAGTTCAAAAATTGTTCTTTTTTTTGATAAAATTTTAGTGTTATAAAAAATGGATTTACTCTTGAATAACGATGGAATGAATAACGATATTGGAAAGTTACTTTGGCTATGTTGCCGGAGCAGTGTGAAATTTAAAAACAAAAATTTCAGTGGAAACAATGTACCATATTGCAGTTGTTGTACCCAAGTCTGAGGCTCTGCTTTGCTGATTGATAATAATCGAAAATATTCCCGTGTATAGTATGACTGTTTGGTGATGACTATGGTTCCTACAAAGATTGGGCTAAAAAGCCAAACAAAAAGTTTTTATGTGGGTCATCGTTAAAGATCGATTGTTATGCGAATAATCTCAACACAATTTAGGCAAGAACAATAATGTTGAAGCTAAATACGCAAATAGGTGGGATTGATGTAACGTATAGTTCTACTCAGCGATTCCCAGATCGTGTGATTTATCCTTTTTTGTGGGAATTTCACGTATAAAATAAGCTGAATGGGAAAAATGGATTTTTCGAACCTAATCTAATAGTACCTACAAAAAAAGGGATTTTACATTATTATTACAATTTTTTTCCCAAATTGCTCATTTTATTAAAAAAAAAAATTGTATTCAACTATGACCAAAAACAAATTGTCACGCATAGAAAAAATTTATTCTATTTATCTGAATGCGTTCATTTCCATTTTTGCATTTGCTTACTTAAATCGAAACGAAAAATCCCTTACAAAAATATAACTCAATCTTATTTGTAGCAGAATATTTGGAGGAGTCTCCACTCTCTTTTGAGTTTTTATTAAGGTTTATTTTTGTTGTTCGTATTGATTGCTGTGATTTTTTTTGGAAATAGTTGAACTTTTGCATTATTTCGTTTTTCCTGGGAGAATTGTGGGGCATAGGAAGAAAGAGAATTATTGGGTATCACTGCGAAAAAACAAAGTCTGGCATCACTTTCTATTTACAAATTCTGTTATTCCAAAATTGGTCTGTTTGGTAACGTGAAATTTCTTGCGAATTTGCACAAATTTTCACAAAATTTCACAATTTGCTGTTAAAACCCATGGGAAATTTGTTGAAAAAAAAGTTACCAAACAGTCATAATATAAGGGAAATTATAAATACTATACAAAGTGCCTGTTTACATAGGAATTTTACTGAAAGTCGTTTTACTGAAATCGTGTCTACACATAAGGAAAAAGCCCTTTCAGTTACATCTACTTTTCCCTAACTCACAACCTTAAAATTCATGAATATCTCACTCACACAAAAAAAAGTCACCATGAGTTTCACCCGAGAATATTACTTGAATTTGGCGCATCGGTGAATTGTGGGTAGAACCTACCCTTCTCGCTTTTACGCACATAAAATCTACGTGTCTCACTGGATGCGCCCTTCAGTAAAATGCCTATGTAAACAGGCCCAAAGGGGTTATTATACTAAAGCATAGTACGCAGCTGAAGCGAAACGAAAATTTCCATACAAAAAATGAAACAACGAAATCATAAACAAAAAATTTCGTTTTCATTTTTGTTCTGCAGTACGCTGATCAACGAGCGAAATTGATAATTGTAGTAGATTATTTGAAGAAGTCTCCACTCTTTTTCGCATAAAATTATTTGCATGAACTATTATAATTATCTGCGGGAAAGTGACATTAGAGTTTTTATTTGTATTTTTATTTGTTGGTTCTTTGATTACAGCAAAGGCTTCTGTGATTTTTTTGTTTGTTTATTTTTTTTTTTACAATTGGTGACATTTCGTTTCGTTTACGTTTTCGTTATCAATTTGGAGACCAGAGAAAATTTTCGTTTCGCTTCAGCTACGTACTAGGCTTAAATCTTAAAACAAAAATTATAAATTAATTAAAAAGAGATACTGGGGTTTTCTATAAATCAAATAAAAAACTTTTATCATTTGAAAAACTAGCAAGTTAGCCAAAAATCACACGCACGCGCTGTAACAATTCAATGCAAAAGGTCTTAGAAAAACAAAAAAAAAAATGTAAATACCTACCATTTGCGTCAAAAATGCAATAGCAAAATTTTCTCAAACGAAATTTTTATAAAAAAAACGTTTTTTTTGATAACGCAGTTAACTTAAGTCATATGTTTAATAACATCATTAGCGGTGCAATTCAGCAGTAATTGACTGGACAAAAAAAAATATTATTCGCGTTCGTAAAAGTCAATTGCGTTTGCAAGAAAATTGACTGACGTTGATCAAATATATTTTATGCAAGCAGGAAAATCGCATACTTGACAATGATTTGATGTTTTCGAAAACGATTTAATTGATTTTGATCAATTCAAATTATGATGAATATTTTAAAAAATCTTATCATAAGAATTAAAATAAAACTAACGTTTCTTCTGAAATTGTTTTGATACAAACAGGATTCACGTTGTAAACTACACTCGCTGATAAAAAAATAAAATGTCACGAAACTCGACTGCAAGGCTATACCTAAGCATTGAAAATCGAAGACATTTTAATTTTTTTGAATGGGTCTACACACATATCATTTCTTTAACAAATCTTAATTGATAAGAAAAACTTCTTTTTTCATCGTGGAAGTGGTTTTTCAAACAAAATTATTTTCATTTTGAAGAAAAAAAAAAAATGGTATGCCACTCTTCTAGGTAAAAGAAGGAAACATAAGTATGGTATTTACACTTTAAAGTCAGTGTTACTTTAAAGTGTAAATACCATATTTTGTATGTTTTTACGATATAAATGTAATTAGTAATAAAATTCACCTGATGATGTCCATAGACATGGACGAAACGTCGTGAAAAAACAAAAAAACTTTTTTTCATTTATTGACCTGAAGCCCAAAACAGAAATAAAATAAGTATTTTTTAGCCAATTTTACTAAAACTTTTACGATATTTTGCATAGAAACAAATGAGAAACAGTCCAAAAATATTATCCTAAATTAAAAAAATATTAATGAGTTCAGATCAGTGTTCTCAGATCGATAGGTTTTACTAGAGCTCTCGATTTTAAGCGTGTATCTACTTACACGTGTACACGTGTAGTACAAACATTTTAACACAAATAATTAATGTGTAGTTTCTTAATACACGAGTAATTAAAAATCAGGGCCGGACCAACCATATGTGCAAGATGTGCAAATGCACAGGGCGCAAAATTCTGGGGGTGCATTGTAATCGGGATTAGGCAATAACGCCCAAATCGATTTGGAAATATCGCCCAAAAAAATTCTGAACAATTGTTGTTGTTTATGCGCCGCGATTTTTTGAAGATTATCTTATTGAAATTATTCTTTGGAAATATCGCCCAAAATTTAGGAAAAAACGCCCAAATTAAAAAAAAAGTTTGGAAATATCGCCTAAAATTGAAGAAATAACACCTAAATTTTACAAAAACAATTAACGTTGAAAACATTTGGGCGATATTTCCAACTTAAGATTTGGAAAAATATAAATTTCCATTATTATCCATTTTTTTTGGGCGATAAAAAAAATGTAATCTGATCTTGCGCAAACAAATATATACTACCATTTGCCATGTATGTGTGCAAATATAAAAAGTGGCGCATTTTACAAATCTTGCACAGGTCGCAAGTTTGGCTGTGGCCGGCCCTGTTAAAAATACACGTCTAATTATAAAACCGGTGCTTTTTTTGTAACTGATCGCGATTTGAAGATATTTTTACAGTTTTTAAAAGAACAGTTTTCATATTAATTTTATCTATTTTTTAACGTCTTCTTTTGAACCACAAAACATCATATGTATGATTTATAAGTAATTAAACGTGAACTAATAAATAAACGTATAATTATAAACACAGGTGTAAACATAAATACATGTGTTCATACACCACTAATTTAACTACACGATTAACACGGCTATACGAGTAGGAGTGCAATAGGGGGCTCTAGTTTTTACAACTAAAATGGTGGGAAAAAATTTGTTTGGTGGAAAAAACCGTGGAAATTTGGTGTTTCTAAACAACTTAAACAATATAACATTTAAAAATGTTTAAAATATTTTTTTTTTTAACAAAAAGAAGTCACACAAAAAATCCATCTTTTTTAATACTTTTGACTTTTTTCAAATTGTGTCTTTAAATATTACATTATTAATTATTTACCAGAAGGGCCATAATATACTTCATGTCAAGTCTATTTTTCCTCTCTCGACTTTTCAAATTTGCCTTTGTCCAGGATTATAGTTCTTTAATTCACTTAGACTTTTCAATCAATTAATTTTGTTCACTTCCTTCTTGGGAACTTCAATTATTTGACCTAACTGTACTAAACTCTTATTCTATAATTGCTTTCAAAAAAGACCCTTTGAATGAACTGCTTGACTATAAAATTCAGCCTTCCATATGCATTAAAATCCTGTAATCTCATCTCACACACTAACTATCATTATGCTCACGGGACTATAAAAATAGTTCATGTTTTGCTATTTTATACATACAAATTTGAAAAGTAAAAAAAAAACAAAAACAAACACTCCTATACGTGAGAGAGAACTTTCTAGGAAATAACACAGTTTTTCATCCTCGGGCGTGCTTAATTATGCAGCGTGTATCTGCCTTCCGAAGTATACCTATTTCATCCAAATTTCAGAAATTCCGTGTGTTTCTTTTTTTTTTTTCTGTTTGTATATATGTATACATTTTAGTTGAAGCTTTTCCCAAAAGAAAAAATCGGTTCGCAAGTCGAAGGATTGGGATGGCCGAAAAGAAAAACTCAGAGAAAAATAATTACAGCATTCAGATCGGCGAAAATTCCATAAAATTGTTATCCGCCTTCGGCTACAGTATTTCAAACTTGTATTGTGTTTTTTTTTTTTTTTTGTATAGTAGTTTTTCCTCTATCCATGATTTTCTTTTAATTCGAAGGCTGCAAAGAAAACTTTTAGATTTTTTGTTCTATACATACATAGCTGTTGAAAAATGCAAACAAAAAGATGCACAATATACCTACCTACAAGCTGGTATAGGTACATGATGCTCATTGCTCAGGCATTCCTGTCACATAATAATTTAAACTCGCAACTCTTGTTGAATAATGCAGAAATAATAAAGTTAGCGATGGGCAAGTATACATTATACAATTGGATGTTTTGTAGTGAAAATATTAATTTGAATCTTTGATTTCGAACTCGACAAGATGACAAAGGATAAGTATGTTTTGGCTTTGATGGTTACTACCATCCGTATTTATTCAGATAGGTAAGTACTATTAAATTGAGAAATATAAGTACAGTGAAACATCCTATTACGAACAACTCCCTTAAAGCCCTTCCACACTATCCCACTGAGTATTAATACATGTCGAATTGAAAGTGGGAAAGAATTCCATGCTACTGTCATATTCATGGGAGAGAAATGGCTTTTAATTTTTTTACCACACACAACAGTTTAATTTAACCTTAATAAAAATGTGATGAAATGTGTGATAGAATTAGAAAAATTTCTAAAAATTCTCATGAATGATGGGCAGTATCTTACACAGCATGATATTCCAGCCCACACGATTTGACATGTGTTAATATTTTGTTTCCACACTGTTATACATGATTTATTTCCCACTTTTTTGACATGTATTAATACTCAGTGGGATAGTGTGGAAGGGCTTTTAAGCAAACAATTATCTTGAGCGGAAAAATTTTTACGACCGTGGACCTTGCGGATTTAAATTTGAATGTTCCCTTAAGCGGACACTTCTTTACCCAGACGCGGAGGTTTCACTGTATTTTATAGTGGGATACTTATTAAGGCCTGTATTCACCGAGCGCTCATATGAGCCTCATAAGTTTATGAGGCTCATAACATTGTTGTATTCACCAACCACTCATAAAAATGTTTCGAATTTCGAAAAAGAGAGCCACTCTCTGTCAACCAGGCACTCCCAAACTTTAAAATCAAACTTTTTTAGGTAGATGGAGTGGTACCAATGAAGATGTTTGTGTTTGTGGGGGTGGTGGTTGAGGAAGTAGTATTGAAAATATCGGAATATTTTTCGAAGAGAGCGCTCATAAGTTATGAGTGGTCGGGACCACTCATAACTTTTATGAGCGCTCATAAGTATCCATTTATTATTGCTTGGTGAATAGGTTTATGAGGCTCATAAGTTATGAGTGCTCGGTGAATACCAGCCTAAATAAATACTTAGAGCTTGATTACACGAGTTCTTTTTTCGTTCGTTTCGTCTTTCGTCTTTTTGACAGGCACGTATCGTCGTGATTACATGATTCCTTTTTACATTCGTGAAGACTCGTTATTTTGACGTTCAAAAACTTAGCGGTGGGTTTATTGGAAAGTAGTTGTAATTGAAAAATGTTTTTAATCACTTTTTGTTCATATTTTTGTAGCCTTTTTAATTAGTATAAAAACTGTTTAACAACACGAAATTAAAAGTTTATAAGTTCTTCGCAAAATTCCTTGATTTTAGAGATGAGCAAATATTCGGTGAAAAATCGATGACAAAATTTATCGAACTTGAAAAATCGATATTTTCTTTCTTTATTTTTAAAGTCAAATACGTTGAATTCACATCAAAAATTGTTTTTGACTTTGGGCCATTTGTCCAGAGTGGATTAAATCTGTAATAAAGGTTCTGATTGAATCGACTGATTTTATCAAATTCGATGATTTACATTTGAAATTATGGATTGGAGATTTGAAGATATACCAGTTTCAATAATATCCTTGATCAAAGATGATTAGCTCGAAATAAACTGGCCCTAACAATAATTAATCAGTTGGCGTTTTTCTTTTTTGGCTCTGAGCAAAGCTCTGAGCAGAGGTTGAGCGATCAGAGCTAAGCTCTGAGGAGATTACGATCAGAGCCCTCAGATTTAATTATGAAACACACTTGAGCACTGAACATGTCTTATGCATAGTAATCTGTCAAATTACATAAAAATTGTATGAAGTTGGCTTCGCTCAGCGTTTTGCTCGATTTGCTCGGTCATTTTATTCTGAGCATACAGATCATGCTCCGAGCTAGTTCAGATGGAAAAAAGAAACACGATTTATGTGCTCTGATTTGTCTGAGGCAAAAAAGAAACAAAGAATAAATGTTTGACAGCTCGGTGATCTGCTCTGAGGTAAAAAAGAAAAACGCCAAGTGTCTACGTTTTGTAACTCTCGCATCGATCAAATTGGTGAAGAAAGGTTGAGAAATGAAACAAAACTCATATGATTTGTTTCATTTTCTATCGTTTCTCGACTAATTTTGTCGATGCGAGAGTAAAAGAATGTAGTCACAGATTGAAAATTATAACAAAATTATTCTAGCCATGCGATTATAACCTTAAAAATAAGACGAAAGAACATTTAAACCTTTTTTTGTTATGTGAATTTTCAGTCAAGATACTGAAACCCATGTTGTATTTCAATCAAGCATTTTCGAAAAAATAAAAAAAACGTAAATGGTTATGTGACAGTTACCCGTTCTTATATAACCTAAGAAAAAAAAATCGATTTTCTCCTCTATGAAACAGCATTAAAATAATCTGTGTCTACTGTCTATACGTTCTGTAACTTGCATCGATAAAATTAGTCGAGAAACGATCGAAGTTAAAGCCAGTCATATGAGTTTTGTTCCTTCTATTTTTCACCGTTTCTCGACCAGTTACAGAACGTAGGCAGAGACGTAATTTCAATACAATATTAGATGTGTTTTTTTGCAAGCCCGGGGGAATTGGTTGCAAAAACGACAGCGGGGATTAACGACGCCATGACAGTAAAAACAAACTATTATACAAACTATCGATAACATGTATGTAATTCATGCTGGTAACACAGTTTTTCTGTGCGCTTTAGTTAAACTCCGAGAATTCTCTGGGATTAGTTGTTGTTGCATACCGACGTCGTTTTTTTCATCCAATTCCCCCCGGGCTTGCAAAAAAACTCGGCCATTATACCAAAAGTATCATACAATTCGACCTCAGGTGAAATTAAAGCTTTTAAAAAACCACATTTACCTACCAAAATTCCATACCTATATATGTTTAATGTGAAAAAGAATTTATTCAAATCATACATTTCTATAAGGTCAGTCGAATTTGGCCTATAGAGGTGATGCAAGGTTTCAGGTTCTTACAACACACGCAAATATTTGCGTGAAAGCTCACCAAAGGCCAATATGCATATTGTAGCATTGCATAATCATTATCAAGCTTATTTAAACTCAAATATATGTACATACCACCTCCACCGCCACAAACTCCAACACAGTTGTTGTACCAGTACCAGCCCCAGCCTTATAGTTATAGGCTCTATTTTCGGTCATCGTCGTCCTTGTGCTTGTATGTAGACTCTCTCTTCCATCTCTTTCCCCCTTTTTCTGACCACTTTTGCTGTTAGCCGCAACATTTATTTTCAATACGCAAATCGGTTGAATTCGCACATTGATTTGGTAAAATTTAAACAGATATATCCAACCACATAACATTGCACCTGGGGTACCGTTGCCTTTTTCATCGGTACATACATATGTATATGCAGCAAGCTACCGAGCTAAATGTTATCATGTTCAAATATACACTGCAGGAGCGGTGAGCAGAAAGTGAACACAGACAAAAACAACAAGTTTGCTAAAACAAATAATTGTGGCTTTGTAAAATGCAAACTGTCACACTAATTGCATTTTGTGAATAAGTTAGCTCATCTATATACGAGTATAACACACACATATAAGGGAAGGTGTGGAATTAAATTGGGTTTTAATTTTAAATTGCATAATATTTTAATTATAATTATTGTCTTTGGATGAAAATTTCGTTGGAAAAATTAAACGTATCAACATAATATGTGTACCTACCTAAATGGAGGTATTATTTATACAGGATGCAATAATTTTGTTTGAATTTGGAGATCCTGGGAGTGGGATTTATCCTTATAAGATTGGTTAACATTTTTTTCTATTTATGTGTACCTATTGGGTATATTTCCATCTTGTACGTTATTGTTTTGTTTTATTTTTGAACAGTGTTTCCAAAAGGCTAGTATTCGAGTACAGGGTTGCCATGTCTTGAACTAGTTCGATAGCCCAATTTAAAAGTGTTTCTAGCTCAAAATCGGAGCCCAACAGTGAGGTCACAAAAAAGGGGTCACGAGAAAAAATTGATCACATGTTGACATTTTTTTAATACAAAGCCAAATCAAACGAAATTCGTAGATATAATAAAAACATTTTTTGAGTAATTTTAGTTTAAAATACATTTTATTACGATAAATATTATTAAATAACATTTATTTGCATACTTTGTACAATTTATTTAATTTCTTTATCAAAAATATTTTTTAAATACACAAGTTCATTTAAGGTAAGAACGCACTTGGCGGAACTGCACTTCAGCGGAACTGAACTTCACGACTTATTTGTAGGAAATTGTATGAGCTATATCGCCCTAAGCGACAACTGCACTTCACGGCGCGACACTATGCGACAAAGTTGATAATCTGACCAACTGTGTCACGACATGAAGTTTCGTTCAGTTTCGTGCGAAAGTGCGCACGGTGTCGCTGAAGTGCAGTTCCGCGTAGTGCGGTTCTACCTTTAAGCCTAGTACGCTTCTGATGCGAAACGGAATTTTTCTGTGATCTCCAAACAGACAACGAAACGCTTGCGAAAACACAACGAAAAATATCCTTGGAGAGTTTCACTAATTCGAAAAACAAAACAAACATAAACGCAAAAAATCAGAGAAACCCATGTGTAAGAAAATGATAATCAAAAAAAAATACAAATAAACCCAAATGTCATTTTTCCGCACACAATAAATAGTCTGTATAATTAATTCAGTGCGAAAAAGGACCGGAGACTCCTCCAAATAATCTGCTACAATTATAAATTTCGCTCTTCGAACAGCGTACTGCAAAACGAAAAGCAAAACGAAATTTTCCGTTTCTGATTTCGTTATGTCATTTTTGTATGGGATTTTTCGTTTCGCATCAGCAGCGTACTAGGCTTAAGTGGAAAATAACACGTATGTGAAGTTAGCACTACAATTTTTTTGGCGAAGTTAAAAAAAAAATGAGTAGTAGTAGTAGTATTTTATTGAGATTTTCAAAAAAAAATGAGTATGTAGTGCTAAGATGACATTGTGAGTTCAGGCATTAAAAAGGGATATTCAATTAACTAAGTACGTATTTAATTTTAACTTTTTTGTTGTAAATTAGTTGAGGAATGAAAAAAATTTTAAAATTTTTTTTCATATTTTCAAATCACGCGATTTTTTTTTGAAATAAAAAAACTAGTTTTTATTGCAAAAGCGGGATAATAATTAACTGTATTATAAAAAGTGGATATTGAAGCCAATCCAAAAATTTTTTAGAATTTGTTTTCTTTCCGCAACTAATTAACAACAAAAAATTTACAATTAATTGCGTAGGTACTTTGATTTTTTAATTTCCAAAAGTGTAATGCTAACTCGATATCAAGTTAGGAATATATACCATTTTTTTTTTAATTTAAAAAAACTAATGAAATTTTTTTCCGCCACTAATTTACAATAGGCGTGTTCTTTTGGGTTGCAGCCTGCAGCATCTACTGCCAAGTACTTCTGGCTGCAGTCAACTACTTCTACTCTGTGGTCAAAGTAGTTCAAAGCACTTTAATAATGTAGTAACGGAATGAATCCACACAAGAAAGTGGACACCATCAGTAAAAAGAAATTGCATAGTAAATTAATGATATTGATGTTTCTCTAATCTTAAATAAAATACAGATACAAAAAAAAAAAAAAATAAACCTACATTGAGGTTAAATTTTTTGTTTGGCAAAATTAACGCGTTCCATTTATCATCTACTGGGAAGTACTTAAAAGTACTTTGGAAGGCCCAAAGGAACACCGCTATAATAACTAACTTGAAATACTTGAAAATAAAAACTAAACTTTAGGTAAACTAAAACAATGTCCCAATTAATGGGACATTTTATACTCAAACGCCAGGCATAGCAATGGGCTTTTAACTATTTGGAGCTGAGTTTTATATGGATAACTTTGAGAGAAGATTGTTTCTTTTGGAAAATTCTTTCCCCAAAAACAGGTTTTCCTATGGATTCATTATTTGGATGACTTTTTTTTGCATTTGGACAGGAACCCACCGGAATCTGATTAACTTTCAAAATGAAGGTTTAACCAAAGTTGATTTAAACATTTAATTTATATATTTCGAGATTGCTTAAAAACTGTAAGATATACATATATAAATTAGTTTTAAGCTAATTTTGCAAAATAGAGCGTTTTGTACAATTCTTATTTTAAGTGTATAGCTAGTGCTCTGGGGATGTACTGAACTTCTGAAAAAAAAATTTCAATTTGCATAAAATATTTAATTGTTTAAGCACAAAGCAAATACATAATATGTAAGAGCAAATTCGTGCAACTTATTTATTAAAATTAATTTATGGCCAGTTGCACCAAAATCCACTAAAACCAGGGGCCGAATTACGGCATCAGTGACTGAACGACACGTGAGGGAAATTTCATACGAAATATCGAATATTATCGATATTTTGTATGAAATTTCCCTCACGTGTCGTTTAGTCACTGATGCCGTAATTTGGCCCAGTTTTTGCTAAAATTCTTATAAAATTTATAGGCTGATAAATTTTTTGGGTTGATTTTGTCAGCTAATGTTTGAACTGAACGAAAAAGCTTCATTAGTGTAAGTAATATAGCAATATGAGAGATGACACCTGGGGCCAAATTACGGCATCAGTGACTGAACGACACGTGAGGGAAATTTCATACGAAATATCGAATATTATCGATATTTTGTATGAAATTTCCCTCACGTGACGTTCAGTCACTGATGCCGTAATTCGGCCCCTGGTTTAAAATGGAAGTGAGTGACTACTCTAGGTGTGTTTTATTCATTGCTGCATAGCCAGAGCAGCACAAGTCTAAATAAAACGATCACTCACTCTATACGTTCATTTCAATAATTGAAAGCTCTATCGCCAGCACAGCCATCTTTATGTTTACTGTCTTCTTTTTCGCCAGCAATCAAGTTGTTTTTGTTTGCCAAGGGAAATTTTGCTGCGCTGGCTATGCAGCAATGAATAAAACACACCTTCTTTTGAAACTTGTATTGTTGCTGAAGAAGAGATCTATCCTTAATTGTATCACCGCACACATTTTTCTTGCGGAAAAAAATTTTTTCACTACCATTTTTTTTTTGAAATTAATTAATGTGGGTATATATATGTACTAGGCTTGAATATGAAATAATTGAAAAGAAAAATAATGGATTTTACCTGTTCATTTTTGTTTTTATTTATTTTTCACCACCAACGATCTATTTAATGTTGAATATTTTTTTTTAATTGTAATTTTTAAATGTCCTATCAAAAGTGAAATATTTTGTTTGAAGATATTTTCGTTAAAACTCGCTTTTGAAATTTAACTGGAGGAAAATGGCATTTTAGATTATTGGCTTGTTTATCGGCCTTTTAAAACTAAAATAGGTTGGTGCAACCGATAATTTTAAAATTTAACGAAGCGGTAAATATTTAAAAGCGTTTGGTGCAACTGGCCATTAATGTTATTGATTGTATGTATGTGGAGTTTTAAGAAATAAAAATTATAAAACAATTTATTAATCATTTATTTATTTTCATTTGTAGGAATTGTTAATAAATACAAACAGACTATTCTATATTCTTTGGTTTCAATTTTATAAATGAGATAAAATAAATAAATAACCGTTTTTGATATACAACAATCAATTTCAGTGCCTACATACATATCAATCAATTGATTTGATTTAAAAATGAAGCATAACAAATAAAATATATTTTATTTTCCATATGTAAATGTTTGTTCAGTTATGTATGAGAAAATAAAACCAGAATATTAATCTCGTTTTTTTAAATACACAGCACATTTTAATAAAGAAACCAATTTCAATCACCAGGTAGGTAGGTAGATATAAATACCAAACTGCTGGTGCACCATGTAGGCAGGTATAATGAAATTAAAAATAATGTATATATTTTTTTTTTAAATAGACACTACCAATCACTTAATTGAAGACACATTTTGATGTTTTAGGGTGAAATTGGCAAAATTTAGTTTTTTTTTGTTAATACTCATATCGAACACAATGCAGCCGGTTTCGCAGCCGGAACATCTGTCAAAATATTAAATACACACAAATCAATACTATACGAGCAGAATGGAACGCAACTGCAGTCGGAGCCGTAATGGTTCGCAAACTTTTAACTTTTCACGTACCTACAGCACTTTTAGCGTTTAAATTTATGTAGTCACATATATGAATAAAAAAAAGAGCCGGAAAAAAATTTTGAAGCTTATTTGTGTCGCGAAAAAAATTATTAATTAAAGCATAGTACGCAGCTGAAGCGAAACGAAAATTTCCATACAAAAATTGAAGCAACGAAATCATAAACGAAAAATTTCGTTTTCATTTTTGTTCTGCAGTACGCTGTTCAACGAGCGAAATTGATAACTGTAGCAGATTATTTGGAGAAGTCTACACTCTTTTTCACACTGAATTATTTGCACGAACCATTAATCGTCCGCGGAAAAGTGACATTCCAGTTTTAATTTTTATTTTTATTTGTTGTTTCTTTGATTACAGCAAAGCCTTCTGTGATTTTATTTATTTTTTTTTATTTTTCTTTCAATTGGTGACATTTATTTTTTCCGTAGTCGTTTCGTTTAAGTTTTCGTTATCGAATTGGAGACCAAAGAAAATTTTCGTTTCACTTCAGCTGCGTACTAGGCTTAAAAGAAAAATATTGGAAATAAAAAAAGTGAATAATAAAAAATATACAAAAAGCTGTACAGCTCATTGTTGGTAGATACAAAAAATGATGTACATTTTTTGAAAGCAATTGCAGCTGCGGTTCCGATTCCAGTTGCAGTAGGGCTTTGTGTTCAGCCAGTTATGGGGAGCATACAAAATCAAAATTTTATCAGCCACGCCACCTTAAAATAAAAAGAAAACTCATAAATAGGAAAACAAAATAAATTCCATCACAATGATCGCCATTTTTTTTTTTTGTTTCATACAAAAATTGTTTCATTCGATGACTCAGATAATTTGACGTTTCCATACAAAATATCGTAAGCAAAATGACAGTTAGCGGTAATACAGTTTTTATTGGGACTTAAGTTAAGACCCGAAAATTATATGGACTTCGACTTAGCTGAGCTCATAACATGGACTTAAATTGTTATTGTATTTACGTGTAAATCGCTTAGTTCTGATGACATTTTTTTTTGTCAAATTCGTATGAACTTGCAAAAGAAAAAAACAACCTTATTGTAATTTATGAAATTGTCCCCACAAAAATTACAAAATTTTTTTTTTTTGGTAAGAGTAATAAATATTTGAGAAAATCTTGCGCAGTTGCGTTATACAACAAAATGCAAACAACGTTTAAAGTTTATAATGCAAGTTTTTCTAAACGCCTAAAAGGACTAGTCACATAAAAGCCACCAACGAGCGACGAATAAAAGAACAAATGAAATTTTAAACATTTAATAAGGACAAATTCTTCACAAAAACTAGACAAAATGGTAGAAAACTTATTTAAATTAATATTAAGATAATAAAATGTGCGTTTTCATTACTAAAATAAGAGGAAATTGAAAAAATTAATTGATCGTCAATAGTATTCGCGTTCCACATACGATCCACACTGCAGTGAATGAATTATTCGCGCTCGAATAACCTCAAAATCATTCTTGTTTTGGTTTACTTTGTGATTGGTCATGACTGAAACAAATATTGACGAATGTTCGTTTATGCGTCGGTCGGTCGTTGGTGGCTCTCATGTGAATAGTCCTTTATTTTTACGATATAAAGTGAAGCAATCTTTTTTGTGTGGACTGTAGTGTAGGTTCGCCTTTAGCAAATACTTAAGCCTAGTACGCTGCAGATGCGAAACGAAAATTTCCTGTGATCTCCAAACAGACAACAAAACGCTTGCGAAAACACAACGGAAAATACCCTTGGAGAGTTTCACTAATTCCAAAAACAAAATCAAACATGAACGCAAAAAATCAGAGAAACCCATGATGTAAGAAAATGATAAACAAAAAAAACACAAATGTCATTTTTCCGCACACAATAAATAGTCTGTATAATTAATTCAGTGCGAAAAAGGAGCGGAGACTTCTCCAAATAATCTGCTACAATTATAAATTTCGCTCTTCGAACAGCGTAGGTACTGCAAAACGAAAAGCAAAAAGAAATTTTCCGTTTCTGATTTCGTTGTGTCATTTTTGTATGGGATTTTTCGTTTCGCATCAGCAGCGTTCTAGGCTTTAATACAAAATCTAAATCAATATATGTACATTTTTTTTTTGATCTTTTTTGCAGTTTTGCCTTTTTTGCTTAGCCTAAAACCAAAATGAGTACGAAGTTATAGATTAAAAAAAAACTAACGGTGTTTTCAAATCTATAATAATATTAACTTGTTAATAAGTACCTATACATATGTAGATATGATATACATAGTAAGAAGATATTTATTCTGAAATATAGGATAAAAAAAAAATTATTTCAATCAAGTGACATTGAGTGTAGATAAATAAATCATAAAATAAATGCCTAATCAATTATTACAAAAAACAAAAAAAATAACCACACCCATCTATCAAACCACTTAACTACTATACATATATAAAGGTCCAACTCTATAATAAACCTATAAACCTTAACTGATTAAGGTGGTAATTTTTTGTTATTACATGAGTAAGTATATATTAATTATATTTAGTGAAATTTAATGACAATGACATTTTTTATTTCATACAAATCCATCAAATACTGTATCTACCATTTATTTTTTGTGCTTTGGTTTCATGATATAGTAATCAAAATAAAAGAAATTCAATATAAGTTCAACAGATTAAATTTGCAAAACGGGATTTTATCATATGGAAATTAATTTGAATAAAAATGATTTAAATTGATTGATATAACAATTACTTATAAATTAATGAAAATAAAGTGTACATATAATATTATATTCATTTGAAAAGGATTTTATTAATAGCATTTCACGAATTTCAAAGTTTTCTAATGGAAGATTAATTTGGAGAAACTTATTTATCCTCTTATCATAAAAAACAAAAGAATTTGTTTTTATATCTTTATTTTTAAAAGATTATTTCTTTCAAACCATTGACAATGATGATTCCCGCTTTTTCAGATTTCAAAATTATTTTTGAATGGAGAACCAACGCGAAACCGACGCGAAATTGGTGCCAAATGTCTCGGAACGGTTAAACAAAATGTAAGACACAAATTTTTTTTTTAAGATCGAAGGGAATTAGATGAGAAAAAGATTTCGGGGCTTAAGGTAACCCTGTGATATTCGCAAACTAATGGGAGCGAACGAATGAAAACAAACAAATTCAAGGAAATCAGAAGGCGCACTCATAAAGGATCCTCACACCCACAGTACACATATTAAAGGTAATATATTGAGCAGGTTGTCAAAGTTGGAAATGTCAAAAAATTAAAAATGGCAGTTCGAGTGCCCACAGGAACTCAACGCGCATCATTAGAAACAACAACAAAATATTGAAATTAGACAAGGAAAGGGGCACTGAATCCACCATTTTACCACCATAATACCTCGATTTTGACAGATGCGCAGAACTGAACAAAAATGAAAACGCTAATGATATTACCTTTAATATGTGTACTGTGCCTCACACCAACGCGAATCTGTCGCGGTCACGACGAAAACAATGATAATAAGAACTTGTTGTTTTCATTGATCCTTAATGGTGGATATAAACTTTTCCATCAGTTTAGTGCACTTTCGTTTTTGGTAGTTAAAAATGGTCCCGAGCTCAACTCAACTGAAATTTGGTGAAAGAAGAATTAAAAAAAACAAATGAATGCTTTCAATTCGATGACAATTCGGAAATCATGAGAGCTATGATTCGACGATTAACGTAATTGGTCAATGCGTTGACTCCTTGACGTCACTAAAAATATCATCATTTAACTATGTCAACGTAGGACGTAGTGTCAATGCCAATATTGTCCCAAAATGCATTGATATGTTATCTATGTCAATGCATTTTTTATACTTTGGTGTCAACACGTTGACATGTTAAACTATGACGATCAAACGACTTGACCACATTCGAAAATTTTAAGCGTTGATGCCGAGTTACCAAGAGCAAAAATCAACCATTTTTGCCGTTGTCGATCACATGACGTTAAAATGTTAAAACAGTCAAGCCATAAACTGTCAAATTCAGTTGAAGGATGCCTATGATGTTGATTTATTAAAAAACCTAAAAATAAATCGACATTTTTATATTAAATTTAAATTTGTGGTTCGGACAAAGACTTTTTTAGGATTTTTGGATGACATTTGGATCGAATTATTCAATATGCTTCAAAATATAGATTGTTGCCTATCTGTCAAGCTATAAACTGTTGAATTCCATTAGAGAATAGCTACGATGTCGATGGATTACAAAACCTCTAAAAAATGAGAAATTTTTGAAATTAAAATGGAGGCCGACGCAGGCTACGTTGAGACTGTAAAAAATTCTGCTGTGTCAACGCACTGACAAGCTTTCTGTCAATGTGTACCAATTGCATTGACAGGGCGATTACACGGTCACACAAAATATTTAATGCGTTGAACCCAAAATTCATGTCAACGCGAGTGTCAACGCATTGACGGTAACCTTGTTCGTTTACTTCCCAAAACCTCACCATTTTTACCATTTTTAGCCCAAAAGACTGTAAAAGTTCATATACAAAAAAATAAATCTGGTAGAATTTGGCAGTTTCGGACAAGTAAGTGAACAGACCTAGTGTTCTGCGTTGACGATCACACCCCTTGACAATTTTTGAACAAAAGTTGACGTCATTTTGACGCCGTTGTTGACCAATTGCGTAGCTTAATAAATGCAAGTAGAAGCATTTACTTTTGTTTATCCATATGGCCCATTTGTGGATTTGTATAAATTAAAAATACTGATCAACAAATAGTCAGAAAATATAGACGTATAAACTATGTTTTAATTCACAACTTTTATCGTTAACTTATCTCAATGGGATAGTTATATAGAACACGGGCAGATTTGTTTTTCGTTCTCTTATATCTTATATATGTATATGTGTATCATAATTCTTAACACGCCTAATTCTATAAAATTCAAAATGACGTTTGGTTAAGTTTATTAAAAAAATCCTTGGGGAATTTTAACAAAATTGTGTAAATATTTTCTTATAAAAAATTTGACAGTTTATTAGTCAAATCGTAAACTTAACAAAATGATAAAATTATCTAATGTTTTACAACATTGCATGAATAACTTTAATACTCAATTTCAAGTCATTATTATAATAAACAAACAAGCTATAAGGGTATTCATGCAACGTCTTAAACTTTACGATGTCGTAAAATCGTAAAGTTTCCGATACACGTTTCATGAACGCACCAAAAAACATTTTGCGTAAATGTGGTAAACGATATGGTAAACAAATCAGCTGTTCGTTAAACGTCAAACAGCTTGAAATATTTAATTTAATTTTAACATCCGTAAAATTTGTCATCCGCAATTTAAAAATGCCCAAAATAATCCAAAAAAGTATAAATTTTTATAATTGTATGAACAAATTGCTTTCAATGATCTATTAATTCTTCAGTTATTTTGCGGAAATGATCGTAAATATGTTTATTGTTGTGATCAACACATAAGTGCATGTATGAATGCATTTGTGTTTGTGTAACTCACACTATTTTGAAAAAACCTCATTCTCCTCGATATGCCCGTTCCTCTATTTCTTCTTCTAAGGTTACAAGAGTTTACCATTTTTACGATGTTTACCATCTTCGTTTAACACACAAATTTGTGTCTTAAAGTTTGAAAAGATTTCCCATACAAATTTTGACAGTTCGTTTACGGCGTCGTAAACAACGGGGCATTGAGCGGGCTCTGAGCGAATAGAGCTCACTCCGAACAGAGCGTGACCTGAGCGCACCGATCTATTTAAGAAACTCAATTGAGCACTGAACTCTCATATATGCTTAGTAATCTGTCAAATTACATGAAAATTGTATGAAGTTAGCGGCACTCAGCTTTGTGCTCGACGTGCTCGGTCATTTTTTTCCGAGCTCATTGAGCGAGCCCCGGTCGAGCTCTGAGCTAAAAAAGAAATGAAAGTTGAGAACTCGGAGCGCTCCGAGTTAAAAAGTAACATAGTTTTCTTTTTGACAGCTCGGGGCTAAAAAAGAAAAACGCCTCTTGTAGATTTCTTTAAACTTTTTTTCTTCAAAATTTCGAATTAAAAAAAACTTTTAATTGAAATAAATTGCTTTATATATCAAAAGAAAATATTATTTCTTTCCTTTCTAAACAGATTGTTATAGAAAATTGACGCCACCACCGAAATGGTTTGCACGATTTTTTTAAATTTTCCATGCTTATTTAAGTACTATAACCTTTCTCTTACATTTCGCATGAAACATTGAATATAAATTATGTAGTCTTTAATTTTCCATTTTATCATTGGGAACTATAAAACCATACGTTCGTGTTTGCGAGAAAGGTATTGCAGGTATTCCAAACGTGTACCAGGTTTAATTACGCATCCATTAGTGCGGCAATTCAAAGTTGGTACCGTCATTTTGTAATTCACCTGTTATACTTCCGGCCTTAGGCCTCGGCTATATCGAACTATCAATTACAGTTAGCAAAGCTTTATGATGTGTAAATGCTTTTGAATTTCAGGCAACATAAAAATTGTGCAAAAAAAAATCCCTTCGTGACTGAAAGTGCATACTATGTCCAAAGTGCAATGTTAATTGCAAGAAATTGTATATATATATGTATACCCAGGCCAGCATCTCTTTATATGAATTTTATTCCCTTCGGTGGCTAGGATGGAGGCAGGGTCGCACGTCAACGATTCAAAAAATATACCTACTATATTTAAAAAAAAAAAAAAACAAAAATAGTTTCCTGCACAAATGGAGTTTTGAAAATGCAAAAACCAAGTTAAAAAAAAAAAGAGAAAAGAATGTATATATTGTATATAGTATACGCGCCATGTGCCACGCACAGCAATTCATTTCAGCCGTTGCCATATTATATACTGCATAGAGTCATATAGCCATTTAACATTTTATGGCCCCCGTTGCACCTCCTGCTGGCTTTTGCTGCCATTGCACGAATGTGCAGCAATTAATTCCGAGCTCCGTAATTGTCATAAACAATTTCATAAATAAAATTTAACTTAATTCACTTATGGAATCTGCTCTCGTGGGCAACTTTCCTCGCCATCAATAAAGAAGTCATGTGGCGGCCGTCGGTCGTCGTCGCTCCCCTGCATCCATAGTTATATAATACTATACTAAATTCAGAAGTGGGATCCTGATGGTAATAATACCTCTCTCTACCTTCACAGTTTCCAATCTTCCCTGATCCTATAGGGTGTATCATAAAGATAGGCACTTTCATTCACAATCATGATGCAAATGCCTTCATCAGATTCAGATCAATGTGAGACTATATATGCTTCCGTTCCGTTCGACTCGGACAGTTCCCAGTTGGGCCCATCAGGAGTGGTATGTTATTTTGATTTGAAGTTTCAGTCACGTAGATATCGAACTGAGGACGAATCCAGGCGGTGCGGTGTGGCAGAGTGAAGTCTCCGACTCGGAAAGGCTCTCTACATTTAGCCATTTCAAATTCGATATCCATAAACATTTACATATGTTTTCCGGTTCCGGCTGTTCCAGTTTTGGAGTGTGTGTGTGTGTGTGTAGAAGCCGACTCTATTTTGTAATCATAGCCTAGCAATCGAGATTAGGAACCCGGTTGTGTCGACAAGTCAATATAGTGTGTTTTGAGTAGGAGCTCTTTGCTCCCTTATTTGTTTTTTTTTTTTGTTTTTTGGTTTTACAAAATTGCTGCCAGGGCATTTTGTTTTTGGTGATTCTGCGGCCTCCTCGGTTATATGCTGAGCCAATTTTTATTGTATACAAAATTATGTTAATACAAATACGTTCCAATGGACAAAATGCTATGTGTATGCAAAAATATACATTGTATATCTGGTTGAGTTTTTTATATTTTTTTTTTTTGTTTTTTTTTTTAGAGAGAAAGAAAATTTGATACGTGGGTAGATTTTTGATGAAGGATCGCTTAATTTTCTTGGTCAAATGCGAAGTACATATTTTATTTTTTTTTATGTTTTCGACAAATTGTTTTTGGCTTGGTTGTAAGTTTTGTGTTGTATTTGAGATCAAGATAATGAAGTGGTTTTTTGTAATATTATGTATAGGGAAACTGAGAAATCATAAAAATAACTAATGTGGTGTATTTTTTGAAACCATCTATGTGTTTGATTTTTATTTTTTAAATATAAACAGTAAAATGTCAACCCAATCAATTTTTAATTCTTATTTTGAAAGTTTCATTTTTGACAATTTGTTTTGCTTTTGACATATGAATTGTTCTTACTCCTTTATTGTAAAAATTATTTATAGTATATACTTGCGAAATAGAAGGGGTGTTTTTTTGCAAGCCCGTGAGATATTGGAGAAACGAAGTCGGTGCTAAACAATTTACAAGTTAAATGCAACAACAACTTATTCCCTGCGGGCTTAGCTAGACCCATGAGAATTCTCGTTATCGATAGTTTGTATGAAAACTCCATTTTGTTTCTGTGATAGCAAAACAAATATACATACTACAGTCGACTCTCCCTAAGTCGTACTCTCTCTAAGTCGAATTTCTCTCTAACTCGAACTTTTTCGCCATATTTGATCATTCCCTTCAATTTTCCATACAAAAACCATTCTCTAAGTCGAACTCCCTCTAAGTCGAACTCTCTCTAACTCGAACACATTTTCTCGATATTTGGCATCTTTTTGCACCCATTAAGTCGAATTTTGAATTAGCATTTGGGTATAGTATAACTACGAACCATCAAAACCATAATACTTATGTAAATATGTGTAGCATCGCGTGTACCATCATCGTCAGCTCTTCACGTTTCTTCCTATTCATAACCTGGTACCTCTATAAAAAGATACAAGGCAAAAACAAAAAAATGGATTGTTATCCTTTTCTTTGTGTTATTAATTGCTTTATATGCATATATTAACCTTTATTTATTAAATAAACCTTTTAAAATAAAAAAATGTTTCTCTCTATAACTCGAATTTTTCCAAAACTCTCTCTAACTCGAACAAATCTTGGTATCCCGTGAAAATTCGACTTAGGGAGAGTCGACTGTATATGGCAAGTTATGAATTCGTAAACAAAAATAATCGAACTCGAGATTTTGATCAGACTTGACATTAAGATAATAGCAAAGTCGAAAAAAGTGGCTCTCGCAATTCTGTCTGTCTGTCCTTGGTATTCATAGCGTTTTTTGAGCATAGATAGGTAGAAACGACGGTCATGAGCACCTAACTCCGTGACCCAATTAGCGCTGGATTGCGCCGTTTTTAAACCATAACTCGTTTGACCTGAATAAGGAAATTAAATTGCTGAGACGAATTTGTGGATAAAAAACCAAAGCCGAATCATCATTACGTTCCCCCAACAACCACAATGTGCCGAGATAGATAAATTGCTTTCTGGTTCAGAGACATGAATTCATATAATTTTCAGAAAAAGATCGTCCACTTACTCGCGGGCGAGGTTCATCGAAGTGCCAATTCGTTATGTTGAGAAAAGAGACCAAATCTTTGGTTTTTAGTTCGGAAAGTTCGTTGAGGTCGTCGAAGAATGGTTTACCAAATTACAGTAATCTCATTCTGGCTGTAGAGCAGGGCATTTTAAAAGAAAATGAACGACTGTTCCCTTTTCCTGCTGGTTCCCACAACTACGACAGGGAGCTTTGTGAGGGATTCCGCATGCTCTCCTTATGACCAGTGTCCAGAACAGATTGCAACGACTGACTATGTCTTACCAGAGTCTGTAAATTAAGTTACTTGTTCGGGATCTATTATATAGATGGGCTAAATCTTTCTAGAAATAATGCAGTTTATTAGACTGCCCCACCTACGATTTGATTCGTTAAGAAAAATATAAAAAAAAATATAAATATAAAAAATATATTGCCCTTCATAACGCCAAGAGGAATGTTGACTCTTTCCACAAGTGAGCTATGGAGGACTGATCATTGCCTGGCCAATTCATCCCCGTGCTCATTTCCCTCAATGTCACAGTGATCTGGAACCAAGTTAAGAGTGACCTTGAGGTAAACGTTCAGGGTTCTGATTCCTTCACGGCATTGCTGAACCAATCTTGATGATGATACAGACGAATAAATGGCTTTAACAGCTGCCTGACCATCTGTCAGGATAGCAGTATTTCGATTTCGGTTAGGGTCTTCTTTGAGTATTTTGCATTCTTCCCTATAATTGCCATTAGTTCCACCTGGAAAACACTAGCATAGTTGGGAACCCGAAATTTTGTTTAAAAATTCAAAGACTCGGAATAAACCCCTGAACGAACTCCACACTCCATATTTGATTCATCAGTAATAATAGCTGTGTCGAAGTCTTTCATCACGACGTTATCCTTCCAGTCCTTTCTGGATGGGAATTTAAGTTTAAAATCCCAATTGAGGTCCATAGTAGGGGTGCAGTAGTCGGTAGGAGTCGAAAAAATAGCCACAGGAATCAGCCTTGTGATATTGCTGTGGCCATAGGTTTTAGTAACCCACCTATTTGATTCTTTTAGTTTTATCGCACTGCAAGATATAAGGTATTTTTATATATAAATTAAGTGGTAAAAGGTACAGAAAACCGCTAAAGGCGTCCGGTCCGTTTAGCAGCTAGGGAGAGCCACGATGGTGCTGACGCTAGCTGTTCTTTGAACCTTATTAAGTTTGTTGATGTTAAAAGCGGGTCACCACGCCATCGAACCATACGTAAGTATTGGTCTAACTACGGCAATGTACGTCCAAAGTATTATCTTCGACTGGAGGCCCCACTTCTTACCAAAAGTTTTTCTATAGGCGTATAGAAGGCTATGCAGAACTTCCTTACACTTTCTTTAATATTAAGTTTCCAGTTTAATTTCTGGTCGAGAATTACACCTGGAGATATTTGGCACTGGATGAAAGTGTAAGTATTTGGCCGTGTAGTCGGGGTGGAGTGCATGTTTGGATTTTAGTCTCTTAACATGGATACTATCCATTTACTAATATAAGTAGTCTTCTACCTTATGGTCAACTAGGGATTCAAAAATAGAGTCAATTAGGGCGTTGTTTAAAGCTCCTTCTATATCATTTTCTATATAGCATTTAAAACAAATTCAGTAATTTTCTTACAAAAAGGCTACTATATTTTATAAAAAAAAATTTCAGAAAAATTCTTATAAATGGTAATGGATTGTATAGCTCGATTAAATGAAGATTTGTGTTATATTCTTGCTTGGTCATTTGATAATGGTATGAGTCTCAATCCAACAAAGTCTGTGGCCATGATATGTTCTAGAAACCAACTAAGTCTCTTAGATTTTCCAAATGTTATCCTTGATAACGAAATTTTTGTTTATGTGAGTAATGTTAAATACTTGGGATATTACATCAATAGTAATCTAACCTGCTGTAATGCCGTAAGTGATGTTGTTAGAAGAATTTACTCTGGCCTTCGTTCACTAAGATCTTCCTCAGCTTTGCTCTTACCCAATATGAAAAAACACCTCGTTAAATCTTTGATTTTGCCCTATTTCAGTTTTAATAGTTCTGTCTATCCCGTTTTGGACTGTGAATGTAAGCGCAAACTGAATGTTGCTTTTAATGACTGCATTCGATTTATTTATTCCATTTCAAGACATACCAGTGTTTCTCAGCTGCGTAACTCACTGTTTGGAATAAGCCTTGATGACTACTTAAAATTCAGGCTGATTCTGAAAATCCATAATGTAATCCACAACAGATGTCCTAGCTACCTAAGTGAAATATTATTATTTTCTCAATCGAATAGAGGGCTGAAATTAATTCTGCCGCGTTTTTCGCACAGTGTTGCTGAACGCTCATTTTATGTCTCTGCAATTCGTTTGTGGAATAGACTTCCGCATGAATTGCAACGAACCACCACACCTGCCGATTTTAAGAGAAAACTGTTTTTAAACTTTTAAACTTGCTACTCAATATTAATTATTATATTTTTTGTATCTTATTAATTATTGTAGTACCTGGGAGACCGAGCTTCGCTCGGCTTTTTCTAATTGAAAAAAGTGAAATATGTATGAGAAATATAGACATGGCAGTTAATAGAAAACAACATATGTCATCCATTAAATTTGTTCACTTTATAAATGCGTTCAATGGAGATGCTTCCATATTATGTACGTGGAGATAAATATGTAGACAGTTTGACATAATGTGGAGATACATGTGGAAATACCTGCACGCATGTGGAGATACATTGATCCATCGACATATGTTTGGATAAATTTGGTGGAGATAAATATGTGGAGTTACATTTGGAGATTCCTCCACTTGCATATATTAAATACAAAATTTCCTCCAGATAGTTAGAACTGTTGCTTTAGCGCCCCTTTAGTTAAGGGCCTGGGTGATACAACAAAAGTGGGCGTGGAAGGGCGTGGGCGGTTTTTCCAATTTTTTTTTTATTTTGTTCTTGCTCATCAGTACACTTCCTGATAATTTCATCCAAATCGCTGAAGCCAATTTCATGCAAATCGTTGGATCCGTTTCGGATATTTTTTGTTTTTCAATTTTTCTCACTCATAAGAATGAACTCTAAAACTTTTACTCAAATAGTTTGAGTAGCTTCCGAGAAATAGAAATAATAAAAGTATGTAGTCGTGACATTGGCGGATTTTATTAAAATCAATTTTCAATTTTTTTCTTGTTCATATCTAAAAATAAACTGAAAATTTCTAATTGTCTTCGAGAAACCAAAAACTAATAAAAGTGGGTGTGGCAGTAGGCGAAGTCTACATATTTCTTTTAAAATGTTGTTCCTACTTATAAAAGAGAACGCTCACTGAAAATTTTATGCAAATTGTCGGAGCCGTTTCCGATAAACTAAAAACGACAAAAGTTTTTCTTAAGTTTTTTCTTCTTATTGAGGAGAAAAAACTCTGAAAAATTCATTAAAATGGCTAGTTCCGTTTCCGAGAAACCAAGCAATAATAAAAGTGGGCGTGGCAGTGTGTGGATTTTAGTAAAAGAATTTTTCAATTTTTTGTTATAAGAATAAACTCTTATAACCTCATAACCTCATTTAAATCGTTTGAATTGTTTTCGAGACACTAAGAAATAATAAAAGTGGGCGTGGCACCAGGCGGATTCTACTTATTTCTTTTTAAATTTTGTTTCTACCTATAAAAGAGAACGTTCTCATAAAATGTCATCTAAGTTTTAAGACCCGTTTCCGATAAACTAAAAACGAAATAAGTGGGCGGTGCAGTGGGTGTTGCTGTGGGCGGATTTCACTAAAGTTTCCTTTACATTTTTCTTCTTATTGAGGAGAAAAAACTCTGAAAAATTCATTAAAATGGCTAGTTCCGTTTCCGAGAAACCAAGCAATAATAAAAATGGGCGTGGCAGTGGGTGGATTTTAGTAAAATAATTTTTCAATTTTTTGTTATTAGAATAAACTCTTATAACCTCATAACCTCATTTAAATCGTTTGAATTGTTTTCGAGACACTAAGAAATAATAAAAGTGGGCGTGGCAGTAGGTGGATTCTACTTATTTCTTTTTAAATTTTGTTCCTACCTATAAAAGAGAACGCTCTCATAAAATTGTATCTAAGTTGTCGGACCCGTTTCCGATAAACTAAAAACGAAATAAGTGGGCGGTGCAGTGGGCGTTGCTGTGGGCGGATTTCACTAAATTTTTCTTAAAATTTTTCTTCTTATTGAGGAGAAAAAAACTCGGAAAAATGTATTAAAATGGCTAGCTTCGTTTCCGAGAAAGCAAGCAATAATAAAAGTGGGCGTGGAAGTGGGTGGATTTTAGTAAAAGAATTTTCCAATTTTTTGTTATAAGAATTAGATACTAAAAAAGATTTAAATCTTGTGTGTCATTGTTATTTATAATTTTTTGAAATAAATGAAAATGAAAATGAAAATGAAATGGTATCTTCTCAAAAACACTTCAACTGATTTTGATCAATTTTTTTGTGGAGAATGTTTCAAAAAGTTTTAAAAGTATTGTAGGTATACCAAAAATTTTTTTTTTTTTTTGATTTTTTAAAAAATAGCTTAGAAAAATTTTGTTTGAAAACTTAATAATTCGAAAACGGCTTGATCGATTTTTATTAAACTTAGCACCTAGAAGTTTCTAAACATTAGCTAAGAGATTTTAAATAAAAATGATTCTTATTAATAAAAAATAACGGTACCTCCCATACAAGTGTTTAAAAACCGGTAAGGAAACCTTATTTTTCTCAAAAACGACTCCTACGATTTTGATAAAAAAAAAATTTATCGGACTTAATATCAATACGATCTACCATATTATTATACAAATTTACCCGATTTGCCATTCCAGCATAGTTGAGGTACAATAGAAATGAAAAAAGCATTTATGTATTTTAAAACTTTGAATAAAGCAAGCGGTATTCTTTTTTAAATTTGCTCTTCTTCACATGCAAATCTTGAAAACCTACGAACAGGATTGGCCGAATTAACTACACAAAATTGTTTATTATCTTGAAATTTGAGCTTACACCCGGGTCTAACTACTTTAACAGCTCCTCGGAGTGGAGTTTACATTGAATTGGTTTAAACGCGACAAGGTTTAATAAAATGGGTTTATTTCCGAGTATAAGGAGTGAATATTATGCTTTTGGTTTTAACTTACTTTTAACTCAGGTGTTAATTTTAAATGGATTAAAGTCAGTGAATAATATGGCAGTAACTAAGCGTATATTAATTTAATAAACTACACGTCTTATTTTCTACAAATTGTTACGTTTTCAATTTCAATACAAATTTGAACATTTCAACTCAAAATTCAAGCTTCAAAGTTACAACTGACAGATCATTTGATATTTGAAACTAATGTTGTTTTCCATTGGTTTCACTCAGGGATTCACTCATTCTAAAATCCAATGGAACAATACTAACTACTTCTACTCAACTTAGAAATTTTGTCATTATATTGGTGAATCATAGTGAACATTTCATGTTTTCGAACAGGCATACAATCAAACAGAGTCCGATGTTTACTTTTGACATTTGAGTGAGTTTGTTTTGAAGTTATAGCTTAAATGTATTAGTGCTTCTTGAGTGGATTCTGATTTCAAATCGAGAAGCGAAATTTTCTTCTGAGAAGCGTCGGTTGACCGTTTTTTTTTGCCAATGGAATGGTTTCAGAAGAGTTCTTTTTGATTCTGGACGCTTTCAAACGTCAAATGGAAAACGACATAAGTTTGCTACAATTTGTTTCATTAACTACATTTAACTACGTTTAACTACATAAACTACGTAGCAAATGTAAAAAATGTAGTGGCCATCCATGCCTACGAACACTTCTTCTTTTTTTGGTGTCCGTTTTATCATCTTCTTCGTATTCTGTTAACTCAGACCAGTAAGAACAAAGCATAAACGCAATAATTTTGTCTATTCCCCTGACGTTTCGCCCTCTTTCTCTACTCGGCGCGCGTTACACTTTTTTGAAATTCTGTTGATTTTTTCACATTGTTAGTAGGTATGCCTCCGCTTAAACATTTCTAATGTTAAAATTTAGTATCTCCCGTTTAGTAACGCGTATATCTCAACGGACCATATTTTTGGTTTTCGAGTAGGTATCTCATAATCTATTTAACCGATTTTAATGAAATTTTGTACACAAGAGCTTGAAATAAGATTAAAATATTTTCAAGTAATATTGGTTTAAATAAAAACAAGATTAAAAATTATTTTTTGAAAATTTTTTATTTCGAAGTAGATGATAATTTTTTAATTTCGCACTAATAAACACTAAAAAATGGCGTACAATTTTTGTTTTCCTTAAAATGTTTTCAAAATGTTATACATACATATATAAAAAAATTATAAAAAAAACCGCTCCAACGATTTTTGAATTTTTTTTTCTAATTAAATAATTAAGATTTATTTAAGAAATCAGATGGCATACCGTTGGTGTCAAAATACTTTCGGATTTTGTTTAATTAATTTATTTCTAATTGTATAATTATTTTTTAACCAATTTTTCAGTGTAAATTGTAAGTTTCATGCATGCATTACGTGCACCGTTAGGCTATATTGTTAATTTTTGTATTCTAACTCTATATACTAAAATACGTTTTTAGCAGGTGGCATAAAATGCAGGCTCCCATAACTAACGTATTTCCTTTGAAAAATCTTAATTATTCAGACTTATTCAGATCGCACAAAAGAGCAAGTTCGTGCGACCCAGTCGTCCATTTTATTTCATTCTTCATTAATAATTTTTTTTTTTATTGGTGGTAGTATACACAAAATAATCAGCATCAAAGCTACATATAGTAATAAAAGATTACCTTAAAAATAACTTGAACAAAAACAGGATAGGTGCGACCCACACTGGTAACTTCCCATTACTGCCCTTTTAGACCCAAAGTTATTCTTTAATAACAAAATTCACAATTCAATATCTTCTTGATCCAATCAAGTAAAGGCCAGAGATATTCGACCCGAAAAACGATTTTGAATAGTTTTCAGTAGTTTTATTTTGCAATTTTGTTGCTTCAAAAAAAAAATTCTCAATTAAATGTTTCTACAAACTTTATCAGTTATTGACTACGTCATAGTGTGTAGAAAAAAAAATTGGTCCGGCTTTGAAATCAAGATATTCCAGTCAAAAAACGTTTTTCAACAATTTTTAATATTTGTTTATAGTTTTTTTTCTTTAAAACATTACAAATAAATAAAAAAAATCAAATAAGGCATCGTGTATAGAATAAAATTAATCCTAAGTCAATATCATTGTTTGTTCTCAAGACATTCGATCCGAAAAACGATTTTTTACATATGTGTACGACGTACGTGTTTCGATTAAAAAAAAAACTGTCTGTTGATTTTTTTTTTCAAATTCTTTCAAATTCTTCATTACGTCATTGTGTGTAGACAAAAATTGAGCCTAAGTCATTGGGCCTTACTAATAACCAAACACTAATGTCGACTATTAGTAAAGTGCAAGGTCAAAATAAAGTGCGGAGCTTAAACGGAATTCTACTAATGACATATTTAACCTTCTCGTTAACAAATCCTCACACTTTCCTTGAATCTACTACAATTTCCATCAAGATGTTGTCAAATAAATGTCAAACTTTCTTGGATTTTCAATTTCATTAATTTCGCGTCAACAAAAACAAATATTTACAAAAATGAGTTCAAGTAACGAAAGATATAAATTTATTCAAGGAAACTCGCAAAATTAAGAAGCGATTCCATCAACAAATGCACACGGGACTGGGTATATAGAACGCAATTTATAGGAAAGCACTTCTCATAAATTATATATTTTTCATTTATTTGTATGTCATAAATATTTATTAAGTAACAACAATGGATATGCTAAAAAAAACTCTACTTAAAATAATCAGACATTTCATTTTAAAGTTATAACTTCCAAAAAAAAGTAAGAAAAAAAAAACAAAAAACTAAAAACAAAGAATCTTGAACTTGGTGTTCGATGGGTTCTTCTTTTCAGAACACGCGTATCCGATCTACGGGATGCATTTAGGAATTCCTTGAATTCATGAGTTTAGTGTACAGCTTAAAGATGGATTTCCATGTATTAAATTTTAACGTCTTGCTAGTGAATAACCTGGAGACTAAATTCGTTATTAGTATGCGAATGTTCTGTAATCTGGAGATTTTCGTTTAACTAGTTACTAAATTTGGTTATTAGTAAGGCCCATTGATATTTCTAGTTCTCGAGATATTCGAGACGAATGATATTTTACAACAATTTTTCTAAATTGCTACAATAAGAAAACCTCCAATTGAATTTTTTGAATGGCTGTTATTTATTATCTGCATAAAATAAAATGTATTTGTAATTAATTAATAACTAGCTGCGTTTTATTTTCCCCCAGATCCAATCCAGATCAGTTCCTACGTTCTGTAACCCTCGCATCGATAAAATCAGTCAAGAAACGATAAAATTTGAAACAAATCGTATGAGTTTTGTTTCATTTTCCACCGTTTCTCTACCAATTTTATCGATGGGAGAGTTACAGAACGTAGGCACAGATCATGAAAATAAAACAACTCTGGACCCATGTTCTGTAACTCGGCGATAACTTTTCGTGGCGAGAAACGGCGAAAAATGGAACAAAAATGGAACAAAATTCATATAGGAATCCTATGGGTTTTGTTCCATTTTTCGCCGTTTACGCCTCGAAAAGTTATCGCCGAGTTACAGAACATGGGTCCGGATCCCAATGAAAACTTGTTACATAACCAAATCTTTTTTCCCTTTTTTTTTTTATTTGTATATACCCGTTGTCTTTTTTCTTTACACTACTGACGACATTTACAAATTAAGGGTGTGTGTTTAAATGGATTTTGAAATCCAAATTAAAAACAAAGTTGGATCTTGTGTTGTTTTTGTAATACATACCTATGTATTTTCGTAAGAAAATATAATCTGGTTCGGATCTGGGGGAAAATAAAACACAGCTAATATCTCTCTTCGTTCTTGAGATACGGTAAACAAAAGAATGTTTCACGAACGTACGTATACACAAACACATACAGACATCTCTCTAAAAACGATGGATTTGGATTCTTGGGACCTCGAAACGTCGAGATATTATGTACAAATGTTCGATTCAACAAATCGGACCAATTACAATAACTTCCAATGGGATGTTAAATGTTGAGAGATCAAACGTAATTACATATGTATGTATAGAAACAGGGTTCTTTTCCTAAGGAATACGACCAACTATTTAAAACAATTAAGACACTGTCTAACTACATAGTCAAGTATGCCTGTATAAAACTATAAGAATATTAAATTCACTATTTATTTGTTCATTTTTGCTTACTATTTTTGCTTATTATGATTTCCAACTAAAACCACTTTAAAAATACACTGATGGGTTGTGGTGCCAATTCATAAATAATATGGTTTACTTCTTTCTTGCGACCCGTTATTTTATCAAAAAAAACTCAACACAACTTCACATAAACGTCATGTGGTATATGGTTTTTCTATACAACAATAATTGATAACAATTACTGCAATTTCATTTCATTCTCATCAATGGGCCCATTTCCGGCTTTAATTCTACTGAGAGCTTCCATTAGTCATGAAATTATCTCTGTCATGGCTTTATGGCTATATTATCTGATGTCAATGTTTTTTCTCTATACAGAAATCTATATATATTATATATGTATAGATGCACTCAGTATTGTGATGTGTACCTACTTATAAGGGTGAAAGCTATACATATAAAAAGGCTCAATAAGTCATAATAATTTCCTTTTGAACCCAGTGCTAGGTGACGATGGGAAAAGTCCCTTTTTTTAATTTACTGTGTTAAAGTTATGTCACGTGAAAAAGTAAATTATATAGAAGGACAGGGGATACTAATTAGACACATAATAAAAAACCCAATTTATTAATTTTTATAATGTACATTACAGTATCTACGTTGAAATTAGCTCAAAATAGACCAAGTTTTTTTTATTATAAAAACATAACATTAGATGTGTTTTATTCATGAATAAAACACACCTAAACTTCCTTCAGACAATTAATTCGCAATTCGATCGGGAATACAAAACTGTTGGGGAAATTCCATAGAAAACATCATAATAACTTGTGGAAGAAAAACGTACTTTTTCATATTAGTTATGGGATCTATTTAATGCAAAATGGCTCCAAGAACTACTCCTGCATTCAGTCATTGTGAGTTGTGTTCCTTTCTATCACTTTAACAGATAATATGGGCCTATCGATTGGCGTTTGGCAGGGGTTTGGGGTGGCATAATAGAACTTGTGAATGTGAGTGTTTCTTTTCAAAATGTGTGATGACAGCATATAATGCGACATGACAGTTAATTTTCGAGACAATATATACCCATACCTTTCAATAACTTCTTTCCCGAACAACCAATAAGCTTTTTAAGACATAAACCTACGAAACGTATAAATTTACGCACATAAATAAGCATAAATGTTAATGGAGTGCAATGTTGAAAGCATATAACCAAAGCTTTTAGATGAAACTCCTTGAAAATGTACATATATAGTGGAGTTCTTGAACCCAAAGTTTTAATTCACAATTCATATGCATGAGCGGTGTGACATAAAGAGTCTGTCAAATGAAGCGTTACCTATTTTCGATTGTTAGTACTGGCTGACAACAATAGCAGCTGCTTCGAATTTCTAAAAAAAAAACTGATACTCGATCTAATTGTTTACATGGAAGTGTTTTTTTTTTACGTTTGACTTAAAGTTAAATATTAATATTCTTTACTTCCAGTTATCCATTGATTTGAAATCAATATCATCGGTAATTTTACTGTAAAACTACAGTAATTTTACCGTTTTTTAAGACGAAGGTTTTTGATTACAAATCAATGGCTAACTGGAAGTAAGATGTCAAAAGATCTGGAATGATGGAATCAGATTAGCCGTTTTTTAATGGGAATTCTATAGGTTCAGTAAAATTTTACAAAGGAATAGTGTCGATAACTTTGTCAGTAAAAATAGTGAATATAATAGCAGAGATAAAATTTTGGAGTGTCTGGTAAAGTTTGACAATCAATGGGATTGCAGAACAATATTTTTTATTAAAGGTTTGCATTTAAGGATGCGTTCGTTGATATTTTTCAATGTTTACGGTTTGTTTTCATTTGAACCAAAATGTTGGTGGTTTGAATAATTAAGCTTTGCTCGGTCAGGATAAATAATCAATGCGTTGACTCTTTGGCGTTAGAAAAAATATCAGTAACTACATAAAATGTTGTTCCTATAGCTGCGTTGAAATTTAATCTATGTAAACGCTTCTAGATTCGGTAATCACGGTCCCTGTAAATTAAATTCAGATGTATTTGCACTTTCTAGTGACAGTTCGCATTATGTTATGAATAATGAGTAAAAGCATTCCGTATCTGTAAAATAAGATTGGCAGTTACTATGGGATGATGACTACGAAAAAAAAGGAAAACACAACAAAATTAATATTTTATATTTTGCACCGAAAATTGAGCGCATTGCGGTGGCATTTGGAACAAAATACTTTATACACGTTAAAAGTTTGTCTCGTATCAGTCAAGTAATAGTCAAAAAATGTGTTTGATAATAAATTTGCGGGAAAACCGTTATCCACACAGAAAAAAGTTGTATGGTAGATACAAATTTCTAATTGTCCTTGTTTAGATTTCAAAAATCAGCTGTAGCTTGGCAAAGTTAGAGCCAATCAAAGGAAAAAATAATAAAAATCATAAAAACCGTTACAGACCTTTCCATCGATGTACACCACTTTACAAAATTCGAGAAAAAAATTTTTAGTGAAAATTTGAAAAACTTATGATGCCGGCATCATTTAAAAGTTTAAAAATCAGATTTCTTTCGAAACCCGATTTCTCCGCAACCAAGCCTCGTAAATGGTTGCGGTTTTCAATTCCTAACTGACAGTAAACAGACCTTTCCATCGATGTACACCACTTTATAAAATTCGAGAAAAAAATTTTAAGTGAAAAATTGAAAAAAATTAAGATGCCGGCATCATTTAAAAGTTTAAAAATCAGATTTCTTTCGAAACCCGATTTCTCCGCAACCAAGCCTCGTAAGTGGTTGCGGTTTTCAATTCTAAAATGACAATAAACAGACCTTTCCATCGATGTACACCACTTTACAAAATTCGAGAAAAAATTTTTTAGTGAAAAATTGAAAAAACTTATGATGCCGGCATCATTTAAAAGTTTAAAAATCAGATTTCTTTCGAAACCCGATTTCTCCGCAACCAAGCCTCGTAAGTGGTTGCGGTTTTCAATTCTAAAATGACAATAAACAGACCTTTCCATCGATGTACACCACTTTACAAAATTCGAGAAAAAATTTTTTAGTGAAAAATTGAAAAAACTTATGATGCCGGCATCATTTAAAAGTTTAAAAATCAGATTTCTTTCGAAACCCGATTTCTCCGCAACCAAGGCTCGTAAATGGTTGTGGTTTTCAATTCCTAACTGACAGTAAACAGACCTTTCCATCGATGTACACCACTTTACAAAATCCGAGAAAAAAATTTTTAGTGAAAAATTGAAAAAAATTATGATGCCGGCATCATTTAAAAGTTTAAAAATCAGATTTCTTTCGAAACCCGATTTCTCCGCAACCAAGGCTCGTAAATGGTTGCGGTTTTCAATTCCTAACTGACAGTAAACAGACCTTTCCATCGATGTACACCACTTTACAAAATCCGAGAAAAAAATTTTTAGTGAAAAATTGAAAAAAATTATGATGCCGGCATCATTTAAAAGTTTAAAAATCAGATTTCTTTCGAAACCCGATTTCTCCGCAACCAAGGCTCGTAAATGGTTGCGGTTTTCAATTCCTAACTGACAGTAAACAGACCTTTCCATCGATGTACACCACTTTACAAAATTCGAGAAAAAAATTTTTAGTGAAAAATTGAAAAAACTTATGATGCCGGCATCATTTAAAAGTTTAAAAATCAGATTTCTTTCGAAACCCGATTTCTCCGCAACCAAGCCTCGTAAATGGTTGCGGTTTTCAATTCCTAACTGACAGTAAACAGACCTTTCCATCGATGTACACCACTTTACAAAATTCGAGAAAAAAATTTTTAGTGAAAAATTGAAAAAAATTATGATGCCGGCATCATTTAAAAGTTTAAAAATCAGATTTCTTTCGAAACCCGATTTCTCCGCAACCAAGGCTCGTAAATGGTTGCGGTTTTCAATTCCTAACTGACAGTAAACAGACCTTTCCATCGATGTACACCACTTTACAAAATTCGGGAAAAAAATTTTTAGTGAAAAATTGAAAAAAATTATGATGCCAATCAGATTTCTTTCGAAACCCGATTTCTCCGCAACCAAGGCTCGTAAATGGTTGCGGTTTTCAATTCCTAACTGACAGTAAACAGACCTTTCCATCGATGTACACCACTTTACAAAATTCGAGAAAAAAATTTTTAGTGAAAAATTGAAAAAAATTATGATGCCGGCATCATTTAAAAGTTTAAAAATCAGATTTCTTTCGAAACCCGATTTCTCCGCAACCAAGGCTCGTAAATGGTTGCGGTTTTCAATTCCCAACTGACAGTAAACAGACCTTTCCATCGATGTACACCACTTTATAAAATTCGAGAAAAAAATTTTAAGTGAAAAATTGAAAAAAATTATGATGCCGGCATCATTTAAAAGTTTAAAAATCAGATTTCTTTCGAAACCCGATTTCTCCGCAACCAAGGCTCGTAAATGGTTGCGGTTTTCAATTCCTAACTGACAGTAAACAGACCTTTCCATCGATGTACACCACTTTACAAAATTCGAGAAAAAAATTTTAAGTGAAAAATTGAAAAAACTTATGATGCCGGCATTTAAAATTTTAAAAATCAGATTTCTTTCGAAACCCGATTTCTCCGCAACCAAGGCTCGTAAATGGTTGCGGTTTTCAATTCCCAACTGACAGTAAACAGACCTTTCCATCGATGTACAAAAAATTGAAAAAAATTATGATGCCGGCATCATTTAAAAGTTTAAAAATCAGATTTCTTTCGAAACCCGATTTCTCCGCAACCAAACCTCGTAAATGGTTGCGGTTTTCAATTCCTAACTGACAGTAAACAGACCTTTCCATCGATGTACACCACTTTACAAAATTCGAGAAAAAAATTTTTAGTGAAAAATTGAAAAAAATTATGATGCCGGCATCATTTAAAAGTTTAAAAATCAGATTTCTTTCGAAACCCGATTTCTCCGCAACCAAGGCTCGTAAATGGTTGCGGTTTTCAATTCCCAACTGACAGTAAACAGACCTTTCCATCGATGTACACCACTTTACAAAATTCGAGAAAAAAATTTTTAGTGACAAATTGAAAAAAATTATGATGCCGGCATCATTTAAAAGTTTAAAAATCAGATTTCTTTCGAAACCCGATTTCTCCGCAACCAAGGCTCGTAAATGGTTGCGGTTTTCAATTCCCAACTGACAGTAAACAGACCTTTCCATCGATGTACACCACTTTACAAAATTCGAGAAAAAAATTTTTAGTGACAAATTGAAAAAAATTATGATGCCGGCATCATTTAAAAGTTTAAAAATCAGATTTCTTTCGAAACCCGATTTCTCCGCAACCAAGGCTCGTAAATGGTTGCGGTTTTCAATTCCCAACTGACAGTAAACAGACCTTTCCATCGATGTACACCACTTTACAAAATTCGAGAAAAAAATTTTTAGTGAAAAATTGAAAAAAATTATGATGCCGGCATCATTTAAAAGTTTAAAAATCAGATTTCTTTCGAAACCCGATTTCTCCGCAACCAAACCTCGTAAATGGTTGCGGTTTTCAATTCCTAACTGACAGTAAACAGACCTTTCCATCGATGTACACCACTTTACAAAATTCGAGAAAAAAATTTTTAGTAAAAAATTGAAAAAAAATTATGATGCCGGCATCATTTAAAAGTTTAAAAATCAGATTTCTTTCGAAACCCGATTTCTCCGCAACCAAACCTCGTAAATGGTTGCGGTTTTCAATTCCTAACTGACAGTAAACAGACCTTTCCATCGATGTACACCACTTTACAAAATTCGAGAAAAAAATTTTTAGTGAAAAATTGAAAAAAATTAATTAATTAATTAATTAAATTAATTAAAATTAATTAAATTAAAAGTTTAAAAATCAGATTTCTTTCGAAACCCGATTTCTCCGCAACCAAGGCTCGTAAATGGTTGCGGTTTTCAATTCCTAACTGACAGTAAACAGACCTTTCCATCAATGTACACCACTTTACAAAATTCGAGAAAAAAATTTTTAGTGAAAAATTGAAAAAAATTATGATGCCGGCATCATTTAAAAGTTTAAAAATCAGATTTCTTTCGAAACCCGATTTCTCCGCAACCAACCCTCGTAAATGGTTGCGGTTTTCAATTCCTAACTGACAGTAAACAGACCTTTCCATCAATGTACACCACTTTACAAAATTCGAGAAAAAAATTTTTAGTGAAAAATTGAAAAAAATTATGATGCCGGCATCATTTAAAAGTTTAAAAATCAGATTTCTTTCGAAACCCGATTTCTCCGCAACCAAACCTCGTAAATGGTTGCGGTTTTCAATTCCTAACTGACAGTAAACAGACCTTTCCATCGATGTACACCACTTTACAAAATTCGAGACAAAAATTTTTAGTGAAAAATTGAAAAAATTATGATGCCGGCATCATTTAAAAGTTTAAAAATCAGATTTCTTTCGAAACCCGATTTCTCCGCAACCAAGGCTCGTAAATGGTTGCGGTTTTCAATTCCTAACTGACAGTAAACAGACCTTTCCATCGATGTACACCACTTTACAAAATTCGAGAAAAAAATTTTTAGTGAAAAATTGAAAAAAATTATGATGCCGGCATCATTTAAAAGTTTAAAAATCAGATTTCTTTCGAAACCCGATTTCTCCGCAACCAAACCTCGTAAATGGTTGCGGTTTTCAATTCCTAACTGACAGTAAACAGACCTTTCCATCAATGTACACCACTTTACAAAATTCGAGAAAAAAATTTTTAGTGAAAAATTGAAAAAAATTATGATGCCGGCATCATTTAAAAGTTTAAAAATCAGATTTCTTTCGAAACCCGATTTCTCCGCAACCAAACCTCGTAAATGGTTGCGGTTTTCAATTCCTAACTGACAGTAAACAGACCTTTCCATCGATGTACACCACTTTACAAAATTCGAGACAAAAATTTTTAGTGAAAAATTGAAAAAATTATGATGCCGGCATCATTTAAAAGTTTAAAAATCAGATTTCTTTCGAAACCCGATTTCTCCGCAACCAAGGCTCGTAAATGGTTGCGGTTTTCAATTCCTAACTGACAGTAAACAGACCTTTCCATCGATGTACACCACTTTACAAAATTCGAGAAAAAAATTTTTAGTGAAAAATTGAAAAAATTATGATGCCGGCATCATTTAAAAGTTTAAAAATCAGATTTCTTTCGAAACCCGATTTCTCCGCAACCAAGGCTCGTAAATGGTTGCGGTTTTCAATTCCCAACTGACAGTAAACAGACCTTTCCATCGATGTACACCACTTTACAAAATTCGAGAAAAAAATTTTTAGTGAAAAATTGAAAAAAATTATGATGTCGGCATCATTTAAAAGTTTAAAAATCAGATTTCTTTCGAAACCCGATTTCTCCGCAACCAAGGCTCGTAAATGGTTGCGGTTTTCAATTCCCAACTGACAGTAAACAGACCTTTCCATCGATGTACACCACTTTACAAAATTCGAGAAAAAAATTTTTAGTGAAAAATTGAAAAAAATTATGATGTCGGCATCATTTAAAAGTTTAAAAATCAGATTTCTTTCGAAACCCGATTTCTCCGCAACCAAGGCTCGTAAATGGTTGCGGTTTTCAATTCCCAACTGACAGTAAACAGACCTTTCCATCGATGTACACCACTTTACAAAATTCGAGAAAAAAATGTTTAGTGAAAAATTGAAAAAAATTATGATGCCGGCATCATTTAAAAGTTTAAAAATCAGATTTCTTTCGAAACCCGATTTCTCCGCAACCAAACCTCGTAAATGGTTGCGGTTTTCAATTCCTAACTGACAGTAAACAGACCTTTCCATCGATGTACACCACTTTACAAAATTCGAGAAAAAAATGTGTAGTGAAAAATTGAAAAAAATTATGATGCCGGCATCATTTAAAAGTTTAAAAATCAGATTTCTTTCGAAACCCGATTTCTCCGCAACCAAGGCTCGTAAATGGTTGCGGTTTTCAATTCCCAACTGACAGTAAACAGACCTTTCCATCGATGTACACCACTTTACAAAATTCGAGAAAAAAATGTTTAGTGAAAAATTGAAAAAAATTATGATGCCGGCATCATTTAAAAGTTTAAAAATCAGATTTCTTTCGAAACCCGATTTCTCCGCAAAAAAGGCTCGTAAATGGTTGCGGTTTTCAATTCCCAACTGACAGTAAACAGACCTTTCCATCGATGTACACCACTCTACAAAATTCAAGAAAAAAATTTTTAGTGAAAAATTGAAAAAATTATGATGCCGGCATCATTTAAAAGTTTAAAAATCAGACTTCTTTCGAAACCCGATTTCTCCGCAACCAAGGCTCGTAAATGGTTGCGGTTTTCAATTCCTAACTGACAGTAAACAGACCTTTCCATCGATGTACACCACTTTACAAAATTCGAGAAAAAAATTTTTAGTGAAAAATTGAAAAAAATTATGATGCCGGCATCATTTAAAAGTTTAAAAATCAGATTTCTTTCGAAACCCGATTTCTCCGCAACCAAGGCTCGTAAATGGTTGCGGTTTTCAATTCCCAACTGACAGTAAACAGACCTTTCCATCGATGTACACTACTTTACAAAATTCGAGAAAAAAATTTTTAGTGAAAAATTGAAAAAAATTATGATGTCGGCATCATTTAAAAGTTTAAAAATCAGATTTCTTTCGAAACCCGATTTCTCCGCAACCAAGGCTCGTAAATGGTTGCGGTTTTCAATTCCCAACTGACAGTAAACAGACCTTTCCATCGATGTACACCACTTTACAAAATTCGAGAAAAAAATTTTTAGTGAAAAATTGAAAAAAATTATGATGCCGGCATCATTTAAAAGTTTAAAAATCAGATTTCTTTCGAAACCCGATTTCTCCGCAACGAAGGCTCGTAAATGGTTGCGGTTTTCAGTTCCTAACTGACAGTAAACAGACCTTTCCATCGATGTACACCACTTTACAAAATTCGAGAAAAAAATGTTTAGTGAAAAATTGAAAAAAATTATGATGCCGGCATCATTTAAAAGTTTAAAAATCAGATTTCTTTCGAAACCCGATTTCTCCGCAAAAAAGGCTCGTAAATGGTTGCGGTTTTCAATTCCCAACTGACAGTAAACAGACCTTTCCATCGATGTACACCACTTTACAAAATTCAAGAAAAAAATTTTTAGTGAAAAATTGAAAAAATTATGATGCCGGCATCATTTAAAAGTTTAAAAATCAGACTTCTTTCGAAACCCGATTTCTCCGCAACCAAGGCTCGTAAATGGTTGCGGTTTTCAATTCCTAACTGACAGTAAACAGACCTTTCCATCGATGTACACCACTTTACAAAATTCGAGAAAAAAATTTTTAGTGAAAAATTGAAAAAAATTATGATGCCGGCATCATTTAAAAGTTTAAAAATCAGATTTCTTTCGAAACCCGATTTCTCCGCAACCAAGGCTCGTAAATGGTTGCGGTTTTCAATTCCCAACTGACAGTAAACAGACCTTTCCATCGATGTACACTACTTTACAAAATTCGAGAAAAAAATTTTTAGTGAAAAATTGAAAAAAATTATGATGTCGGCATCATTTAAAAGTTTAAAAATCAGATTTCTTTCGAAACCCGATTTCTCCGCAACCAAGGCTCGTAAATGGTTGCGGTTTTCAATTCCCAACTGACAGTAAACAGACCTTTCCATCGATGTACACCACTTTACAAAATTCGAGAAAAAAATTTTTAGTGAAAAATTGAAAAAAATTATGATGCCGGCATCATTTAAAAGTTTAAAAATCAGATTTCTTTCGAAACCCGATTTCTCCGCAACCAAGGCTCGTAAATGGTTGCGGTTTTCAATTCCCAACTGACAGTAAACAGACCTTTCCATCGATGTACACCACTTTACAAAATTCGAGAAACAAATTTTTAGTGAAAAATTGAAAAAAATTATGATGCCGGCATCATTTAAAAGTTTAAAAATCAGATTTCTTTCGAAACCCGATTTCTCCGCAACCAAACCTCGTAAATGGTTGCGGTTTTCAATTCCTAACTGACAGTAAACAGACCTTTCCATCGATGTACACCACTTTACAAAATTCGAGAAAAAAATTTTTAGTGAAAAATTGAAAAAAATTATGATGCCGGCATCATTTAAAAGTTTAAAAATCAGATTTCTTTCGAAACCCGATTTCTCCGCAACCAAACCTTGTAAATGGTTGCGGTTTTCAATTCCTAACTGACAGTAAACAGACCTTTCCATCAATGTACACCACTTTACAAAATTCGAGAAAAAATTTTTTAGTGAAAAATTGAAAAAAATTATGATGCCGGCATCATTTAAAAGTTTAAAAATCAGATTTCTTTCGAAACCCGATTTCTCCGCAACCAAGGCTCGTAAATGGTTGCGGTTTTCAGTTCCTAACTGACAGTAAACAGACCTTTCCATCGATGTACACCACTTTACAAAATTCGAGAAAAAAATTTTTAGTGAAAAATTGAAAAAAATTATGATGCCGGCATCATTTAAAAGTTTAAAAATCAGATTTCTTTCGAAACCCGATTTCTCCGCAACCAAGGCTCGTAAATGGTTGCGGTTTTCAATTCCTAACTGACAGTAAACAGACCTTTCCATCGATGTACACCACTTTACAAAATTCGAGAAAAAAATTTTTAGTGAAAAATTGAAAAAAATTATGATGCCGGCATCATTTAAAAGTTTAAAAATCAGATTTCTTTCGAAACCCGATTTCTCCGCAACCAAGGCTCGTAAATGGTTGCGGTTTTCAGTTCCTAACTGACAGTAAACAGACCTTTCCATCGATGTACACCACTTTACAAAATTCGAGAAAAAAATTTTTAGTGAAAAATTGAAAAAAATTATGATGCCGGCATCATTTAAAAGTTTAAAAATCAGATTTCTTTCGAAACCCGATTTCTCCGCAACCAAGGCTCGTAAATGGTTGCGGTTTTCAATTCCTAACTGACAGTAAACAGACCTTTCCATCGATGTACACCACTTTACAAAATTCGAGAAAAAAATTTTTAGTGAAAAATTGAAAAAAATTATGATGCCGGCATCATTTAAAAGTTTAAAAATCAGATTTCTTTCGAAACCCGATTTCTCCGCAACCAAGGCTCGTAAATGGTTGCGGTTTTCAATTCCTAACTGACAGTAAACAGACCTTTCCATCGATGTACACCACTTTACAAAATTCGAGAAAAAAATTTTTAGTGAAAAATTGAAAAAAATTATGATGCCGGCATCATTTAAAAGTTTAAAAATCAGATTTCTTTCGAAACCCGATTTCTCCGCAACCAAGGCTCGTAAATGGTTGCGGTTTTCAATTCCTAACTGACAGTAAACAGACCTTTCCATCGATGTACACCACTTTACAAAATTCGAGAAAAAAATTTTTAGTGAAAAATTGAAAAAAATTATGATGCCGGCATCATTTAAAAGTTTAAAAATCAGATTTCTTTCGAAACCCGATTTCTCCGCAACCAAGCCTCGTAAATGGTTGCGGTTTTCAATTCCTAACTGACAGTAAATAGACCTTTCCATCGATGTACACCACTTTACAAAATTCGAGAAAAAAATTTTTAGTGAAAAATTGAAAAAAATTATGATGCCGGGCATCATTTAAAAGTTTAAAAATCAGATTTCTTTCGAAACCCGATTTCTCCGCAACCAAGGCTCGTAAATGGTTGCGGTTTTCAATTCCCAACTGACAGTAAACAGACCTTTCCATCGATGTACACCACTTTACAAAATTCGAGAAAAAAATTTTTAGTGAAAAATTGAAAAAAATTATGATGCCGGCATCATTTAAAAGTTTAAAAATCAGATTTCTTTCGAAACCCGATTTCTCCGCAACCAAGGCTCGTAAATGGTTGCGGTTTTCAATTCCTAACTGACAGTAAACAGACCTTTCCATCGATGTTCACTACTTTACAAAATTCGAGAAAAAAAAATTTTAGTGAAAAATTGAAAAAAATTATGATGCCGGCATCATTTAAAAGTTTAAAAATCAGATTTCTTTCGAAACCCGATTTCTCCGCAACCAAACCTCGTAAATGGTTGCGGTTTTCAATTCCTAACTGACAGTAAACAGACCTTTCCATCGATGTACACCACTTTACAAAATTCGAGAAAAAAATTTTTAGTGAAAAATTGAAAAAAATTATGATGCCGGCATCATTTAAAAGTTTAAAAATCAGATTTCTTTCGAAACCCGATTTCTCCGCAACCAAGGCTCGTAAATGGTTGCGGTTTTCAATTCCTAACTGACAGTAAACAGACCTTTCCATCGATGTACACCACTTTACAAAATTCGAGAAAAAATTTTTAGTGAAAAATTGAAAAAAATTATGATGCCGGCATCATTTAAAAGTTTAAAAATCAGATTTCTTTCGAAACCCGATTTCTCCGCAACCAAGGCTCGTAAATGGTTGCGGTTTTCAATTCCTAACTGACAGTAAACAGACCTTTCCATCGATGTACACCACTTTACAAAATTCGAGAAAAAAATTTTTAGTGAAAAATTGAAAAAAATTATGATGCCGGCATCATTTAAAAGTTTAAAAATCAGATTTCTTTCGAAACCCGATTTCTCCGCAACCAAGGCTCGTAAATGGTTGCGGTTTTCAATTCCTAACTGACAGTAAACAGACCTTTCCATCGATGTACACCACTTTACAAAATTCGAGAAAAAAAATTTTAGTGAAAAATTGAAAAAAATTATGATGCCGGCATCATTTAAAAGTTTAAAAATCAGATTTCTTTCGAAACCCGATTTCTCCGCAACCAAGCCTCGTAAATGGTTGCGGTTTTCAATTCCTAACTGACAGTAAACAGACCTTTCCATCGATGTTCACTACTTTACAAAATTCGAGAAAAAAAAATTTTAGTGAAAAATTGAAAAAAATTATGATGCCGGCATCATTTAAAAGTTTAAAAATCAGATTTCTTTCGAAACCCGATTTCTCCGCAACCAAACCTCGTAAATGGTTGCGGTTTTCAATTCCTAACTGACAGTAAACAGACCTTTCCATCGATGTACACCACTTTACAAAATTCGAGAAAAAAATTTTTAGTGAAAAATTGAAAAAAATTATGATGCCGGCATCATTTAAAAGTTTAAAAATCAGATTTCTTTCGAAACCCGATTTCTCCGCAACCAAGGCTCGTAAATGGTTGCGGTTTTCAATTCCTAACTGACAGTAAACAGACCTTTCCATCGATGTACACCACTTTACAAAATTCGAGAAAAAAAATTTTTAGTGAAAAATTGAAAAAAATTATGATGCCGGCATCATTTAAAAGTTTAAAAATCAGATTTCTTTCGAAACCCGATTTCTCCGCAACCAAGGCTCGTAAATGGTTGCGGTTTTCAATTCCCAACTGAAAGTAAACAGACCTTTCCATCGATGTACACCACTTTACAAAATTCGAGAAAAAAATTTTTAGTGAAAAATTGAAAAAAATTATGATGCCGGCATCATTTAAAAGTTTAAAAATCAGATTTCTTTCGAAACCCGATTTCTCCGCAACCAAACCTCGTAAATGGTTGCGGTTTTCAATTCCTAACTGACAGTAAACAGACCTTTCCATCGATGTACACCACTTTACAAAATTCGAGAAAAAAATTTTTAGTGAAAAATTGAAAAAAATTATGATGCCGGCATCATTTAAAAGTTTAAAAATCAGATTTCTTTCGAAACCCGATTTCTCCGCAACCAAGGCTCGTAAATGGTTGCGGTTTTCAATTCCCAACTGACAGTAAACAGACCTTTCCATCGATGTACACCACTTTACAAAATTCGAGAAAAAAATTTTTAGTGAAAAATTGAAAAAAATTATGATGCCGGCATCATTTAAAAGTTTAAAAATCAGATTTCTTTCGAAACCCGATTTCTCCGCAACCAAGGCTCGTAAATGGTTGCGGTTTTCAATTCCTAACTGACAGTAAACAGACCTTTCCATCGATGTACACCACTTTACAAAATTCGAGAAAAAAATTTTTAGTGAAAAATTGAAAAAAATTATGATGCCGGCATCATTTAAAAGTTTAAAAATCAGATTTCTTTCGAAACCCGATTTCTCCGCAACCAAGGCTCGTAAATGGTTGCGGTTTTCAATTCCTAACTGACAGTAAACAGACCTTTCCATCGATGTACACCACTTTACAAAATTCGAGAAAAAAAATTTTTAGTGAAAAATTGAAAAAAATTATGATGCCGGCATCATTTAAAAGTTTAAAAATCAGATTTCTTTCGAAACCCGATTTCTCCGCAACCAAGGCTCGTAAATGGTTGCGGTTTTCAATTCCCAACTGACAGTAAACAGACCTTTCCATCGATGTACACCACTTTACAAAATTCGAGAAAAAAATTTTTAGTGAAAAATTGAAAAAAATTATGATGCCGGCATCATTTAAAAGTTTAAAAATCAGATTTCTTTCGAAACCCGATTTCTCCGCAACCAAGGCTCGTAAATGGTTGCGGTTTTCAGTTCCTAACTGACAGTAAACAGACCTTTCCATCGATGTACACCACTTTACAAAATTCGAGAAAAAAATTTTTAGTGAAAAATTGAAAAAAATTATGATGCCGGCATCATTTAAAAGTTTAAAAATCAGATTTCTTTCGAAACCCGATTTCTCCGCAACCAAACCTCGTAAATGATTGCGGTTTTCAATTCCTAACTGACAATAAACAGACCTTTCCATCGATGTACACCACTTTACAAAATTCGAGAAAAAAATTTTTAGTGAAAAATTGAAAAAAATTATGATGCCGGCATCATTTAAAAGTTTAAAAATCAGATTTCTTTCGAAACCCGATTTCTCCGCAACCAAGGCTCGTAAATGGTTGCGGTTTTCAATTCCTAACTGACAGTAAACAGACCTTTCCATCGATGTACACCACTTTACAAAATTCGAGAAAAAAATTTTTAGTGAAAAATTGAAAAAAATTATGATGCCGGCATCATTTAAAAGTTTAAAAATCAGATTTCTTTCGAAACCCGATTTCTCCGCAACCAAACCTCGTAAATGGTTGCGGTTTTCAATTCCTAGCTGACAGTAAACAGACCTTTCCATCGATGTACACCACTTTACAAAATTCGAGAAAAAAATTTTTAGTGAAAAATTGAAAAAAATTATGATGCCGGCATCATTTAAAAGTTTAAAAATCAGATTTCTTTCGAAACCCGATTTCTCCGCAACCAAGGCTCGTAAATGGTTGCGGTTTTCAGTTCCTAACTGACAGTAAACAGACCTTTCCATCGATGTACACCACTTTACAAAATTCGAGAAAAAAATTTTTAGTGAAAAATTGAAAAAAATTATGATGCCGGCATCATTTAAAAGTTTAAAAATCAGATTTCTTTCGAAACCCGATTTCTCCGCAACCAAACCTCGTAAATGGTTGCGGTTTTCAATTCCTAACTGACAGTAAACAGACCTTTCCATCGATGTACACCACTTTACAAAATTCGAGAAAAAAATTTTTAGTGAAAAATTGAAAAAAATTATGATGCCGGCATCATTTAAAAGTTTAAAAATCAGATTTCTTTCGAAACCCGATTTCTCCGCAACCAAGGCTCGTAAATGGTTGCGGTTTTCAATTCCTAACTGACAGTAAACAGACCTTTCCATCGATGTTCACTACTTTACAAAATTCGAGAAAAAAAAATTTTAGTGAAAAATTGAAAAAAATTATGATGCCGGCATCATTTAAAAGTTTAAAAATCAGATTTCTTTCGAAACCCGATTTCTCCGCAACCAAACCTCGTAAATGGTTGCGGTTTTCAATTCCTAACTGACAGTAAACAGACCTTTCCATCGATGTACACCACTTTACAAAATTCGAGAAAAAAATTTTTAGTGAAAAATTGAAAAAAATTATGATGCCGGCATCATTTAAAAGTTTAAAAATCAGATTTCTTTCGAAACCCGATTTCTCCGCAACCAAGGCTCGTAAATGGTTGCGGTTTTCAATTCCTAACTGACAGTAAACAGACCTTTCCATCGATGTACACCACTTTACAAAATTCGAGAAAAAAAATTTTTAGTGAAAAATTGAAAAAAATTATGATGCCGGCATCATTTAAAAGTTTAAAAATCAGATTTCTTTCGAAACCCGATTTCTCCGCAACCAAGGCTCGTAAATGGTTGCGGTTTTCAATTCCCAACTGAAAGTAAACAGACCTTTCCATCGATGTACACCACTTTACAAAATTCGAGAAAAAAATTTTTAGTGAAAAATTGAAAAAAATTATGATGCCGGCATCATTTAAAAGTTTAAAAATCAGATTTCTTTCGAAACCCGATTTCTCCGCAACCAAGGCTCGTAAATGGTTGCGGTTTTCAGTTCCTAACTGACAGTAAACAGACCTTTCCATCGATGTACACCACTTTACAAAATTCGAGAAAAAAATTTTTAGTGAAAAATTGAAAAAAATTATGATGCCGGCATCATTTAAAAGTTTAAAAATCAGATTTCTTTCGAAACCCGATTTCTCCGCAACCAAACCTCGTAAATGGTTGCGGTTTTCAATTCCTAACTGACAGTAAACAGACCTTTCCATCGATGTACACCACTTTACAAAATTCGAGAAAAAAATTTTTAGTGAAAAATTGAAAAAAATTATGATGCCGGCATCATTTAAAAGTTTAAAAATCAGATTTCTTTCGAAACCCGATTTCTCCGCAACCAAGGCTCGTAAATGGTTGCGGTTTTCAATTCCTAACTGACAGTAAACAGACCTTTCCATCGATGTACACCACTTTACAAAATTCGAGAAAAAATTTTTAGTGAAAAATTGAAAAAAATTATGATGCCGGCATCATTTAAAAGTTTAAAAATCAGATTTCTTTCGAAACCCGATTTCTCCGCAACCAAGGCTCGTAAATGGTTGCGGTTTTCAATTCCTAACTGACAGTAAACAGACCTTTCCATCGATGTACACCACTTTACAAAATTCGAGAAAAAAATTTTTAGTGAAAAATTGAAAAAAATTATGATGCCGGCATCATTTAAAAGTTTAAAAATCAGATTTCTTTCGAAACCCGATTTCTCCGCAACCAAGGCTCGTAAATGGTTGCGGTTTTCAATTCCTAACTGACAGTAAACAGACCTTTCCATCGATGTACACCACTTTACAAAATTCGAGAAAAAAAATTTTAGTGAAAAATTGAAAAAAATTATGATGCCGGCATCATTTAAAAGTTTAAAAATCAGATTTCTTTCGAAACCCGATTTCTCCGCAACCAAGCCTCGTAAATGGTTGCGGTTTTCAATTCCTAACTGACAGTAAACAGACCTTTCCATCGATGTTCACTACTTTACAAAATTCGAGAAAAAAAAATTTTAGTGAAAAATTGAAAAAAATTATGATGCCGGCATCATTTAAAAGTTTAAAAATCAGATTTCTTTCGAAACCCGATTTCTCCGCAACCAAACCTCGTAAATGGTTGCGGTTTTCAATTCCTAACTGACAGTAAACAGACCTTTCCATCGATGTACACCACTTTACACAATTCGAGAAAAAAATTTTTAGTGAAAAATTGAAAAAAATTATGATGCCGGCATCATTTAAAAGTTTAAAAATCAGATTTCTTTCGAAACCCGATTTCTCCGCAACCAAGGCTCGTAAATGGTTGCGGTTTTCAATTCCTAACTGACAGTAAACAGACCTTTCCATCGATGTACACCACTTTACAAAATTCGAGAAAAAAAATTTTTAGTGAAAAATTGAAAAAAATTATGATGCCGGCATCATTTAAAAGTTTAAAAATCAGATTTCTTTCGAAACCCGATTTCTCCGCAACCAAGGCTCGTAAATGGTTGCGGTTTTCAATTCCCAACTGAAAGTAAACAGACCTTTCCATCGATGTACACCACTTTACAAAATTCGAGAAAAAAATTTTTAGTGAAAAATTGAAAAAAATTATGATGCCGGCATCATTTAAAAGTTTAAAAATCAGATTTCTTTCGAAACCCGATTTCTCCGCAACCAAACCTCGTAAATGGTTGCGGTTTTCAATTCCTAACTGACAGTAAACAGACCTTTCCATCGATGTACACCACTTTACAAAATTCGAGAAAAAAATTTTTAGTGAAAAATTGAAAAAAATTATGATGCCGGCATCATTTAAAAGTTTAAAAATCAGATTTCTTTCGAAACCCGATTTCTCCGCAACCAAGGCTCGTAAATGGTTGCGGTTTTCAATTCCCAACTGACAGTAAACAGACCTTTCCATCGATGTACACCACTTTACAAAATTCGAGAAAAAAATTTTTAGTGAAAAATTGAAAAAAATTATGATGCCGGCATCATTTAAAAGTTTAAAAATCAGATTTCTTTCGAAACCCGATTTCTCCGCAACCAAGGCTCGTAAATGGTTGCGGTTTTCAATTCCTAACTGACAGTAAACAGACCTTTCCATCGATGTACACCACTTTACAAAATTCGAGAAAAAAATTTTTAGTGAAAAATTGAAAAAAATTATGATGCCGGCATCATTTAAAAGTTTAAAAATCAGATTTCTTTCGAAACCCGATTTCTCCGCAACCAAGGCTCGTAAATGGTTGCGGTTTTCAATTCCTAACTGACAGTAAACAGACCTTTCCATCGATGTACACCACTTTACAAAATTCGAGAAAAAAAATTTTTAGTGAAAAATTGAAAAAAATTATGATGCCGGCATCATTTAAAAGTTTAAAAATCAGATTTCTTTCGAAACCCGATTTCTCCGCAACCAAGGCTCGTAAATGGTTGCGGTTTTCAATTCCCAACTGACAGTAAACAGACCTTTCCATCGATGTACACCACTTTACAAAATTCGAGAAAAAAATTTTTAGTGAAAAATTGAAAAAAATTATGATGCCGGCATCATTTAAAAGTTTAAAAATCAGATTTCTTTCGAAACCCGATTTCTCCGCAACCAAGGCTCGTAAATGGTTGCGGTTTTCAGTTCCTAACTGACAGTAAACAGACCTTTCCATCGATGTACACCACTTTACAAAATTCGAGAAAAAAATTTTTAGTGAAAAATTGAAAAAAATTATGATGCCGGCATCATTTAAAAGTTTAAAAATCAGATTTCTTTCGAAACCCGATTTCTCCGCAACCAAACCTCGTAAATGATTGCGGTTTTCAATTCCTAACTGACAATAAACAGACCTTTCCATCGATGTACACCACTTTACAAAATTCGAGAAAAAAATTTTTAGTGAAAAATTGAAAAAAATTATGATGCCGGCATCATTTAAAAGTTTAAAAATCAGATTTCTTTCGAAACCCGATTTCTCCGCAACCAAGGCTCGTAAATGGTTGCGGTTTTCAATTCCTAACTGACAGTAAACAGACCTTTCCATCGATGTACACCACTTTACAAAATTCGAGAAAAAAATTTTTAGTGAAAAATTGAAAAAAATTATGATGCCGGCATCATTTAAAAGTTTAAAAATCAGATTTCTTTCGAAACCCGATTTCTCCGCAACCAAACCTCGTAAATGGTTGCGGTTTTCAATTCCTAGCTGACAGTAAACAGACCTTTCCATCGATGTACACCACTTTACAAAATTCGAGAAAAAAATTTTTAGTGAAAAATTGAAAAAAATTATGATGCCGGCATCATTTAAAAGTTTAAAAATCAGATTTCTTTCGAAACCCGATTTCTCCGCAACCAAGGCTCGTAAATGGTTGCGGTTTTCAGTTCCTAACTGACAGTAAACAGACCTTTCCATCGATGTACACCACTTTACAAAATTCGAGAAAAAAATTTTTAGTGAAAAATTGAAAAAAATTATGATGCCGGCATCATTTAAAAGTTTAAAAATCAGATTTCTTTCGAAACCCGATTTCTCCGCAACCAAACCTCGTAAATGGTTGCGGTTTTCAATTCCTAACTGACAGTAAACAGACCTTTCCATCGATGTACACCACTTTACAAAATTCGAGAAAAAAATTTTTAGTGAAAAATTGAAAAAAATTATGATGCCGGCATCATTTAAAAGTTTAAAAATCAGATTTCTTTCGAAACCCGATTTCTCCGCAACCAAGGCTCGTAAATGGTTGCGGTTTTCAATTCCTAACTGACAGTAAACAGACCTTTCCATCGATGTTCACTACTTTACAAAATTCGAGAAAAAAAAATTTTAGTGAAAAATTGAAAAAAATTATGATGCCGGCATCATTTAAAAGTTTAAAAATCAGATTTCTTTCGAAACCCGATTTCTCCGCAACCAAACCTCGTAAATGGTTGCGGTTTTCAATTCCTAACTGACAGTAAACAGACCTTTCCATCGATGTACACCACTTTACAAAATTCGAGAAAAAAATTTTTAGTGAAAAATTGAAAAAAATTATGATGCCGGCATCATTTAAAAGTTTAAAAATCAGATTTCTTTCGAAACCCGATTTCTCCGCAACCAAACCTCGTAAATGATTGCGGTTTTCAATTCCTAACTGACAATAAACAGACCTTTCCATCGATGTACACCACTTTACAAAATTCGAGAAAAAAATTTTTAGTGAAAAATTGAAAAAAATTATGATGCCGGCATCATTTAAAAGTTTAAAAATCAGATTTCTTTCGAAACCCGATTTCTCCGCAACCAAGGCTCGTAAATGGTTGCGGTTTTCAATTCCTAACTGACAGTAAACAGACCTTTCCATCGATGTACACCACTTTACAAAATTCGAGAAAAAAATTTTTAGTGAAAAATTGAAAAAAATTATGATGCCGGCATCATTTAAAAGTTTAAAAATCAGATTTCTTTCGAAACCCGATTTCTCCGCAACCAAACCTCGTAAATGGTTGCGGTTTTCAATTCCTAGCTGACAGTAAACAGACCTTTCCATCGATGTACACCACTTTACAAAATTCGAGAAAAAAATTTTTAGTGAAAAATTGAAAAAAATTATGATGCCGGCATCATTTAAAAGTTTAAAAATCAGATTTCTTTCGAAACCCGATTTCTCCGCAACCAAGGCTCGTAAATGGTTGCGGTTTTCAGTTCCTAACTGACAGTAAACAGACCTTTCCATCGATGTACACCACTTTACAAAATTCGAGAAAAAAATTTTTAGTGAAAAATTGAAAAAAATTATGATGCCGGCATCATTTAAAAGTTTAAAAATCAGATTTCTTTCGAAACCCGATTTCTCCGCAACCAAACCTCGTAAATGGTTGCGGTTTTCAATTCCTAACTGACAGTAAACAGACCTTTCCATCGATGTACACCACTTTACAAAATTCGAGAAAAAAATTTTTAGTGAAAAATTGAAAAAAATTATGATGCCGGCATCATTTAAAGGTTTAAAAATCAGATTTCTTTCGAAACCCGATTTCTCCGCAACCAAGGCTCGTAAATGGTTGCGGTTTTCAATTCCTAACTGACAGTAAACAGACCTTTCCATCGATGTTCACTACTTTACAAAATTCGAGAAAAAAAAATTTTAGTGAAAAATTGAAAAAAATTATGATGCCGGCATCATTTAAAAGTTTAAAAATCAGATTTCTTTCGAAACCCGATTTCTCCGCAACCAAACCTCGTAAATGGTTGCGGTTTTCAATTCCTAACTGACAGTAAACAGACCTTTCCATCGATGTACACCACTTTACAAAATTCGAGAAAAAAATTTTTAGTGAAAAATTGAAAAAAATTATGATGCCGGCATCATTTAAAAGTTTAAAAATCAGATTTCTTTCGAAACCCGATTTCTCCGCAACCAAGGCTCGTAAATGGTTGCGGTTTTCAATTCCTAACTGACAGTAAACAGACCTTTCCATCGATGTACACCACTTTACAAAATTCGAGAAAAAAAATTTTTAGTGAAAAATTGAAAAAAATTATGATGCCGGCATCATTTAAAAGTTTAAAAATCAGATTTCTTTCGAAACCCGATTTCTCCGCAACCAAGGCTCGTAAATGGTTGCGGTTTTCAATTCCCAACTGAAAGTAAACAGACCTTTCCATCGATGTACACCACTTTACAAAATTCGAGAAAAAAATTTTTAGTGAAAAATTGAAAAAAATTATGATGCCGGATCATTTAAAAGTTTAAAAATCAGATTTCTTTCGAAACCCGATTTCTCCGCAACCAAACCTCGTAAATGGTTGCGGTTTTCAATTCCTAACTGACAGTAAACAGACCTTTCCATCGATGTACACCACTTTACAAAATTCGAGAAAAAAATTTTTAGTGAAAAATTGAAAAAAATTATGATGCCGGCATCATTTAAAAGTTTAAAAATCAGATTTCTTTCGAAACCCGATTTCTCCGCAACCAAGGCTCGTAAATGGTTGCGGTTTTCAATTCCCAACTGACAGTAAACAGACCTTTCCATCGATGTACACCACTTTACAAAATTCGAGAAAAAAATTTTTAGTGAAAAATTGAAAAAAATTATGATGCCGGCATCATTTAAAAGTTTAAAAATCAGATTTCTTTCGAAACCCGATTTCTCCGCAACCAAGGCTCGTAAATGGTTGCGGTTTTCAATTCCTAACTGACAGTAAACAGACCTTTCCATCGATGTACACCACTTTACAAAATTCGAGAAAAAAATTTTTAGTGAAAAATTGAAAAAAATTATGATGCCGGCATCATTTAAAAGTTTAAAAATCAGATTTCTTTCGAAACCCGATTTCTCCGCAACCAAGGCTCGTAAATGGTTGCGGTTTTCAATTCCTAACTGACAGTAAACAGACCTTTCCATCGATGTACACCACTTTACAAAATTCGAGAAAAAAAATTTTTAGTGAAAAATTGAAAAAAATTATGATGCCGGCATCATTTAAAAGTTTAAAAATCAGATTTCTTTCGAAACCCGATTTCTCCGCAACCAAGGCTCGTAAATGGTTGCGGTTTTCAATTCCCAACTGACAGTAAACAGACCTTTCCATCGATGTACACCACTTTACAAAATTCGAGAAAAAAATTTTTAGTGAAAAATTGAAAAAAATTATGATGCCGGCATCATTTAAAAGTTTAAAAATCAGATTTCTTTCGAAACCCGATTTCTCCGCAACCAAACCTCGTAAATGGTTGCGGTTTTCAATTCCTAACTGACAGTAAACAGACCTTTCCATCGATGTACACCACTTTACAAAATTCGAGAAAAAAATTTTTAGTGAAAAATTGAAAAAAATTATGATGCCGGCATCATTTAAAAGTTTAAAAATCAGATTTCTTTCGAAACCCGATTTCTCCGCAACCAAACCTCGTAAATGATTGCGGTTTTCAATTCCTAACTGACAATAAACAGACCTTTCCATCGATGTACACCACTTTACAAAATTCGAGAAAAAAATTTTTAGTGAAAAATTGAAAAAAATTATGATGCCGGCATCATTTAAAAGTTTAAAAATCAGATTTCTTTCGAAACCCGATTTCTCCGCAACCAAGGCTCGTAAATGGTTGCGGTTTTCAATTCCTAACTGACAGTAAACAGACCTTTCCATCGATGTACACCACTTTACAAAATTCGAGAAAAAAATTTTTAGTGAAAAATTGAAAAAAATTATGATGCCGGCATCATTTAAAAGTTTAAAAATCAGATTTCTTTCGAAACCCGATTTCTCCGCAACCAAACCTCGTAAATGGTTGCGGTTTTCAATTCCTAACTGACAGTAAACAGACCTTTCCATCGATGTACACCACTTTACAAAATTCGAGAAAAAAATTTTTAGTGAAAAATTGAAAAAAATTATGATGCCGGCATCATTTAAAAGTTTAAAAATCAGATTTCTTTCGAAACCCGATTTCTCCGCAACCAAGGCTCGTAAATGGTTGCGGTTTTCAGTTCCTAACTGACAGTAAACAGACCTTTCCATCGATGTACACCACTTTACAAAATTCGAGAAAAAAATTTTTAGTGAAAAATTGAAAAAAATTATGATGCCGGCATCATTTAAAAGTTTAAAAATCAGATTTCTTTCGAAACCCGATTTCTCCGCAACCAAACCTCGTAAATGGTTGCGGTTTTCAATTCCTAACTGACAGTAAACAGACCTTTCCATCGATGTACACCACTTTACAAAATTCGAGAAAAAAATTTTTAGTGAAAAATTGAAAAAAATTATGATGCCGGCATCATTTAAAAGTTTAAAAATCAGATTTCTTTCGAAACCCGATTTCTCCGCAACCAAGGCTCGTAAATGGTTGCGGTTTTCAGTTCCTAACTGACAGTAAACAGACCTTTCCATCGATGTACACCACTTTACAAAATTCGAGAAAAAAATTTTTAGTGAAAAATTGAAAAAAATTATGATGCCGGCATCATTTAAAAGTTTAAAAATCAGATTTCTTTCGAAACCCGATTTCTCCGCAACCAAGGCTCGTAAATGGTTGCGGTTTTCAATTCCTAACTGACAGTAAACAGACCTTTCCATCGATGTACACCACTTTACAAAATTCGAGAAAAAAATTTTTTAGTGAAAAAATTGAAAAAAATTATGATGCCGGCATCATTTAAAAGTTTAAAAATCAGATTTCTTTCGAAACCCGATTTCTCCGCAACCAAGGCTCGTAAATGGTTGCGGTTTTCAATTCCTAACTGACAGTAAACAGACCTTTCCATCGATGTACACCACTTTACAAAATTCGAAAAAAAATTTTTAGTGAAAAATTGAAAAAAATTATGATGCCGGCATCATTTAAAAGTTTAAAAATCAGATTTCTTTCGAAACCCGATTTCTCCGCAACCAAGGCTCGTAAATGGTTGCGGTTTTCAATTCCTAACTGACAGTAAACAGACCTTTCCATCGATGTACACCACTTTACAAAATTCGAGAAAAAAATTTTTTAGTGAAAAATTGAAAAAAATTATGATGCCGGCATCATTTAAAAGTTTTAAAAATCAGATTTCTTTCGAAACCCGATTTCTCCGCAACCAAGGCTCGTAAATGGTTGCGGTTTTCAATTCCTAACTGACAGTAAACAGACCTTTCCATCGATGTACACCACTTTACAAAATTCGAGAAAAAAAATTTTAGTGAAAAATTGAAAAAAAATATGATGCCGGCATCATTTAAAAGTTTAAAAAATCAGATTTCTTTCGAAACCCGATTTCTCCGCAACCAAGCCTCGTAAATGGTTGCGGTTTTCAATTCCTAACTGACAGTAAATAGACCTTTCCATCGATGTACACCACTTTACAAAATTCGAGAAAAAATTTTAGTGAAAAATTGAAAAAAATTATGATGCCGGGCATCATTTAAAAGTTTAAAAATCAGATTTCTTTCGAAACCCGATTTCTCCGCAACCAAGGCTCGTAAATGGTTGCGGTTTTCAATTCCCAACTGACAGTAAACAGACCTTTCCATCGATGTACACCACTTTACAAAATTCGAGAAAAAAATTTTTAGTGAAAAATTGAAAAAAATTATGATGCCGGCATCATTTAAAAGTTTAAAAATCAGATTTCTTTCGAAACCCGATTTCTCCGCAACCAAGGCTCGTAAATGGTTGCGGTTTTCAATTCCTAACTGACAGTAAACAGACCTTTCCATCGATGTTCACTACTTTACAAAATTCGAGAAAAAAAAATTTTAGTGAAAAATTGAAAAAAATTATGATGCCGGCATCATTTAAAAGTTTAAAAATCAGATTTCTTTCGAAACCCGATTTTCTCCGCAACCAAACCTCGTAAATGGTTGCGGTTTTCAATTCCTAACTGACAGTAAACAGACCTTTCCATCGATGTACACCACTTTACAAAATTCGAGAAAAAAATTTTTAGTGAAAAATTGAAAAAAATTATGATGCCGGCATCATTTAAAAGTTTAAAAATCAGATTTCTTTCGAAACCCGATTTCTCCGCAACCAAGGCTCGTAAATGGTTGCGGTTTTCAATTCCTAACTGACAGTAAACAGACCTTTCCATCGATGTACACCACTTTACAAAATTCGAGAAAAAATTTTTAGTGAAAAATTGAAAAAAAATTATGATGCCGGCATCATTTAAAAGTTTAAAAATCAGATTTCTTTCGAAACCCGATTTCTCCGCAACCAAGGCTCGTAAATGGTTGCGGTTTTCAATTCCTAACTGACAGTAAACAGACCTTTCCATCGATGTACACCACTTTACAAAATTCGAGAAAAAATTTTTAGTGAAAAATTGAAAAAAATTATGATGCCGGCATCATTTAAAAGTTTAAAAATCAGATTTCTTTCGAAACCCGATTTCTCCGCAACCAAGGCTCGTAAATGGTTGCGGTTTTCAATTCCTAACTGACAGTAAACAGACCTTTCCATCGATGTACACCACTTTACAAAATTCGAGAAAAAAATTTTTAGTGAAAAATTGAAAAAAATTATGATGCCGGCATCATTTAAAAGTTAAAAATCAGATTTCTTTCGAAACCCGATTTCTCCGCAACCAAGCCTCGTAAATGGTTGCGGTTTTCAAATCCTAACTGACATTAAATAGACCTTTCCATCGATGTACACCACTTTACAAAATTCGAGAAAAAAATTTTAGTGAAAAATTGAAAAAAATTAGATGCCGGGCATCATTTAAAAGTTTAAAAATCAGATTTCTTTCGAAACCCGATTTCTCCGCAACCAAGGCTCGTAAATGGTTGCGGTTTTCAATTCCCAACTGACAGTAAACAGACCTTTCCATCGATGTACACCACTTTACAAAATTCGAGAAAAAAATTTTTAGTGAAAAATTGAAAAAAATTATGATGCCGGCATCATTTAAAAGTTTAAAAATCAGATTTCTTTCGAAACCCGATTTCTCCGCAACCAAGGCTCGTAAATGGTTGCGGTTTTCAATTCCTAACTGACAGTAAACAGACCTTTCCATCGATGTTCACTACTTTACAAAATTCGAGAAAAAAAAATTTTAGTGAAAAATTGAAAAAAATTATGATGCCGGCATCATTTAAAAGTTTAAAAATCAGATTTCTTTCGAAACCCGATTTCTCCGCAACCAAACCTCGTAAATGGTTGCGGTTTTCAATTCCTAACTGACAGTAACCAGACCTTTCCATCGATGTACACCACTTTACAAAATTCGAGAAAAAAAATTTTTAGTGAAAAATTGAAAAAAATTATGATGCCGGCATCATTTAAAAGTTTAAAAATCAGATTTCTTTCGAAACCCGATTTCTCCGCAACCAAGGCTCGTAAATGGTTGCGGTTTTCAATTCCTAACTGACAGTAAACAGACCTTTCCATCGATGTACACCACTTTACAAAATTCGAGAAAAAAAATTTTTAGTGAAAAATTGAAAAAAATTATGATGCCGGCATCATTTAAAAGTTTAAAAATCAGATTTCTTTCGAAACCCGATTTCTCCGCAACCAAGGCTCGTAAATGGTTGCGGTTTTCAATTCCAACTGAAAGTAAACAGACCTTTCCATCGATGTACACCACTTTACAAAATTCGAGAAAAAAATTTTTAGTGAAAAATTGAAAAAAAATTATGATGCCGGCATCATTTAAAAGTTTAAAAATCAGATTTTCTTTCGAAACCCGATTTCTCCGCAACCAAACCTCGTAAATGGTTGCGGTTTTCAATTCCTAACTGACAGTAAACAGACCTTTCCATCGATGTACACCACTTTACAAAATTCGAGAAAAAAATTTTTAGTGAAAAATTGAAAAAAATTATGATGCCGGCATCATTTAAAAGTTTAAAAATCAGATTTCTTTCGAAACCCGATTTCTCCGCAACCAAACCTCGTAAATGGTTGCGGGTTTCAATTCCTAACTGACAATAAACAGACCTTTCCATCGATGTACACCACTTTACAAAATTCGAGAAAAAAATTTTTAGTGAAAAAATTGAAAAAAATTATGATGCCGGCATCATTTAAAAGTTTAAAAATCAGATTTCTTTCGAAACCCGATTTCCCCGCAACCAAGGCTCGTAAATGGTTGCGGTTTTCAATTCCCAACTGACAGTAAACAGACCTTTCCATCGATGTACACCACTTTACAAAATTCGAGAAAAAAATTTTTAGTGAAAAATTGAAAAAAAATTATGATGCCGGCATCATTTAAAAGTTTAAAAATCAGATTTCTTCGAAACCCGATTTCTCCGCAACCAAGGCTCGTAAATGGTTGCGGTTTTCAATTCCTAACTGACAGTAAATAGACCTTTCCATCGATGTACACCACTTTACAAAATTCGAGAAAAAAATTTTTAGTGAAAAATTGAAAAAAATTATGATGCCGGCATCATTTAAAAGTTTAAAAATCAGATTTCTTTCGAAACCCGATTTCTCCGCAATCAAGGCTCGTAAATGGTTGCGGGTTTCAATTCCTAACTGACAATAAACAGACCTTTCCATCGATGTACACCACTTTACAAAATTCGAGAAAAAAATTTTTAGTGAAAAATTGAAAAAAATTATGATGCCGGCATCATTTAAAAGTTTAAAAATCAGATTTCTTTCGAAACCCGATTTCTCCGCAACCAAGGCTCGTAAATGGTTGCGGTTTTCAATTCCCAAACTGACAGTAAACAGACCTTTCCATCGATGTACACCACTTTACAAAATTCGAGAAAAAAATTTTTAGTGAAAAATTGAAAAAAAATTATGATGCCGGCATCATTTAAAAGTTTAAAAATCAGATTTCTTTCGAAACCCGATTTCTCCGCAACCAAGGCTCGTAAATGGTTGCGGTTTTCAATTCCTAACTGACAGTAAATAGACCTTTCCATCGATGTACACCACTTTACAAAATTCGAGAAAAAAATTTTTAGTGAAAAATTGAAAAAAAATTATGATGCCGGGCATCATTTAAAAGTTTAAAAATCAGATTTCTTTCGAAACCCGATTTCTCCGCAACCAAGGCTCGTAAATGGTTGCGGTTTTCAATTCCTAACTGACAGTAAACAGACCTTTCCATCGATGTACACCACTTTACAAAATTCGAGAAAAAAATTTTTAGTGAAAAATTGAAAAAAATTATGATGCCGGCATCATTTAAAAGTTTAAAAATCAGATTTCTTTCGAAACCCGATTTCTCCGCAACCAAGGCTCGTAAATGGTTGCGGTTTTCAATTCCTAACTGACAGTAAACAGACCTTTCCATCGATGTACACCACTTTACAAAATTCGAGAAAAAAAATTTTTAGTGAAAAATTGAAAAAAATTATGATGCCGGCATCATTTAAAAGTTTAAAAATCAGATTTCTTTCGAAACCCGATTTCTCCGCAACCAAGGCTCGTAAATGGTTGCGGTTTTCAATTCCCAACTGACAGTAAACAGACCTTTCCATCGATGTACACCACTTTACAAAATTCGAGAAAAAAATTTTTAGTGAAAAATTGAAAAAAATTATGATGCCGGCATCATTTAAAAGTTTAAAAATCAGATTTCTTTCGAAACCCGATTTCTCCGCAACCAAACCTCGTAAATGGTTGCGGTTTTCAATTCCTAACTGACAGTAAACAGACCTTTCCATCGATGTACACCACTTTACAAAATTCGAGAAAAAAATTTTTAGTGAAAAATTGAAAAAAATTATGATGCCGGCATCATTTAAAAGTTTAAAAATCAGATTTCTTTCGAAACCCGATTTCTCCGCAACCAAGGCTCGTAAATGGTTGCGGTTTTCAATTCCCAACTGACAGTAAACAGACCTTTCCATCGATGTACACCACTTTACAAAATTCGAGAAAAAAATTTTTAGTGAAAAATTGAAAAAAATTATGATGCCGGCATCATTTAAAAGTTTAAAAATCAGATTTCTTTCGAAACCCGATTTCTCCGCAACCAAACCTCGTAAATGGTTGCGGTTTTCAATTCCTAACTGACAGTAAACAGACCTTTCCATCGATGTACACCACTTTACAAAATTCGAGAAAAAAATTTTTAGTGAAAAATTGAAAAAAATTATGATGCCGGCATCATTTAAAAGTTTAAAAATCAGATTTCTTTCGAAACCCGATTTCTCCGCAACCAAGGCTCGTAAATGGTTGCGGTTTTCAATTCCTAACTGACAGTAAACAGACCTTTCCATCGATGTACACCACTTTACAAAATTCGAGAAAAAAAATTTTTAGTGAAAAATTGAAAAAAATTATGATGCCGGCATCATTTAAAAGTTTAAAAATCAGATTTCTTTCGAAACCCGATTTCTCCGCAACCAAGGCTCGTAAATGGTTGCGGTTTTCAATTCCCAACTGAAAGTAAACAGACCTTTCCATCGATGTACACCACTTTACAAAATTCGAGAAAAAAATTTTTAGTGAAAAATTGAAAAAAATTATGATGCCGGCATCATTTAAAAGTTTAAAAATCAGATTTCTTTCGAAACCCGATTTCTCCGCAACCAAACCTCGTAAATGGTTGCGGTTTTCAATTCCTAACTGACAGTAAACAGACCTTTCCATCGATGTACACCACTTTACAAAATTCGAGAAAAAAATTTTTAGTGAAAAATTGAAAAAAATTATGATGCCGGCATCATTTAAAAGTTTAAAAATCAGATTTCTTTCGAAACCCGATTTCTCCGCAACCAAACCTCGTAAATGGTTGCGGGTTTCAATTCCTAACTGACAATAAACAGACCTTTCCATCGATGTACACCACTTTACAAAATTCGAGAAAAAAATTTTTAGTGAAAAATTGAAAAAAATTATGATGCCGGCATCATTTAAAAGTTTAAAAATCAGATTTCTTTCGAAACCCGATTTCCCCGCAACCAAGGCTCGTAAATGGTTGCGGTTTTCAATTCCCAACTGACAGTAAACAGACCTTTCCATCGATGTACACCACTTTACAAAATTCGAGAAAAAAATTTTTAGTGAAAAATTGAAAAAAATTATGATGCCGGCATCATTTAAAAGTTTAAAAATCAGATTTCTTTCGAAACCCGATTTCTCCGCAACCAAGGCTCGTAAATGGTTGCGGTTTTCAATTCCTAACTGACAGTAAACAGACCTTTCCATCGATGTACACCACTTTACAAAATTCGAGAAAAAAAATTTTTAGTGAAAAATTGAAAAAAATTATGATGCCGGCATCATTTAAAAGTTTAAAAATCAGATTTCTTTCGAAACCCGATTTCTCCGCAACCAAGGCTCGTAAATGGTTGCGGTTTTCAATTCCCAACTGACAGTAAACAGACCTTTCCATCGATGTACACCACTTTACAAAATTCGAGAAAAAAATTTTTAGTGAAAAATTGAAAAAAATTATGATGCCGGCATCATTTAAAAGTTTAAAAATCAGATTTCTTTCGAAACCCGATTTCTCCGCAACCAAACCTCGTAAATGGTTGCGGTTTTCAATTCCTAATTGACAGTAAACAGACCTTTCCATCGATGTACACCACTTTACAAAATTCGAGAAAAAAATTTTTAGTGAAAAATTGAAAAAAATTATGATGCCGGCATCATTTAAAAGTTTAAAAATCAGATTTCTTTCGAAACCCGATTTCTCCGCAACCAAACCTCGTAAATGGTTGCGGTTTTCAATTCCTAACTGACAATAAACAGACCTTTCCATCGATGTACACCACTTTACAAAATTCGAGAAAAAAATTTTTAGTGAAAAATTGAAAAAAATTATGATGCCGGCATCATTTAAAAGTTTAAAAATCAGATTTCTTTCGAAACCCGATTTCTCCGCAACCAAGGCTCGTAAATGGTTGCGGTTTTCAATTCCCAACTGACAGTAAACAGACCTTTCCATCGATGTACACCACTTTACAAAATTCGAGAAAAAAATTTTTAGTGAAAAATTGAAAAAAAATATGATGCCGGCATCATTTAAAAGTTTAAAAATCAGATTTCTTTCGAAACCCGATTTCTCCGCAACCAAGGCTCGTAAATGGTTGCGGTTTTCAATTCCCAACTGACAGTAAACAGACCTTTCCATCGATGTACACCACTTTACAAAATTCGAGAAAAAAATTTTTAGTGAAAAATTGAAAAAAATTATGATGCCGGCATCATTTAAAAGTTTAAAAATCAGATTTCTTTCGAAACCCGATTTCTCCGCAACCAAGGCTCGTAAATGGTTGCGGTTTTCAATTCCCAACTGACAGTAAACAGACCTTTCCATCGATGTACACCACTTTACAAAATTCGAGAAAAAAATTTTTAGTGAAAAATTGAAAAAAATTATGATGCCGGCATCATTTAAAAGTTTAGAAATCAGATTTCTTTCGAAACCCGATTTCTCCGCAACCAAAGCTCGTAAATGGTTGCGGTTTTCAATTCCCAACTGACAGTAAACAGACCTTTCCATCGATGTACACCACTTTACAAAATTCGAGAAAAAAATTTTTAGTGAAAAATTGAAAAAAATTATGATGCCGGCATCATTTAAAAGTTTAAAAATCAGATTTCTTTCGAAACCCGATTTCTCCGCAACCAAGGCTCGTAAATGGTTGCGGTTTTCAATTCCTAACTGACAGTAAACAGACCTTTCCATCGATGTACACCACTTTACAAAATTCGAGAAAAAAATTTTTAGTGAAAAATTGAAAAAAATTATGATGCCGGCATCATTTAAAAGTTTAAAAATCAGATTTCTTTCGAAACCCGATTTCTCCGCAACCAAGGCTCGTAAATGGTTGCGGTTTTCAATTCCTAACTGACAGTAAACAGACCTTTCCATCGATGTACACCACTTTACAAAATTCGAGAAAAAAATTTTTAGTGAAAAATTGAAAAAAATTATGATGCCGGCATCATTTAAAAGTTTAAAAATCAGATTTCTTTCGAAACCCGATTTCTCCGCAACCAAGGCTCGTAAATGGTTGCGGTTTTCAATTCCCAACTGACAGTAAACAGACCTGTCCATCGATGTACACCACTTTACAAAATTCGAGAAAAAAATTTTTAGTGAAAAATTGAAAAAAATTATGATGCCGGCATCATTTAAAAGTTTAGAAATCAGATTTCTTTCGAAACCCGATTTCTCCGCAACCAAGGCTCGTAAATGGTTGCGGTTTTCAATTCCTAACTGACAGTAAACAGACCTTTCCATCGATGTACACCACTTTACAAAATTCGAGAAAAAAATTTTTAGTGAAAAATTGAAAAAAATTATGATGCCGGCATCATTTAAAAGTTTAAAAATCAGATTTCTTTCGAAACCCGATTTCTCCGCAACCAAGGCTCGTAAATGGTTGCGGTTTTCAATTCCTAACTGACAGTAAACAGACCTTTCCATCGATGTACACCACTTTACAAAATTCGAGAAAAAAATTTTTAGTGAAAAATTGAAAAAAATTATGATGCCGGCATCATTTAAAAGTTTAAAAATCAGATTTCTTTCGAAACCCGATTTCTCCGCAACCAAGGCTCGTAAATGGTTGCGGTTTTCAATTCCCAACTGACAGTAAACAGACCTTTCCATCGATGTACACCACTTTACAAAATTCGAGAAAAAAATTTTTAGTGAAAAATTGAAAAAAATTATGATGCCGGCATCATTTAAAAGTTTAAAAATCAGATTTCTTTCGAAGCCCGATTTCTCCGCAACCAAGGCTCGTAAATGGTTGCGGTTTTCAATTCCTAACTGACAGTAAACAGACCTTTCCATCGATGTACACCACTTTACAAAATTCGAGAAAAAAATTTTTAGTGAAAAATTGAAAAAAATTATGATGCCGGCATCATTTAAAAGTTTAAAAATCAGATTTCTTTCGAAACCCGATTTCTCCGCAACCAAGGCTCGTAAATGGTTGCGGTTTTCAATTCCCAACTGACAGTAAACAGACCTTTCCATCGATGTACACCACTTTACAAAATTCGAGAAAAAAATTTTTAGTGAAAAATTGAAAAAAATTATGATGCCGGCATCATTTAAAAGTTTAAAAATCAGATTTCTTTCGAAGCCCGATTTCTCCGCAACCAAGGCTCGTAAATGGTTGCGGTTTTCAATTCCTAACTGACAGTAAACAGACCTTTCCATCGATGTACACCACTTTACAAAATTCGAGAAAAAAATTTTTAGTGAAAAATTGAAAAAAATTATGATGCCGGCATCATTTAAAAGTTTAAAAATCAGATTTCTTTCGAAACCCGATTTCTCCGCAACCAAGGCTCGTAAATGGTTGCGGTTTTCAATTCCCAACTGACAGTAAACAGACCTTTCCATCGATGTACACCACTTTACAAAATTCGAGAAAAAAATTTTTAGTGAAAAATTGAAAAAAATTATGATGCCGGCATCATTTAAAAGTTTAAAAATCAGATTTCTTTCGAAACCCGATTTCTCCGCAACCAAGGCTCGTAAATGGTTGCGGTTTTCAATTCCTAACTGACAGTAAACAGACCTTTCCATCGATGTACACCACTTTACAAAATTCGAGAAAAAAATTTTTAGTGAAAAATTGAAAAAAATTATAATGCCGGCATCATTTAAAAGTTTAAAAATCAGATTTCTTTCGAAACCCGATTTCTCCGCAACCAAGGCTCGTAAATGGTTGCGGTTTTCAATTCCCAACTGACAGTAAACAGACCTTTCCATCGATGTACACCACTTTACAAAATTCGAGAAAAAAATTTTTAGTGAAAAATTGAAAAAAATTATGATGCCGGCATCATTTAAAAGTTTAAAAATCAGATTTCTTTCGAAACTCGATTTCTCCGCAACCAAGGCTCGTAAATGGTTGCGGTTTTCAATTCCTAACTGACAGTAAACAGACCTTTCCATCGATGTACACCACTTTACAAAATTCGAGAAAAAAATTTTTAGTGAAAAATTGAAAAAAATTATGATGCCGGCATCATTTAAAAGTTTAAAAATCAGATTTCTTTCGAAACCCGATTTCTCCGCAACCAAGGCTCGTAAATGGTTGCGGTTTTCAATTCCCAACTGACAGTAAACAGACCTTTCCATCGATGTACACCACTTTACAAAATTCGAGAAAAACATTTTTAGTGAAAAATTGAAAAAAATTATGATGCCGGCATCATTTAAAAGTTTAAAAATCAGATTTCTTTCGAAACCCGATTTCTCCGCAACCAAGGCTCGTAAATGGTTGCGGTTTTCAATTCCTAACTGACAGTAAACAGACCTTTCCATCGATGTACACCACTTTACAAAATTCGAGAAAAACATTTTTAGTGAAAAATTGAAAAAAATTATGATGCCGGCATCATTTAAAAGTTTAAAAATCAGATTTCTTTCGAAACCCGATTTCTCCGCAACCAAGGCTCGTAAATGGTTGCGGTTTTCAATTCCTAACTGACAGTAAACAGACCTTTCCATCGATGTACACCACTTTACAAAATTCGAGAAAAAAATTTTTAGTGAAAAATTGAAAAAAATTATGATGCCGGCATCATTTAAAAGTTTAAAAATCAGATTTCTTTCGAAACCCGATTTCTCCGCAACCAAGGCTCGTAAATGGTTGCGGTTTTCAATTCCTAACTGACAGTAAACAGACCTTTCCATCGATGTACACCACTTTACAAAATTCGAGAAAAAAATTTTTAGTGAAAAATTGAAAAAAATTATGATGCCGGCATCATTTAAAAGTTTAGAAATCAGATTTATTTCGAAACCCGATTTCTCCGCAACCAAGGCTCGTAAATGGTTGCGGTTTTCAATTCCCAACTGACAGTAAACAGACCTTTCCATCGATGTACACCACTTTACAAAATTCGAGAAAAAAATTTTTAGTGAAAAATTGAAAAAAATTATGATGCCGGCATCATTTAAAAGTTTAGAAATCAGATTTCTTTCGAAACCCGATTTCTCCGCAACCAAACCTCGTAAATGGTTGCGGTTTTCAATTCCTAACTGACAGTAAACAGACCTTTCCATCGATGTACACCACTTTACAAAATTCGAGAAAAAAATTTTTAGTGAAAAATTGAAAAAAATTATGATGCCGGCATCATTTAAAAGTTTAAAAATCAGATTTCTTTCGAAACCCGATTTCTCCGCAACCAAACCTCGTAAATGGTTGCGGTTTTCAATTCCTAACTGACAGTAAACAGACCTTTCCATCGATGTACACCACTTTACAAAATTCGAGAAAAAAATTTTTAGTGAAAAATTGAAAAAAATTATGATGCCGGCATCATTTAAAAGTTTAAAAATCAGATTTCTTTCGAAACCCGATTTCTCCGCAACCAAGGCTCGTAAATGGTTGCGGTTTTCAAATCCCAACTGACAGTAAACAGACCTTTCCATCGATGTACACCACTTTACAAAATTCGAGAAAAAAATTTTTAGTGAAAAATTGAAAAAAATTATGATGCCGGCATCATTTAAAAGTTTAAAAATCAGATTTCTTTCGAAACCCGATTTCTCCGCAACCAAGGCTCGTAAATGGTTGCGGTTTTCAATTCCTAACTGACAGTAAACAGACCTTTCCATCGATGTACACCACTTTGCAAAATTCGAGAAAAAAATTTTTAGTGAAAAATTGAAAAAAATTATGATGCCGGCATCATTTAAAAGTTTAAAAATCAGATTTCTTTCGAAACCCGATTTCTCCGCAACCAAGGCTCGTAAATGGTTGCGGTTTTCAATTCCTAACTGACAGTAAACAGACCTTTCCATCGATGTACACCACTTTACAAAATTCGAGAAAAAAATTTTTAGTGAAAAATTGAAAAAAATTATGATGCCGGCATCATTTAAAAGTTTAAAAATCAGATTTCTTTCGAAACCCGATTTCTCCGCAACCAAGGCTCGTAAATGGTTGCGGTTTTCAATTCCCAACTGACAGTAAACAGACCTTTCCATCGATGTACACCACTTTACAAAATTCGAGAAAAAAATTTTTAGTGAAAAATTGAAAAAAATTATGATGCCGGCATCATTTAAAAGTTTAAAAATCAGATTTCTTTCGAAACCCGATTTCTCCGCAACCAAGGCTCGTAAATGGTTGCGGTTTTCAATTCCTAACTGACAGTAAACAGACCTTTCCATCGATGTACACCACTTTACAAAATTCGAGAAAAAAATTTTTAGTGAAAAATTGAAAAAAATTATGATGCCGGCATCATTTAAAAGTTTAAAAATCAGATTTCTTTCGAAACCCGATTTCTCCGCAACCAAGGCTCGTAAATGGTTGCGGTTTTCAATTCCCCACTGACAGTAAACAGACCTTTCCATCGATGTACATCACTTTACAAAATTCGAGAAAAAAATTTTTAGTGAAAAATTGAAAAAAATTATGATGCCGGCATCATTTAAAAGTTTAAAAATCAGATTTCTTTCGAAACCCGATTTCTCCGCAACCAAACCTCGTAAATGGTTGCGGTTTTCAATTCCTAACTGACAGTAAACAGACCTTTCCATCGATGTACACCACTTTACAAAATTCGAGAAAAAAATTTTTAGTGAAAAATTGAAAAAAATTATGATGCCGGCATCATTTAAAAGTTTAAAAATCAGATTTCTTTCGAAACCCGATTTCTCCGCAACCAAGGCTCGTAAATGGTTGTGGTTTTCAATTCCCAACTGACAGTAAACAGACCTTTCCATCGATGTACACCACTTTACAAAATTCGAGAAAAAAATCATTTAAAAGTTTAAAAATCAGATTTCTTTCGAAACCCGATTTCTCCGCAACCAAGGCTCGTAAATGGTTGCGGTTTTCAATTCCCAACTGACAGTAAACAGACCTTTCCATCGATGTACACCACTTTACAAAATTCGAGAAAAAAATTTTTAGTGAAAAATTGAAAAAAATTATGATGCCGGCATCATTTAAAAGTTTAAAAATCAGATTTCTTTCGAAACCCGATTTCTCCGCAACCAAGGCTCGTAAATGGTTGCGGTTTTCAATTCCTAACTGACAGTAAACAGACCTTTCCATCGATGTACACCACAAAATTCGAGAAAAAAATTTTTAGTGAAAAATTGAAAAAAATTATGATGCCGGCATCATTTAAAAGTTTAAAAATCAGATTTCTTTCGAAACCCGATTTCTCCGCAACCAAGGCTCGTAAATGGTTGCGGTTTTCAATTCCTAACTGACAGTAAACAGACCTTTCCATCGATGTACACCACTTTGCAAAATTCGAGAAAAAAATTTTTAGTGAAAAATTGAAAAAAATTATGATGCCGGCATCATTTAAAAGTTTAAAAATCAGATTTCTTTCGAAACTCGATTTCTCCGCAACCAAGGCTCGTAAATGGTTGCGGTTTTCAATTCCTAACTGACAGTAAACAGACCTTTCCATCGATGTACACCACTTTACAAAATTCGAGAAAAACATTTTTAGTGAAAAATTGAAAAAAATTATGATGCCGGCATCATTTAAAAGTTTAAAAATCAGATTTCTTTCGAAACCCGATTTCTCCGCAACCAAGGCTCGTAAATGGTTGCGGTTTTCAATTCCTAACTGACAGTAAACAGACCTTTCCATCGATGTACACCACTTTACAAAATTCGAGAAAAAAATTTTTAGTGAAAAATTGAAAAAAATTATGATCCGGCATCATTTAAAAGTTTAAAAATCAGATTTCTTTCGAAACCCGATTTCTCCGCAACCAAGGCTCGTAAATGGTTGCGGTTTTCAATTCCTAACTGACAGTAAACAGACCTTTCCATCGATGTACACCACTTTACAAAATTCGAGAAAAAAATTTTTAGTGAAAAATTGAAAAAAATTATGATGCCGGCATCATTTAAAAGTTTAGAAATCAGATTTATTTCGAAACCCGATTTCTCCGCAACCAAGGCTCGTAAATGGTTGCGGTTTTCAATTCCCAACTGACAGTAAACAGACCTTTCCATCGATGTACATCACTTTACAAAATTCGAGAAAAAAATTTTTAGTGAAAAATTGAAAAAAATTATGATGCCGGCATCATTTAAAAGTTTAAAAATCAGATTTCTTTCGAAACCCGATTTCTCCGCAACCAAGGCTCGTAAATGGTTGCGGTTTTCAATTCCCAACTGACAGTAAACAGACCTTTCCATCGATGTACACCACTTTACAAAATTCGAGAAAAAAATTTTTAGTGAAAAATTGAAAAAAATTATGATGCCGGCATCATTTAAAAGTTTAAAAATCAGATTTCTTTCGAAACCCGATTTCTCCGCAACCAAGGCTCGTAAATGGTTGCGGTTTTCAATTCCTAACTGACAGTAAACAGACCTTTCCATCGATGTACACCACTTTGCAAAATTCGAGAAAAAAATTTTTAGTGAAAAATTGAAAAAAATTATGATGCCGGCATCATTTAAAAGTTTAAAAATCAGATTTCTTTCGAAACCCGATTTCTCCGCAACCAAGGCTCGTAAATGGTTGCGGTTTTCATTTCCTAACTGACAGTAAACAGACCTTTCCATCGATGTACACCACTTTACAAAATTCGAGAAAAAAATTTTTAGTGAAAAATTGAAAAAAATTATGATGCCGGCATCATTTAAAAGTTTAAAAATCAGATTTCTTTCGAAACCCGATTTCTCCGCAACCAAGGCTCGTAAATGGTTGCGGTTTTCAATTCCCAACTGACAGTAAACAGACCTTTCCATCGATGTACACCACTTTACAAAATTCGAGAAAAAAATTTTTAGTGAAAAATTGAAAAAAATTATGATGCCGGCATCATTTAAAAGTTTAAAAATCAGATTTCTTTCGAAACCCGATTTCTCCGCAACCAAACCTCGTAAATGGTTGCGGTTTTCAATTCCTAACTGACAGTAAACAGACCTTTCCATCGATGTACACCACTTTACAAAATTCGAGAAAAAAATTTTTAGTGAAAAATTGAAAAAAATTATGATGCCGGCATCATTTAAAAGTTTAAAAATCAGATTTCTTTCGAAACCCGATTTCTCCGCAACCAAGGCTCGTAAATGGTTGCGGTTTTCAATTCCTAACTGACAGTAAACAGACCTTTCCATCGATGTACACCACTTTACAAAATTCGAGAAAAAAATTTTTAGTGAAAAATTGAAAAAAATTATGATGCCGGCATCATTTAAAAGTTTAAAAATCAGATTTCTTTCGAAACCCGATTTCTCCGCAACCAAGGCTCGTAAATGGTTGCGGTTTTCAATTCCTAACTGACAGTAAACAGACCTTTCCATCGATGTACACCACTTTACAAAATTCGAGAAAAAAATTTTTAGTGAAAAATTGAAAAAAATTATGATGCCGGCATCATTTAAAAGTTTAGAAATCAGATTTATTTCGAAACCCGATTTCTCCGCAACCAAGGCTCGTAAATGGTTGCGGTTTTCAATTCCCAACTGACAGTAAACAGACCTTTCCATCGATGTACATCACTTTACAAAATTCGAGAAAAAAATTTTTAGTGAAAAATTGAAAAAAATTATGATGCCGGCATCATTTAAAAGTTTAAAAATCAGATTTCTTTCGAAACCCGATTTCTCCGCAACCAAGGCTCGTAAATGGTTGCGGTTTTCAATTCCTAACTGACAGTAAACAGACCTTTCCATCGATGTACACCACTTTACAAAATTCGAGAAAAAAATTTTTAGTGAAAAATTGAAAAAAATTATGATGCCGGCATCATTTAAAAGTTTAAAAATCAGATTTCTTTCGAAACCCGATTTCTCCGCAACCAAGGTTCGTAAATGGTTGCGGTTTTCAATTCCCAACTGACAGTAAACAGACCTTTCCATCGATGTACACCACTTTACAAAATTCGAGAAAAAAATTTTTAGTGAAAAATTGAAAAAAATTATGATGCCGGCATCATTTAAAAGTTTAAAAATCAGATTTCTTTCGAAACCCGATTTCTCCGCAACCAAGGCTCGTAAATGGTTGCGGTTTTCAATTCCTAACTGACAGTAAACAGACCTTTCCATCGATGTACACCACTTTACAAAATTCGAGAAAAAAATTTTTAGTGAAAAATTGAAAAAAATTATGATGCCGGCATCATTTAAAAGTTTAAAAATCAGATTTCTTTCGAAACCCGATTTCTCCGCAACCAAGGCTCGTAAATGGTTGCGGTTTTCAATTCCTAACTGACAGTAAACAGACCTTTCCATCGATGTACACCACTTTACAAAATTCGAGAAAAAAATTTTTAGTGAAAAATTGAAAAAAATTATGATGCCGGCATCATTTAAAAGTTTAAAAATCAGATTTCTTTCGAAACCCGATTTCTCCGCAACCAAGGCTCGTAAATGGTTGCGGTTTTCAATTCCTAACTGACAGTAAACAGACCTTTCCATCGATGTACACCACTTTACAAAATTCGAGAAAAAAATTTTTAGTGAAAAATTGAAAAAAATTATGATGCCGGCATCATTTAAAAGTTTAAAAATCAGATTTCTTTCGAAACCCGATTTCTCCGCAACCAAGGCTCGTAAATGGTTGCGGTTTTCAATTCCTATCTGACAGTAAACAGACCTTTCCATCGATGTACACCACTTTACAAAATTCGAGAAAAAAATTTTTAGTGAAAAATTGAAAAAAATTATGATGCCGGCATCATTTAAAAGTTTAAAAATCAGATTTCTTTCGAAACCCGATTTCTCCGCAACCAAGGCTCGTAAATGGTTGCGGTTTTCAATTCCTAACTGACAGTAAACAGACCTTTCCATCGATGTACACCACTTTACAAAATTCGAGAAAAAAATTTTTAGTGAAAAATTGAAAAAAATTATGATGCCGGCATCATTTAAAAGTTTAAAAATCAGATTTCTTTCGAAACCCGATATCTCCGCAACCAAGGCTCGTAAATGGTTGCGGTTTTCAATTCCCAACTGACAGTAAACAGACCTTTCCATCGATGTACACCACTTTACAAAATTCGAGAAAAAAATTTTTAGTGAAAAATTGAAAAAAATTATGATGCCGGCATCATTTAAAAGTTTAAAAATCAGATTTCTTTCGAAACCCGATTTCTCCGCAACCAAACCTCGTAAATGGTTGCGGTTTTCAATTCCCAACTGACAGTAAACAGACCTTTCCATCGATGTACACCACTTTACAAAATTCGAGAAAAAAATTTTTAGTGAAAAATTGAAAAAAATTATGATCCGGCATCATTTAAAAGTTTAAAAATCAGATTTCTTTCGAAACCCGATTTCTCCGCAACCAAGGCTCGTAAATGGTTGCGGTTTTCAATTCCTAACTGACAGTAAACAGACCTTTCCATCGATGTACACCACTTTACAAAATTCGAGAAAAAAATTTTTAGTGAAAAATTGAAAAAAATTATGATCCGGCATCATTTAAAAGTTTAAAAATCAGATTTCTTTCGAAACCCGATTTCTCCGCAACCAAGGCTCGTAAATGGTTGCGGTTTTCAATTCCTAACTGACAGTAAACAGACCTTTCCATCGATGTACACCACTTTACAAAATTCGAGAAAAAAATTTTTAGTGAAAAATTGAAAAAAATTATGATGCCGGCATCATTTAAAAGTTTAAAAATCAGATTTCTTTCGAAACCCGATTTCTCCGCAACCAAGGCTCGTAAATGGTTGCGGTTTTCAATTCCTAACTGACAGTAAACAGACCTTTCCATCGATGTACACCACTTTACAAAATTCGAGAAAAAAATTTTTAGTGAAAAATTGAAAAAAATTATGATGCCGGCATCATTTAAAAGTTTAGAAATCAGATTTATTTCGAAACCCGATTTCTCCGCAACCAAGGCTCGTAAATGGTTGCGGTTTTCAATTCCCAACTGACAGTAAACAGACCTTTCCATCGATGTACATCACTTTACAAAATTCGAGAAAAAAATTTTTAGTGAAAAATTGAAAAAAATTATGATGCCGGCATCATTTAAAAGTTTAAAAATCAGATTTCTTTCGAAACCCGATTTCTCCGCAACCAAGGCTCGTAAATGGTTGCGGTTTTCAATTCCTAACTGACAGTAAACAGACCTTTCCATCGATGTACACCACTTTACAAAATTCGAGAAAAAAATTTTTAGTGAAAAATTGAAAAAAATTATGATGCCGGCATCATTTAAAAGTTTAAAAATCAGATTTCTTTCGAAACCCGATTTCTCCGCAACCAAGGCTCGTAAATGGTTGCGGTTTTCAATTCCCAACTGACAGTAAACAGACCTTTCCATCGATGTACACCACTTTACAAAATTCGAGAAAAAAATTTTTAGTGAAAAATTGAAAAAAATTATGATGCCGGCATCATTTAAAAGTTTAAAAATCAGATTTCTTTCGAAACCCGATTTCTCCGCAACCAAGGCTCGTAAATGGTTGCGGTTTTCAATTCCTAACTGACAGTAAACAGACCTTTCCATCGATGTACACCACTTTGCAAAATTCGAGAAAAAAATTTTTAGTGAAAAATTGAAAAAAATTATGATGCCGGCATCATTTAAAAGTTTAAAAATCAGATTTCTTTCGAAACCCGATTTCTCCGCAACCAAGGCTCGTAAATGGTTGCGGTTTTCAATTCCTAACTGACAGTAAACAGACCTTTCCATCGATGTACACCACTTTACAAAATTCGAGAAAAAAATTTTTAGTGAAAAATTGAAAAAAATTATGATGCCGGCATCATTTAAAAGTTTAAAATCAGATTTCTTTCGAAACCCGATTTCTCCGCAACCAAGGCTCGTAAATGGTTGCGGTTTTCAATTCCCAACTGACAGTAAACAGACCTTTCCATCGATGTACACCACTTTACAAAATTCGAGAAAAAAATTTTTAGTGAAAAATTGAAAAAAATTATGATGCCGGCATCATTTAAAAGTTTAAAAATCAGATTTCTTTCGAAACCCGATTTCTCCGCAACCAAGGCTCGTAAATGGTTGCGGTTTTCAATTCCTAACTGACAGTAAACAGACCTTTCCATCGATGTACACCACTTTACAAAATTCGAGAAAAAAATTTTTAGTGAAAAATTGAAAAAAATTATGATGCCGGATCATTTAAAAGTTTAAAAATCAGATTTCTTTCGAAACCCGATTTCTCCGCAACCAAGGCTCGTAAATGGTTGCGGTTTTCAATTCCTAACTGACAGTAAACAGACCTTTCCATCGATGTACACCACTTTACAAAATTCGAGAAAAAAATTTTTAGTGAAAAATTGAAAAAAATTATGATGCCGGCATCATTTAAAAGTTTAAAAAACAGATTTCTTTCGAAACCCGATTTCTCCGCAACCAAGGCTCGTAAATGGTTGCGGTTTTCAATTCCTAACTGACAGTAAACAGACCTTTCCATCGATGTACACCACTTTACAAAATTCGAGAAAAAAATTTTTAGTGAAAAATTGAAAAAAATTATGATGCCGGCATCATTTAAAAGTTTAAAAATCAGATTTCTTTCGAAACCCGATTTCTCCGCAACCAAGGTTCGTAAATGGTTGCGGTTTTCAATTCCCAACTGACAGTAAACAGACCTTTCCATCGATGTACACCACTTTACAAAATTCGAGAAAAAAATTTTTAGTGAAAAATTGAAAAAAATTATGATGCCGGCATCATTTAAAAGTTTAAAAATCAGATTTCTTTCGAAACCCGATTTCTCCGCAACCAAGGCTCGTAAATGGTTGCGGTTTTCAATTCCTAACTGACAGTAAACAGACCTTTCCATCGATGTACACCACTTTACAAAATTCGAGAAAAAAATTTTTAGTGAAAAATTGAAAAAAATTATGATGCCGGCATCATTTAAAAGTTTAAAAATCAGATTTCTTTCGAAACCCGATTTCTCCGCAACCAAGGCTCGTAAATGGTTGCGGTTTTCAATTCCTAACTGACAGTAAACAGACCTTTCCATCGATGTACACCACTTTACAAAATTCGAGAAAAAAATTTTTAGTGAAAAATTGAAAAAAATTATGATGCCGGCATCATTTAAAAGTTTAAAAATCAGATTTCTTTCGAAACCCGATTTCTCCGCAACCAAGGCTCGTAAATGGTTGCGGTTTTCAATTCCTAACTGACAGTAAACAGACCTTTCCATCGATGTACACCACTTTACAAAATTCGAGAAAAAAATTTTTAGTGAAAAATTGAAAAAAATTATGATGCCGGCATCATTTAAAAGTTTAAAAATCAGATTTCTTTCGAAACCCGATTTCTCCGCAACCAAGGCTCGTAAATGGTTGCGGTTTTCAATTCCTAACTGACAGTAAACAGACCTTTCCATCGATGTACACCACTTTACAAAATTCGAGAAAAAAATTTTTAGTGAAAAATTGAAAAAAATTATGATGCCGGCATCATTTAAAAGTTTAAAAATCAGATTTCTTTCGAAACCCGATTTCTCCGCAACCAAGGCTCGTAAATGGTTGCGGTTTTCAATTCCTAACTGACAGTAAACAGACCTTTCCATCGATGTACACCACTTTACAAAATTCGAGAAAAAAATTTTTAGTGAAAAATTGAAAAAAATTATGATGCCGGCATCATTTAAAAGTTTAAAAATCAGATTTCTTTCGAAACCCGATTTCTCCGCAACCAAGGCTCGTAAATGGTTGCGGTTTTCAATTCCTAACTGACAGTAAACAGACCTTTCCATCGATGTACACCACTTTACAAAATTCGAGAAAAAAATTTTTAGTGAAAAATTGAAAAAAATTATGATCCGGCATCATTTAAAAGTTTAAAAATCAGATTTCTTTCGAAACCCGATTTCTCCGCAACCAAGGCTCGTAAATGGTTGCGGTTTTCAATTCCTAACTGACAGTAAACAGACCTTTCCATCGATGTACACCACTTTACAAAATTCGAGAAAAAAATTTTTAGTGAAAAATTGAAAAAAATTATGATGCCGGCATCATTTAAAAGTTTAGAAATCAGATTTATTTCGAAACCCGATTTCTCCGCAACCAAGGCTCGTAAATGGTTGCGGTTTTCAATTCCCAACTGACAGTAAACAGACCTTTCCATCGATGTACATCACTTTACAAAATTCGAGAAAAAAATTTTTAGTGAAAAATTGAAAAAAATTATGATGCCGGCATCATTTAAAAGTTTAAAAATCAGATTTCTTTCGAAACCCGATTTCTCCGCAACCAAACCTCGTAAATGGTTGCGGTTTTCAATTCCTAACTGACAGTAAACAGACCTTTCCATCGATGTACACCACTTTACAAAATTCGAGAAAAAAATTTTTAGTGAAAAATTGAAAAAAATTATGATGCCGGCATCATTTAAAAGTTTAAAAATCAGATTTCTTTCGAAACCCGATTTCTCCGCAACCAAGGCTTGTAAATGGTTGCGGTTTTCAATTCCCAACTGACAGTAAACAGACCTTTCCATCGATGTACACCACTTTACAAAATTCGAGAAAAAAATTTTTAGTGAAAAATTGAAAAAAATTATGATGCCGGCATCATTTAAAAGTTTAAAAATCAGATTTCTTTCGAAACCCGATTTCTCCGCAACCAAGGCTCGTAAATGGTTGCGGTTTTCAATTCCTAACTGACAGTAAACAGACCTTTCCATCGATGTACACCACTTTGCAAAATTCGAGAAAAAAATTTTTAGTGAAAAATTGAAAAAAATTATGATGCCGGCATCATTTAAAAGTTTAAAAATCAGATTTCTTTCGAAACCCGATTTCTCCGCAACCAAGGCTCGTAAATGGTTGCGGTTTTCAATTCCTAACTGACAGTAAACAGACCTTTCCATCGATGTACACCACTTTACAAAATTCGAGAAAAAAATTTTTAGTGAAAAATTGAAAAAAATTATGATGCCGGCATCATTTAAAAGTTTAAAAATCAGATTTCTTTCGAAACCCGATTTCTCCGCAACCAAGGCTCGTAAATGGTTGCGGTTTTCAATTCCCAACTGACAGTAAACAGACCTTTCCATCGATGTACACCACTTTACAAAATTCGAGAAAAAAATTTTTAGTGAAAAATTGAAAAAAATTATGATGCCGGCATCATTTAAAAGTTTAAAAATCAGATTTCTTTCGAAACCCGATTTCTCCGCAACCAAGGCTTGTAAATGGTTGCGGTTTTCAATTCCTAACTGACAGTAAACAGACCTTTCCATCGATGTACACCACTTTACAAAATTCGAGAAAAAAATTTTTAGTGAAAAATTGAAAAAAATTATGATGCCGGCATCATTTAAAAGTTTAAAAATCAGATTTCTTTCGAAACCCGATTTCTCCGCAACCAAGGCTCGTAAATGGTTGCGGTTTTCAATTCCTAACTGACAGTAAACAGACCTTTCCATCGATGTACACCACTTTACAAAATTCGAGAAAAAAAATTTTTAGTGAAAAATTGAAAAAAAATATGATGCCGGCATCATTTAAAAGTTTAAAAATCAGATTTCTTTCGAAACCCGATTTCTCCGCAACCAAGGCTCGTAAATGGTTGTGGTTTTCAATTCCTAACTGACAGTAAACAGACCTTTCCATCGATGTACACCACTTTACAAAATTCGAGAAAAAAATTTTAAGTGAAAAATTGAAAAAAATTATGATGCCGGCATCATTTAAAAGTTTAAAAATCAGATTTCTTTCGAAACCCGATTTCTCCGCAACCAAGGCTCGTAAATGGTTGCGGTTTTCAATTCCCAACTGACAGTAAACAGACCTTTCCATCGATGTACACCACTTTACAAAATTCGAGAAAAAAATTTTTACTGAAAAATTGAAAAAAATTATGATGCCGGCATCATTTAAAAGTTTAAAAATCAGATTTCTTTCGAAACTCGATTTCTCCGCAACCAAGGCTCGTAAATGGTTGCGGTTTTCAATTCCTAACTGACAGTAAACAGACCTTTCCATCGATGTACACCACTTTACAAAATTCGAGAAAAAAATTTTTAGTGAAAAATTGAAAAAAATTATGATGCCGGCATCATTTAAAAGTTTAAAAATCAGATTTCTTTCGAAACCCGATTTCTCCGCAACCAAACCTCGTAAATGGTTGCGGTTTTCAATTCCTAACTGACAGTAAACAGACCTTTCCATCGATGTACACCACTTTACAAAATTCGAGAAAAAAATTTTTAGTGAAAAATTGAAAAAAATTATGATGCCGGCATCATTTAAAAGTTTAAAAATCAGATTTCTTTCGAAACCCGATTTCTCCGCAACCAAGGCTCGTAAATGGTTGCGGTTTTCAATTCCCAACTGACAGTAAACAGACCTTTCCATCGATGTACACCACTTTACAAAATTCGAGAAAAAAACTTTTAGTGAAAAATTGAAAAAAATTATGATGGCCGGCATCATTTAAAAGTTTAAAAATCAGATTTCTTTCGAAACCCGATTTCTCCGCAACCAAGGCTCGTAAATGGTTGCGGTTTTCAATTCCTAACTGACAGTAAACAGACCTTTCCATCGATGTACACCACTTTACAAAATTCGAGAAAAAAATTTTTAGTGAAAAATTGAAAAAAATTATGATGCCGGCATCATTTAAAAGTTTAAAAATCTGATTTCTTTCGAAACCCGATTTCTCCGCAACCAAGGCTCGTAAATGGTTGCGGTTTTCAATTCCTAACTGACAGTAAACAGACCTTTCCATCGATGTACACCACTTTACAAAATTCGAGAAAAAAAATTTTTAGTGAAAAATTGAAAAAAATTATGATGCCGGCATCATTTAAAAGTTTAAAAATCAGATTTCTTTCGAAACCCGATTTCTCCGCAACCAAGGCTCGTAAATGGTTGCGGTTTTCAATTCCTAACTGACAGTAAACAGACCTTTCCATCGATGTACACCACTTTACAAAATTCGAGAAAAAAATTTTTAGTGAAAAATTGAAAAAAATTATGATGCCGGCATCATTTAAAAGTTTAAAAATCTGATTTCTTTCGAAACCCGATTTCTCCGCAACCAAGGCTCGTAAATGGTTGCGGTTTTCAATTCCTAACTGACAGTAAACAGACCTTTCCATCGATGTACACCACTTTACAAAATTCGAGAAAAAAACTTTTAGTGAAAAATTGAAAAAAATTATGATGGCCGGCATCATTTAAAAGTTTAAAAATCAGATTTCTTTCGAAACCCGATTTCTCCGCAACCAAGGCTCGTAAATGGTTGCGGTTTTCAATTCCTAACTGACAGTAAACAGACCTTTCCATCGATGTACACCACTTTACAAAATTCGAGAAAAAAATTTTTAGTGAAAAATTGAAAAAAATTATGATGCCGGCATCATTTAAAAGTTTAAAAATCTGATTTCTTTCGAAACCCGATTTCTCCGCAACCAAGGCTCGTAAATGGTTGCGGTTTTCAATTCCCAACTGACAGTAAACAGACCTTTCCATCGATGTACATCACTTTACAAAATTCGAGAAAAAAATTTTTAGTGAAAAATTGAAAAAAATTATGATGCCGGCATCATTTAAAAGTTTAAAAATCAGATTTCTTTCGAAACCCGATTTCTCCGCAACCAAACCTCGTAAATGGTTGCGGTTTTCAATTCCTAACTGACAGTAAACAGACCTTTCCATCGATGTACACCACTTTACAAAATTCGAGAAAAAAATTTTTAGTGAAAAATTGAAAAAAATTATGATGCCGGCATCATTTAAAAGTTTAAAAATCAGATTTCTTTCGAAACCCGATTTCTCCGCAACCAAGGCTTGTAAATGGTTGCGGTTTTCAATTCCCAACTGACAGTAAACAGACCTTTCCATCGATGTACACCACTTTACAAAATTCGAGAAAAAAATTTTTAGTGAAAAATTGAAAAAAATTATGATGCCGGCATCATTTAAAAGTTTAAAAATCAGATTTCTTTCGAAACCCGATTTCTCCGCAACCAAGGCTCGTAAATGGTTGCGGTTTTCAATTCCTAACTGACAGTAAACAGACCTTTCCATCGATGTACACCACTTTGCAAAATTCGAGAAAAAAATTTTTAGTGAAAAATTGAAAAAAATTATGATGCCGGCATCATTTAAAAGTTTAAAAATCAGATTTCTTTCGAAACCCGATTTCTCCGCAACCAAGGCTCGTAAATGGTTGCGGTTTTCAATTCCTAACTGACAGTAAACAGACCTTTCCATCGATGTACACCACTTTACAAAATTCGAGAAAAAAATTTTTAGTGAAAAATTGAAAAAAATTATGATGCCGGCATCATTTAAAAGTTTAAAAATCAGATTTCTTTCGAAACCCGATTTCTCCGCAACCAAGGCTCGTAAATGGTTGCGGTTTTCAATTCCCAACTGACAGTAAACAGACCTTTCCATCGATGTACACCACTTTACAAAATTCGAGAAAAAAATTTTTAGTGAAAAATTGAAAAAAATTATGATGCCGGCATCATTTAAAAGTTTAAAAATCAGATTTCTTTCGAAACCCGATTTCTCCGCAACCAAGGCTTGTAAATGGTTGCGGTTTTCAATTCCTAACTGACAGTAAACAGACCTTTCCATCGATGTACACCACTTTACAAAATTCGAGAAAAAAATTTTTAGTGAAAAATTGAAAAAAATTATGATGCCGGCATCATTTAAAAGTTTAAAAATCAGATTTCTTTCGAAACCCGATTTCTCCGCAACCAAGGCTCGTAAATGGTTGCGGTTTTCAATTCCTAACTGACAGTAAACAGACCTTTCCATCGATGTACACCACTTTACAAAATTCGAGAAAAAAATTTTTAGTGAAAAATTGAAAAAAAATATGATGCCGGCATCATTTAAAAGTTTAAAAATCAGATTTCTTTCGAAACCCGATTTCTCCGCAACCAAGGCTCGTAAATGGTTGTGGTTTTCAATTCCTAACTGACAGTAAACAGACCTTTCCATCGATGTACACCACTTTACAAAATTCGAGAAAAAAATTTTAAGTGAAAAATTGAAAAAAATTATGATGCCGGCATCATTTAAAAGTTTAAAAATCAGATTTCTTTCGAAACCCGATTTCTCCGCAACCAAGGCTCGTAAATGGTTGCGGTTTTCAATTCCCAACTGACAGTAAACAGACCTTTCCATCGATGTACACCACTTTACAAAATTCGAGAAAAAAATTTTTACTGAAAAATTGAAAAAAATTATGATGCCGGCATCATTTAAAAGTTTAAAAATCAGATTTCTTTCGAAACTCGATTTCTCCGCAACCAAGGCTCGTAAATGGTTGCGGTTTTCAATTCCTAACTGACAGTAAACAGACCTTTCCATCGATGTACACCACTTTACAAAATTCGAGAAAAAAATTTTTAGTGAAAAATTGAAAAAAATTATGATGCCGGCATCATTTAAAAGTTTAAAAATCAGATTTCTTTCGAAACCCGATTTCTCCGCAACCAAACCTCGTAAATGGTTGCGGTTTTCAATTCCTAACTGACAGTAAACAGACCTTTCCATCGATGTACACCACTTTACAAAATTCGAGAAAAAAATTTTTAGTGAAAAATTGAAAAAAATTATGATGCCGGCATCATTTAAAAGTTTAAAAATCAGATTTCTTTCGAAACCCGATTTCTCCGCAACCAAGGCTCGTAAATGGTTGCGGTTTTCAATTCCCAACTGACAGTAAACAGACCTTTCCATCGATGTACACCACTTTACAAAATTCGAGAAAAAAACTTTTAGTGAAAAATTGAAAAAAATTATGATGGCCGGCATCATTTAAAAGTTTAAAAATCAGATTTCTTTCGAAACCCGATTTCTCCGCAACCAAGGCTCGTAAATGGTTGCGGTTTTCAATTCCTAACTGACAGTAAACAGACCTTTCCATCGATGTACACCACTTTACAAAATTCGAGAAAAAAATTTTTAGTGAAAAATTGAAAAAAATTATGATGCCGGCATCATTTAAAAGTTTAAAAATCTGATTTCTTTCGAAACCCGATTTCTCCGCAACCAAGGCTCGTAAATGGTTGCGGTTTTCAATTCCTAACTGACAGTAAACAGACCTTTCCATCGATGTACACCACTTTACAAAATTCGAGAAAAAAAATTTTTAGTGAAAAATTGAAAAAAATTATGATGCCGGCATCATTTAAAAGTTTAAAAATCAGATTTCTTTCGAAATCCGATTTCTCCGCAACCAAGGCTCGTAAATGGTTGCGGTTTTCAATTCCCAACTGACAGTAAGCAGACCTTTCCATCGATGTACACCACTTTACAAAATTCGAGAAAAAAACTTTTAGTGAAAAATTGAAAAAAATTATGATGCCGGCATCATTTAAAAGTTTAAAAATCAGATTTCTTTCGACACCCGATTTCTCCGCAACCAAGGCTCGTAAATGGTTGCGGTTTTCAATTCCTAACTGACAGTAAACAGACCTTTCCATCGATGTACACCACTTTACAAAATTCGAGAAAAAAATTTTTAGTGAAAAATTGAAAAAAATTATGATGCCGGCATCATTTAAACGTTTAAAAATCAGATTTCTTTCGAAACCCGATTTCTCCGCAACCAAGGCTCGTAAATGGTTGCGGTTTTCAATTCCCAACTGACAGTAAACAGACCTTTCCATCGATGTACACCACTTTACAAAATTCGAGAAAAAAATTTTTAGTGAAAAATTGAAAAAAATTATGATGCCGGCATCATTTAAAAGTTTAAACCCGATTTCTCCGCAACCAAGGCTCGTAAATGGTTGCGGTTTTCAATTCCTAACTGACAGTAAACAGACCTTTCCATCGATGTACACCACTTTACAAAATTCGAGAAAAAAATTTTTAGTGAAAAATTGAAAAAAATTATGATGCCGGCATCATTTAAAAGTTTAAAAATCAGATTTCTTTCGAAACCCGATTTCTCCGCAACCAAGGCTCGTAAATGGTTGCGGTTTTCAATTCCTAACTGACAGTAAACAGACCTTTCCATCGATGTACACCACTTTACAAAATTCGAGAAAAAAATTTTTAGTGAAAAATTGAAAAAAATTATGATGCCGGCATCATTTAAAAGTTTAAAAATCAGATTTCTTTCGAAACCCGATTTCTCCGCAACCAAGGCTCGTAAATGGTTGCGGTTTTCAATTCCCAACTGACAGTAAACAGACCTTTCCATCGATGTACACCACTTTACAAAATTCGAGAAAAAAATTTTTAGTGAAAAATTGAAAAAAATTATGATGCCGGCATCATTTAAAAGTTTAAACCCGATTTCTCCGCAACCAAGGCTCGTAAATGGTTGCGGTTTTCAATTCCTAACTGACAGTAAACAGACCTTTCCATCGATGTACACCACTTTGCAAAATTCGAGAAAAAAATTTTTAGTGAAAAATTGAAAAAAATTATGATGCCGGCATCATTTAAAAGTTTAAAAATCAGATTTCTTTCGAAACTCGATTTCTCCGCAACCAAGGCTCGTAAATGGTTGCGGTTTTCAATTCCTAACTGACAGTAAACAGACCTTTCCATCGATGTACACCACTTTACAAAATTCGAGAAAAAAATTTTTAGTGAAAAATTGAAAAAAATTATGATGCCGGCATCATTTAAAAGTTTAAAAATCAGATTTCTTTCGAAACCCGATTTCTCCGCAACCAAGGCTCGTAAATGGTTGCGGTTTTCAATTCCCAACTGACAGTAAACAGACCTTTCCATCGATGTACACCACTTTACAAAATTCGAGAAAAAAATTTTTAGTGAAAAATTGAAAAAAATTATGATGCCGGCATCATTTAAAAGTTTAAAAATCAGATTTCTTTCGAAACCCGATTTCTCCGCAACCAAGGCTCGTAAATGGTTGCGGTTTTCAATTCCTAACTGACAGTAAACAGACCTTTCCATCGATGTACACCACTTTACAAAATTCGAGAAAAAAATTTTTAGTGAAAAATTGAAAAAAATTATGATGCCGGCATCATTTAAAAGTTTAAAAATCAGATTTCTTTCGAAACCCGATTTCTCCGCAACCAAGGCTCGTAAATGGTTGCGGTTTTCAATTCCTAACTGACAGTAAACAGACCTTTCCATCGATGTACACCACTTTACAAAATTCGAGAAAAAAATTTTTAGTGAAAAATTGAAAAAAAATATGATGCCGGCATCATTTAAAAGTTTAAAAATCAGATTTCTTTCGAAACCCGATTTCTCCGCAACCAAGGCTCGTAAATGGTTGCGGTTTTCAATTCCTAACTGACAGTAAACAGACCTTTCCATCGATGTACACCACTTTACAAAATTCGAGAAAAAAATTTTTAGTGAAAAATTTAAAAAAATTATGATGCCGGCATCATTTAAAAGTTTAAAAATCAGATTTCTTTCGAAACCCGATTTCTCCGCAACCAAGGCTCGTAAATGGTTGCGGTTTTCAATTCCTAACTGACAGTAAACAGACCTTTCCATCGATGTACACCACTTTACAAAATTCGAGAAAAAAATTTTTAGTGAAAAATTGAAAAAAAATATGATGCCGGCATCATTTAAAAGTTTAAAAATCAGATTTCTTTCGAAACCCGATTTCTCCGCAACCAAGGCTCGTAAATGGTTGCGGTTTTCAATTCCCAACTGACAGTAAACAGACCTTTCCATCGATGTACACCACTTTACAAAATTCGAGAAAAAAATTTTTAGTGAAAAATTGAAAAAAATTATGATGCCGGCATCATTTAAAAGTTTAAAAATCAGATTTCTTTCGAAACCCGATTTCTCCGCAACCAAGGCTCGTAAATGGTTGCGGTTTTCAATTCCCAACTGACAGTAAACAGACCTTTCCATCAATGTACACCACTTTACAAAATTCGAGAAAAAATTTTTAGTGAAAAATTGAAAAAAATTATGATGCCGGCATCATTTAAAAGTTTAAAAATCAGATTTCTTTCGAAACCCGATTTCTCCGCAACCAAGGCTCGTAAATGGTTGCGGTTTTCAATTCCCAACTGACAGTAAACAGACCTTTCCATCGATGTACACCACTTTACAAAATTCGAGAAAAAAATTTTTAGTGAAAAATTGAAAAAAATTATGATGCCGGCATCATTTAAAAGTTTAAAAATCAGATTTCTTTCGAAACCCGATTTCTCCGCAACCAAGGCTCGTAAATGGTTGCGGTTTTCAATTCCCAACTGACAGTAAACAGACCTTTCCATCGATGTACACCACTTTACAAAATTCGAGAAAAAAATTTTTAGTGAAAAATTGAAAAAAATTATGATGCCCGGCATCATTTAAAAGTTTAAAAATCAGATTTCTTTCGAAACCCGATTTCTCCGCAACCAAGGCTCGTAAATGGTTGCGGTTTTCAATTCCCAACTGACAGTAAACAGACCTTTCCATCGATGTACACCACTTTACAAAATTCGAGAAAAAAATTTTTAGTGAAAAATTGAAAAAAATTATGATGCCGGCATTTATCATTTAAAAGTTTAAAAATCAGATTTCTTTCGAAACCCGATTTCTCCGCAACCAAGGCTCGTAAATGGTTGCGGTTTTCAATTCCTAACTGACAGTAAACAGACCTTCCCATCGATGTACACCACTTTACAAAATTCGAGAAAAAAATTTTTAGTGAAAAATTGAAAAAAAATATGATGCCGGCATCATTTAAAAGTTTAAAAATCAGATTTCTTTCGAAACCCGATTTCTCCGCAACCAAGGCTCGTAAATGGTTGCGGTTTTCAATTCCCAACTGACAGTAAACAGACCTTTCCATCGATGTACACCACTTTACAAAATTCGAGAAAAAATTTTTAGTGAAAAATTGAAAAAAATTATGATGCCGGCATCATTTAAAAGTTTAAAAATCAGATTTCTTTCGAAACCCGATTTCTCCGCAACCAAGGCTCGTAAATGGTTGCGGTTTTCAATTCCCAACTGACAGTAAACAGACCTTTCCATCGATGTACACCACTTTACAAAATTCGAGAAAAAAATTTTTAGTGAAAAATTGAAAAAAATTATGATGCCGGCATCATTTAAAAGTTTAAAAATCAGATTTCTTTCGAAACCCGATTTCTCCGCAACCAAGCCTCGTAAATGGTTGCGGTTTTCAATTCCTAACTGACAGTAAACAGACCTTTCCATCGATGTACACCACTTTACAAAATTCGAGAAAAAAATTTTTAGTGAAAAATTTAAAAAAATTATGATGCCGGCATCATTTAAAAGTTTAAAAATCAGATTTCTTTCGAAACCCGATTTCTCCGCAACCAAGGCTCGTAAATGGTTGCGGTTTTCAATTCCTAACTGACAGTAAACAGACCTTTCCATCGATGTACACCACTTTACAAAATTCGAGAAAAAAATTTTTAGTGAAAAATTGAAAAAAAATATGATGCCGGCATCATTTAAAAGTTTAAAAATCAGATTTCTTTCGAAACCCGATTTCTCCGCAACCAAGGCTCGTAAATGGTTGCGGTTTTCAATTCCCAACTGACAGTAAACAGACCTTTCCATCGATGTACACCACTTTACAAAATTCGAGAAAAAAATTTTTAGTGAAAAATTGAAAAAAATTATGATGCCGGCATTTATCATTTAAAAGTTTAAAAATCAGATTTCTTTCGAAACCCGATTTCTCCGCAACCAAGGCTCGTAAATGGTTGCGGTTTTCAATTCCTAACTGACAGTAAACAGACCTTCCCATCGATGTACACCACTTTACAAAATTCGAGAAAAAAATTTTTAGTGAAAAATTGAAAAAAAATATGATGCCGGCATCATTTAAAAGTTTAAAAATCAGATTTCTTTCGAAACCCGATTTCTCCGCAACCAAGGCTCGTAAATGGTTGCGGTTTTCAATTCCCAACTGACAGTAAACAGACCTTTCCATCGATGTACACCACTTTACAAAATTCGAGAAAAAATTTTTAGTGAAAAATTGAAAAAAATTATGATGCCGGCATCATTTAAAAGTTTAAAAATCAGATTTCTTTCGAAACCCGATTTCTCCGCAACCAAGGCTCGTAAATGGTTGCGGTTTTCAATTCCCAACTGACAGTAAACAGACCTTTCCATCGATGTACACCACTTTACAAAATTCGAGAAAAAAATTTTTAGTGAAAAATTGAAAAAAATTATGATGCCGGCATCATTTAAAAGTTTAAAAATCAGATTTCTTTCGAAACCCGATTTCTCCGCAACCAAGGCTCGTAAATGGTTGCGGTTTTCAATTCCCAACTGACAGTAAACAGACCTTTCCATCGATGTACACCACTTTACAAAATTCGAGAAAAAAATTTTTAGTGAAAAATTGAAAAAAATTATGATGCCCGGCATCATTTAAAAGTTTAAAAATCAGATTTCTTTCGAAACCCGATTTCTCCGCAACCAAGGCTCGTAAATGGTTGCGGTTTTCAATTCCCAACTGACAGTAAACAGACCTTTCCATCGATGTACACCACTTTACAAAATTCGAGAAAAAAATTTTTAGTGAAAAATTGAAAAAAATTATGATGCCGGCATCATTTAAAAGTTTAAAAATCAGATTTCTTTCGAAACCCGATTTCTCCGCAACCAAGGCTCGTAAATGGTTGCGGTTTTCAATTCCCAACTGACAGTAAACAGACCTTTCCATCGATGTACACCACTTTACAAAATTCGAGAAAAAAATTTTTAGTGAAAAATTGAAAAAAATTATGATGCCGGCATCATTTAAAAGTTTAAAAATCAGATTTCTTTCGAAACCCGATTTCTCCGCAACCAAGGCTCGTAAATGGTTGCGGTTTTCAATTCCTAACTGACAGTAAACAGACCTTTCCATCGATGTACACCACTTTACAAAATTCGAGAAAAAAATTTTTAGTGAAAAATTGAAAAAAATTATGATGCCGGCATCATTTAAAAGTTTAAAAATCAGATTTCTTTCGAAACCCGATTTCTCCGCAACCAAGGCTCGTAAATGGTTGCGGTTTGACAGTAAACAGACCTTCCCATCGATGTACACCACTTTACAAAATTCGAGAAAAAAATTTTTAGTGAAAAATTGAAAAAAAATATGATGCCGGCATCATTTAAAAGTTTAAAAATCAGATTTCTTTCGAAACCCGATTTCTCCGCAACCAAGGCTCGTAAATGGTTGCGGTTTTCAATTCCCAACTGACAGTAAACAGACCTTTCCATCGATGTACACCACTTTACAAAATTCGAGAAAAAATTTTTAGTGAAAAATTGAAAAAAATTATGATGCCGGCATCATTTAAAAGTTTAAAAATCAGATTTCTTTCGAAACCCGATTTCTCCGCAACCAAGGCTCGTAAATGGTTGCGGTTTTCAATTCCCAACTGACAGTAAACAGACCTTTCCATCGATGTACACCACTTTACAAAATTCGAGAAAAAAATTTTTAGTGAAAAATTGAAAAAAATTATGATGCCGGCATCATTTAAAAGTTTAAAAATCAGATTTCTTTCGAAACCCGATTTCTCCGCAACCAAGGCTCGTAAATGGTTGCGGTTTTCAATTCCCAACTGACAGTAAACAGACCTTTCCATCGATGTACACCACTTTACAAAATTCGAGAAAAAAAATTTTAGTGAAAAATTGAAAAAAATTATGATGCCCGGCATCATTTAAAAGTTTAAAAATCAGATTTCTTTCGAAACCCGATTTCTCCGCAACCAAGGCTCGTAAATGGTTGCGGTTTTCAATTCCCAACTGACAGTAAACAGACCTTTCCATCGATGTACACCACTTTACAAAATTCGAGAAAAAAATTTTTAGTGAAAAATTGAAAAAAATTATGATGCCGGCATCATTTAAAAGTTTAAAAATCAGATTTCTTTCGAAACCCGATTTCTCCGCAACCAAGGCTCGTAAATGGTTGCGGTTTTCAATTCCCAACTGACAGTAAACAGACCTTTCCATCGATGTACACCACTTTACAAAATTCGAGAAAAAAATTTTTAGTGAAAAATTGAAAAAAATTATGATGCCGGCATCATTTAAAAGTTTAAAAATCAGATTTCTTTCGAAACCCGATTTCTCCGCAACCAAGGCTCGTAAATGGTTGCGGTTTTCAATTCCTAACTGACAGTAAACAGACCTTTCCATCGATGTACACCACTTTACAAAATTCGAGAAAAAAATTTTTAGTGAAAAATTGAAAAAAATTATGATGCCGGCATCATTTAAAAGTTTAAAAATCAGATTTCTTTCGAAACCCGATTTCTCCGCAATCAAGGCTCGTAAATGGTTGCGGTTTTCAATTCCCAACTGACAGTATACAGACCTTTCCATCGATGTACACCACTTTACAAAATTCGAGAAAAAAATTTTTAGTGAAAAATTGAAAAAAATTATGATGCCGGCATCATTTAAAAGTTTAAAAAACAGATTTCTTTCGAAACCCGATTTCTCCGCAACCAAGGCTCGTAAATGGTTGCGGTTTTCAATTCCTAACTGACAGTAAACAGACCTTTCCATCGATGTACACCACTTTACAAAATTCGAGAAAAAAATTTTTAGTGAAAAATTGAAAAAAAATATGATGCCGGCATCATTTAAAAGTTTAAAAATCAGATTTCTTTCGAAACCCGATTTCTCCGCAACCAAGGCTCGTAAATGGTTGCGGTTTTCAATTCCCAACTGACAGTAAACAGACCTTTCCATCGATGTACACCACTTTACAAAATTCGAGAAAAAAATTTTTAGTGAAAAATTGAAAAAAATTATGATGCCGGCATCATTTAAAAGTTTAAAAATCAGATTTCTTTCGAAACCCGATTTCTCCGCAAGCAAGGCTCGTAAATGGTTGCGGTTTTCAATTCCCAACTGACAGTAAACAGACCTTTCCATCGATGTACACCACTTTACAAAATTCGAGAAAAAAATTTTTACTGAAAAATTGAAAAAAATTATGATGCCGGCATCATTTAAAAGTTTAAAAATCAGATTTCTTTCGAAACCCGATTTCTCCGCAACCAAGGCTCGTAAATGGTTGCGGTTTTCAATTCCTAACTGACAGTAAACAGACCTTTCCATCGATGTACACCACTTTGCAAAATTCGAGAAAAAAATTTTTAGTGAAAAATTGAAAAAAATTATGATGCCGGCATCATTTAAAAGTTTAAAAATCAGATTTCTTTCGAAACCCGATTTCTCCGCAACCAAGGCTCGTAAATGGTTGCGGTTTTCAATTCCCAACTGACAGTAAACAGACCTTTCCATCGATGTACACCACTTTACAAAATTCGAGAAAAAAATTTTTAGTGAAAAATTGAAAAAAAATATGATGCCGGCATCATTTAAAAGCTTAAAAATCAGATTTCTTTCGAAACCCGATTTCTCCGCAACCAAACCTCGTAAATGGTTGCGGTTTTCAATTCCTAACTGACAGTAAACATACCTTTCCATCGATGTACACCACTTTACAAAATTCGAGAAAAAAATTTTTAGTGAAAAATTGAAAAAAAATATGATGCCGGCATCATTTAAAAGTTTAAAAATCAGATTTCTTTCGAAACCCGATTTCTCCGCAACCAAGGCTCATAAATGGTTGCGGTTTTCAATTCCCAACTGACAGTAAACAGACCTTTCCATCGATGTACACCACTTTACAAAATTCGAGAAAAAAATTTTTAGTGAAAAATTGAAAAAAATTATGATGCCGGCATCATTTAAAAGTTTAAAAATCAGATTTCTTTCGAAACCCGATTTCTCCGCAACCAAGGCTCGTAAATGGTTGCGGTTTTCAATTCCTAACTGACAGTAAACAGACCTTTCCATCGATGTACACCACTTTACAAAATTCGAGAAAAAATTTTTAGTGAAAAATTGAAAAAAATTATGATGCCGGCATCATTTAAAAGTTTAAAAATCAGATTTCTTTTGAAACCCGATTTCTCCGCAACCAAGGCTCGTAAATGGTTGCGGTTTTCAATTCCTAAACAGACCTTTCCATCGATGTACACCACTTTACAAAATTCGAGAAAAAAATTTTTAGTGAAAAATTGAAAAAAATTATGATGCCGGCATCATTTAAAAGTTTAAAAATCAGATTTCTTTCGAAACCCGATTTCTCCGCAACCAAGGCTCGTAAATGGTTGCGGTTTTCAATTCCCAACTGACAGTAAACAGACCTTTCCATCGATGTACACCACTTTACAAAATTCGAGAAAAAAATTTTTCGTGAAAAATTGAAAAAAAATATGATGCCGGCATCATTTAAAAGTTTAAAAATCAGATTTCTTTCGAAACCCGATTTCTCCGCAACCAAGGCTCGTAAATGGTTGCGGTTTTCAATTCCTAACTGACAGTAAACAGACCTTTCCATCGATGTACACCACTTTACAAAATTCGAGAAAAAAATTTTTAGTGAAAAATTGAAAAAAATTATGATGCCGGCATCATTTAAAAGTTTAAAAATCTGATTTCTTTCGAAACCCGATTTCTCCGCAACCAAGGCTCGTAAATGGTTGCGGTTTTCAATTCCTAACTGACAGTAAACAGACCTTTCCATCGATGTACACCACTTTACAAAATTCGAGAAAAAAAATTTTAGTGAAAAATTTAAAAAAATTATGATGCCGGCATCATTTAAAAGTTTAAAAATCAGATTTCTTTCGAAACCCGATTTCTCCGCAACCAAGGCTCGTAAATGGTTGCGGTTTTCAATTCCCAACTGACAGTAAACAGACCTTTCCATCGATGTACACCACTTTACAAAATTCGAGAAAACAATTTTTAGTGATAAATTGAAAAAAAATATGATGCCGGCATCATTTAAAAGTTTAAAAATCAGATTTCTTTCGAAACCCGATTTCTCCGCAACCAAGGCTCGTAAATGGTTGCGGTTTTCAATTCCTTACTGACAGTAAACAGACCTTTCCATCGATGTACACCACTTTACAAAATTCGAGAAAAAAATTTTTAGTGAAAAATTGAAAAAAATTATGATGCCGGCATCATTTAAAAGTTTAAAAATCAGATTTCTTTCGAAACCCGATTTCTCCGCAACCAAGGCTCGTAAATGGTTGCGGTTTTCAATTCCTAACTGACAGTAAACAGACCTTTCCATCGATGTACACCACTTTACAAAATACGAGAAAAAAATTTTTAGTGAAAAATTGAAAAAAATTATGATGCCGGCATCATTTAAAAGTTTAAAAATCAGATTTCTTTCGAAACCCGATTTCTCCGCAACCAAGGCTCGTAAATGGTTGCGGTTTTCAATTCCCAACTGACAGTAAACAGACCTTTCCATCGATGTACACCACTTTACAAAATTCGAGAAAAAAATTTTTAGGGAAAAATTGAAAAAAATTATGATGCCGGCATCATTTAAAAGTTTAAAAATCAGATTTCTTTCGAAACCCGATTTCTCCGCAACCAAGGCTCGTAAATGGTTGCGGTTTTCAATTCCCAACTGACAGTAAACAGACCTTTTCATCGATGTACACCACTTTACAAAATTCGAGAAAAAAATTTTCAGTGAAAAATTGAAAAAAATTATGATGCCGGCATCATTTAAAAGTTTAAAAATCAGATTTCTTTCGAAACCCGATTTCTCCGCAACCAAGGCTCGTAAATGGTTGCGGTTTTCAATTCCTAACTGACAGTAAACAGACCTTTCCATCGATGTACACCACTTTACAAAATTCGAGAAAAAAATTTTTAGTGAAAAATTGAAAAAAATTATGATGCCGGCATCATTTAAAAGTTTAAAAATCAGATTTCTTTCGAAACCCGATTTCTCCGCAACCAAGGCTCGTAAATGGTTGCGGTTTTCAATTCCCAACTGACAGTAAACAGACCTTTCCATCGATGTACACCACTTTACAAAATTCGAGAAAAAAATTTTTAGTGAAAAATTGAAAAAAATTATGGTCCGGCATCATTTAAAAGTTTAAAAATCAGATTTCTTTCGAAACCCGATTTCTCCGCAACAAAGGCTCGTAAATGGTTGCGGTTTTCAATTCCCAACTGACAGTAAACAGACCTTTCCATCGATGTACACCACTTTACAAAATTCGAGAAAAAAATTTTTATTGAAAAAATGAAAAAAATTATGATGCCGGCATCATTTAAAAGTTTAAAAATCAGATTTCTTTCGAAACCCGATTTCTCCGCAACCAAGGCTCGTAAATGGTTGCGGTTTTCAATTCCCAACTGACAGTAAACAGACCTTTCCATCGATGTACACCACTTTACAAAATTCGAGAAAAAAATTTTTATTGAAAAATTGAAAAAAAATATGATGCCGTCATTTAAAAGTTTAAAAATCAGATTTCTTTCGAAACCCGATTTCTCCGCAACCAAGGCTCGTAAATGGTTGCGGTTTTCAATTCCTAACTGACAGTAAACAGACCTTTCCATCGATGTACACCACTTTACAAAATTCGAGAAAAAAATTTTTAGTGAAAAATTGAAAAAAATTATGATGCCGGCATCATTTAAAAGTTTAAAAATCAGATTTCTTTCGAAACCCGATTTCTCCGCAACCAAGGCTCGTAAATGGTTGCGGTTTTCAATTCCCAACTGACAGTAAACAGACCTTTCCATCGATGTACACCACTTTACAAAATTCGAGAAAAAAATTTTTAGTGAAAAATTGAAAAAAATTATGATGCCGGCATCATTTAAAAGTTTAAAAATCAGATTTCTTTCGAAACCCGATTTCTCCGCAACCAAGGCTCGTAAATGGTTGCGGTTTTCAATTCCTAACTGACAGTAAACAGACCTTTCCATCGATGTACACCACTTTACAAAATTCGAGAAAGAAATTTTTAGTGAAAAATTGAAAAAAAATATGATGCCGGCATCATTTAAAAGTTTAAAAATCAGATTTCTTTCGAAACCCGATTTCTCCGCAACCAAGGCTCGTAAATGGTTGTGGTTTTCAATTCCTAACTGACAGTAAACAGACCTTTCCATCGATGTACACCACTTTACAAAATTCGAGAAAAAAATTTTAAGTGAAAAATTGAAAAAAATTATGATGCCGGCATCATTTAAAAGTTTAAAAATCAGATTTCTTTCGAAACCCGATTTCTCCGCAACCAAACCTCGTAAATGGTTGCGGTTTTCAATTCCTAACTGACAGTAAACAGACCTTTCCATCGATGTACACCACTTTACAAAATTCGAGAAAAAAATTTTTAGTGAAAAATTGAAAAAAAATTATGATGCCGGCATCATTTAAAAGTTTAAAAATCAGATTTCTTTCGAAACCCGATTTCTCCGCAACCAAGGCTCGTAAATGGTTGCGGTTTTCAATTCCCAACTGACAGTAAACAGACCTTTCCATCGATGTACACCACTTTACAAAATTCGAGAAAAAAATTTTTAGGGAAAAATTGAAAAAAATTATGATGCCGGCATCATTTAAAAGTTTAAAAATCAGATTTCTTTCGAAACCCGATTTCTCCGCAACCAAGGCTCGTAAATGGTTGCGGTTTTCAATTCCTAACTGACAGTAAACAGACCTTTCCATCGATGTACACCACTTTACAAAATTCGAGAAAAAAATTTTTAGTGAAAAATTGAAAAAAATTATGATGCCGGCATCATTTAAAAGTTTAAAAATCAGATTTCTTTCGAAACCCGATTTCTCCGCAACCAAACCTCGTAAATGGTTGCGGTTTTCAATTCCTAACTGACAGTAAACAGACCTTTCCATCGATGTACACCACTTTACAAAATTCGAGAAAAAAATTTTTAGTGAAAAATTGAAAAAAATTATGATGCCGGCATCATTTAAAAGTTTAAAAATCAGATTTCTTTCGAAACCCGATTTCTCCGCAACCAAGGCTCGTAAATGGTTGCGGTTTTCAATTCCCAACTGACAGTAAACAGACCTTTCCATCGATGTACACCACTTTACAAAATTCGAGAAAAAAACTTTTAGTGAAAAATTGAAAAAAATTATGATGGCCGGCATCATTTAAAAGTTTAAAAATCAGATTTCTTTCGAAACCCGATTTCTCCGCAACCAAGGCTCGTAAATGGTTGCGGTTTTCAATTCCTAACTGACAGTAAACAGACCTTTCCATCGATGTACACCACTTTACAAAATTCGAGAAAAAAATTTTTAGTGAAAAATTGAAAAAAATTATGATGCCGGCATCATTTAAAAGTTTAAAAATCTGATTTCTTTCGAAACCCGATTTCTCCGCAACCAAGGCTCGTAAATGGTTGCGGTTTTCAATTCCTAACTGACAGTAAACAGACCTTTCCATCGATGTACACCACTTTACAAAATTCGAGAAAAAAATTTTTAGTGAAAAATTGAAAAAAATTATGATGCCGGCATCATTTAAAAGTTTAAAAATCAGATTTCTTTCGAAACCCGATTTCTCCGCAACCAAGGCTCGTAAATGGTTGCGGTTTTCAATTCCCAACTGACAGTAAACAGACCTTTCCATCGATGTACACCACTTTACAAAATTCGAAAAAAAAACTTTTAGTGAAAAATTGAAAAAAATTATGATGCCGGCATCATTTAAAAGTTTAAAAATCAGATTTCTTTCGACACCCGATTTCTCCGCAACCAAGGCTCGTAAATGGTTGCGGTTTTCAATTCCTAACTGACAGTAAACAGACCTTTCCATCGATGTACACCACTTTACAAAATTCGAGAAAAAAATTTTTAGTGAAAAATTGAAAAAAATTATGATGCCGGCATCATTTAAACGTTTAAAAATCAGATTTCTTTCGAAACCCGATTTCTCCGCAACCAAGGCTCGTAAATGGTTGCGGTTTTCAATTCCCAACTGACAGTAAACAGACCTTTCCATCGATGTACACCACTTTACAAAATTCGAGAAAAAAATTTTTAGTGAAAAATTGAAAAAAATTATGATGCCGGCATCATTTAAAAGTTTAAACCCGATTTCTCCGCAACCAAGGCTCGTAAATGGTTGCGGTTTTCAATTCCTAACTGACAGTAAACAGACCTTTCCATCGATGTACACCACTTTACAAAATTCGAGAAAAAAATTTTTAGTGAAAAATTGAAAAAAATTATGATGCCGGCATCATTTAAAAGTTTAAAAATCAGATTTCTTTCGAAACCCGATTTCTCCGCAACCAAGGCTCGTAAATGGTTGCGGTTTTCAATTCCTAACTGACAGTAAACAGACCTTTCCATCGATGTACACCACTTTACAAAATTCGAGAAAAAAATTTTTAGTGAAAAATTGAAAAAAATTATGATGCCGGCATCATTTAAAAGTTTAAAAATCAGATTTCTTTCGAAACCCGATTTCTCCGCAACCAAGGCTCGTAAATGGTTGCGGTTTTCAATTCCCAACTGACAGTAAACAGACCTTTCCATCGATGTACACCACTTTACAAAATTCGAGAAAAAAATTTTTAGTGAAAAATTGAAAAAAATTATGATGCCGGCATCATTTAAAAGTTTAAACCCGATTTCTCCGCAACCAAGGCTCGTAAATGGTTGCGGTTTTCAATTCCTAACTGACAGTAAACAGACCTTTCCATCGATGTACACCACTTTACAAAATTCGAGAAAAAAATTTTTAGTGAAAAATTGAAAAAAATTATGATGCCGGCATCATTTAAAAGTTTAAAAATCAGATTTCTTTCGAAACCCGATTTCTCCGCAACCAAACCTCGTAAATGGTTGCGGTTTTCAATTCCTAACTGACAGTAAACAGACCTTTCCATCGATGTACACCACTTTACAAAATTCGAGAAAAAAATTTTTAGTGAAAAATTGAAAAAAATTATGATGCCGGCATCATTTAAAAGTTTAAAAATCAGATTTCTTTCGAAACCCGATTTCTCCGCAACCAAACCTCGTAAATGGTTGCGGTTTTCAATTCCTAACTGACAGTAAACAGACCTTTCCATCGATGTACACCACTTTACAAAATTCGAGAAAAAAATTTTTAGTGAAAAATTGAAAAAAATTATGATGCCGGCATCATTTAAAAGTTTAAACCCGATTTCTCCGCAACCAAGGCTCGTAAATGGTTGCGGTTTTCAATTCCTAACTGACAGTAAACAGACCTTTCCATCGATGTACACCACTTTACAAAATTCGAGAAAAAAATTTTTAGTGAAAAATTGAAAAAAATTATGATGCCGGCATCATTTAAAAGTTTAAAAATCAGATTTCTTTCGAAACCCGATTTCTCCGCAACCAAGGCTCGTAAATGGTTGCGGTTTTCAATTCCTAACTGACAGTAAACAGACCTTTCCATCGATGTACACCACTTTACAAAATTCGAGAAAAAAATTTTTAGTGAAAAATTGAAAAAAATTATGATGCCGGCATCATTTAAAAGTTTTAAAATCAGATTTCTTTCGAAACCCGATTTCTCCGCAACCAAGGCTCGTAAATGGTTGCGGTTTTCAATTCCTAACTGACAGTAAACAGACCTTTCCATCGATGTACACCACTTTACAAAATTCGAGAAAAAAATTTTTAGTGAAAAATTGAAAAAAATTATGATGCCGGCATCATTTAAAAGTTTAAAAATCAGATTTCTTTCGAAACCCGATTTCTCCGCAACCAAGGCTCGTAAATGGTTGCGGTTTTCAATTCCCAACTGACAGTAAACAGACCTTTCCATCGATGTACACCACTTTACAAAACTCGAGAAAAAAATTTTTAGTGAAAAATTGAAAAAATTATGATGCCGGCATCATTTAAAAGTTTAAACCCGATTTCTCCGCAACCAAGGCTCGTAAATGGTTGCGGTTTTCAATTCCTAACTGACAGTAAACAGACCTTTCCATCGATGTACACCACTTTACAAAATTCGAGAAAAAAATTTTTAGTGAAAAATTGAAAAAAATTATGATGCCGGCATCATTTAAAAGTTTAAACCCGATTTCTCCGCAACCAAGGCTCGTAAATGGTTGCGGTTTTCAATTCCTAACTGACAGTAAACAGACCTTTCCATCGATGTACACCACTTTACAAAATTCGAGAAAAAAAATTTTTAGTGAAAAATTGAAAAAAATTATGATGCCGGCATCATTTAAAAGTTTAAAAATCAGATTTCTTTCGAAACCCGATTTCTCCGCAACCAAGTCTCGTAAATGGTTGCGGTTTTCAATTCCCAAACCTCGTAAATGGTTGCGGTTTTCAATTCCTAACTGACAGTAAACAGACCTTTCCATCGATGTACACCACTTTACAAAATTCGAGAAAAAAATTTTTAGTGAAAAATTGAAAAAAATTATGATGCCGGCATCATTTAAAAGTTTAAAACCGATTTCTCCGCAACCAAGGCTCGTAAATGGTTGCGGTTTTCAATTCCTAACTGACAGTAAACAGACCTTTCCATCGATGTACACCACTTTACAAAATTCGAGAAAAAAAATTTTTAGTGAAAAATTGAAAAAAATTATGATGCCGGCATCATTTAAAAGTTTAAAAATCAGATTTCTTTCGAAACCCGATTTCTCCGCAACCAAGGCTCGTAAATGGTTGCGGTTTTCAATTCCTAACTGACAGTAAACAGACCTTTCCATCGATGTACACCACTTTACAAAATTCGAGAAAAAAATTTTTAGTGAAAAATTGAAAAAAATTATGATGCCGGCATCATTTAAAAGTTTAAAAATCAGATTTCTTTCGAAACCCGATTTCTCCGCAACCAAGGCTCGCAAATGGTTGCGGTTTTCAGTTCCTAACTGACAGTAAACAGACCTTTCCATCGATGTACACCACTTTACAAAATTCGAAAAAAAATTTTTAGTGAAAAATTGAAAAAAATTATGATGCCGGCATCATTTAAAAGTTTAAAAATCAGATTTCTTTCGAAACCCGATTTCTCCGCAACCAAGGCTCGTAAATGGTTGCGGTTTTCAATTCCCAACTGACAGTAAACAGACCTTTCCATCGATGTACACCACTTTACAAAATTCGAGAAAAAAATTTTTAGTGAAAAATTGAAAAAAATTATGATGCGGCATCATTTAAAAGTTTAAAAATCAGATTTCTTTCGAAACCCGATTTCTCCGCAACCAAGGCTCGTAAATGGTTGCGGTTTTCAATTCCTAACTGACAGTAAACAGACCTTTCCATCGATGTATACCACTTTACAAAATTCGAGAAAAAATTTTTTTGTGAAAAATTTCTTTCGAAACCCGATTTCTCCGCAACCAAGGCTCGTAAATGGTTGCGGTTTTCAATTCCTAACTGACAGTAAACAGACCTTTCCATCGATGTACACCACTTTACAAAATTCGAGAAAAAAATTTTTAGTGAAAAATTGAAAAAAATTATGATGCCGGCATCATTTAAAAGTTTAAAAATCAGATTTCTTTCGAAACCCGATTTCTCCGCAACCAAGGCTCGCAAATGGTTGCGGTTTTCAATTCCTAACTGACAGTAAACAGACCTTTCCATCGATGTACACCACTTTACAAAATTCGAAAAAAAATTTTTAGTGAAAAATTGAAAAAAATTATGATGCCGGCATCATTTAAAAGTTTAAAAATCAGATTTCTTTCGAAACCCGATTTCTCCGCAACCAAGGCTCGTAAATGGTTGCGGTTTTCAATTCCCAACTGACAGTAAACAGACCTTTCCATCGATGTACACCACTTTACAAAATTCGAGAAAAAAATTTTTAGTGAAAAATTGAAAAAAATTATGATGCGGCATCATTTAAAAGTTTAAAAATCAGATTTCTTTCGAAACCCGATTTCTCCGCAACCAAGGCTCGTAAATGGTTGCGGTTTTCAATTCCTAACTGACAGTAAACAGACCTTTCCATCGATGTATACCACTTTACAAAATTCGAGAAAAAAATTTTTTGTGAAAAATTGAAAAAAATTATGATGCCGGCATCATTTAAAAGTTTAAAAATCAGATTTCTTTCGAAACCCGATTTCTCCGCAACCAAGTCTCGTAAATGGTTGCGGTTTTCAATTCCCAAACCTCGTAAATGGTTGCGGTTTTCAATTCCTAACTGACAGTAAACAGACCTTTCCATCGATGTACACCACTTTACAAAATTCGAGAAAAAAATTTTTAGTGAAAAATTGAAAAAAATTATGATGCCGGCATCATTTAAAAGTTTAAAAATCAGATTTCTTTCGAAACCCGATTTCTCCGCAACCAAACCTCGTAAATGGTTGCGGTTTTCAATTCCTAACTGACAGTAAACAGACCTTTCCATCGATGTACACCACTTTACAAAATTCGAGAAAAAAATTTTTAGTGAAAAATTGAAAAAAATTATGATGCCGGCATCATTTAAAAGTTTAAAAATCAGATTTCTTTCGAAACCCGATTTCTCCGCAACCAAGGCTCGTAAATGGTTGCGGTTTTCAATTCCTAACTGACAGTAAACAGACCTTTCCATCGATGTACACCACTTTACAAAATTCGAAAAAAAATTTTTAGTGAAAAATTGAAAAAAATTATGATGCCGGCATCATTTAAAAGTTTAAAAATCAGATTTCTTTCGAAACCCGATTTCTCCGCAACCAAGGCTCGTAAATGGTTGCGGTTTTCAATTCCTAACTGACAGTAAACAGACCTTTCCATCGATGTACACCACTTTACAAAATTCGAGAAAAAAATTTTTAGTGAAAAATTGAAAAAAATTATGATGCCGGCATCATTTAAAAGTTTAAAAATCAGATTTCTTTCGAAACCCGATTTCTCCGCAACCAAGGCTCGTAAATGGTTGCGGTTTTCAATTCCTAACTGACAGTAAACAGACCTTTCCATCGATGTACACCACTTTACAAAATTCGAAAAAAAATTTTTAGTGAAAAATTGAAAAAAATTATGATGCCGGCATCATTTAAAAGTTTAAAAATCAGATTTCTTTCGAAACCCGATTTCTCCGCAACCAAGGCTCGTAAATGGTTGCGGTTTTCAATTCCCAACTGACAGTAAACAGACCTTTCCATCGATGTACACCACTTTACAAAATTCGAGAAAAAAAATTTAAGTGAAAAATTGAAAAAAATTATGATGCCGGCATCATTTAAAAGTTTAAAAATCAGATTTCTTTCGAAACCCGATTTCTCCGCAACCAAGGCTCGTAAATGGTTGCGGTTTTCAATTCCCAACTGACAGTAAACAGACCTTTCCATCGATGTACACCACTTTACAAAATTCGAGAAAAAAATTTTTAGTGAAAAATTGAAAAAAATTATGATGCGGCATCATTTAAAAGTTTAAAAATCAGATTTCTTTCGAAACCCGATTTCTCCGCAACCAAGGCTCGTAAATGGTTGCGGTTTTCAATTCCTAACTGACAGTAAACAGACCTTTCCATCGATGTATACCACTTTACAAAATTCGAGAAAAAAATTTTTTGTGAAAAATTGAAAAAAATTATGATGCCGGCATCATTTAAAAGTTTAAAAATCAGATTTCTTTCGAAACCCGATTTCTCGGCAAACAAGGCTCGTAAATGGTTGCGGTTTTCAATTCCTAACTGACAGTAAACAGACCTTTCCATCGATGTACACCACTTTACAAAATTCGAGAAAAAAATTTTTAGTGAAAAATTGAAAAAAAATATGATGCCGGCATCATTTAAAAGTTTAAAAATCAGATTTCTTTCGAAACCCGATTTCTCCGCAACCAAGGCTCGTAAATGGTTGCGGTTTTCAATTCCCAACTGACAGTAAACAGACCTTTCCATCGATGTACACCACTTTACAAAATTCGAGAAAAAAATTTTTAGTGAAAAATTGAAAAAAAATATGATGCCGGCATCATTTAAAAGTTTAAAAATCAGATTTCTTTCGAAACCCGATTTCTCCGCAACCAAGGCTCGTAAATGGTTGCGGTTTTCAATTCCTAACTGACAGTAAACAGACCTTTCCATCGATGTACACCACTTTACAAAATTCGAGAAAAAAATTTTTAGTGAAAAATTGAAAAAAATTATGATGCCGGCATCATTTAAAAGTTTAAAAATCAGATTTCTTTCGAAACCCGATTTCTCCGCAACCAAGGCTCGTAAATGGTTGCGGTTTTCAATTCCTAACTGACAGTAAACAGACCTTTCCATCGATGTACACCACTTTACAAAATTCGAGAAAAAAATTTTTAGTGAAAAATTGAAAAAAATTATGATGCCGGCATCATTTAAAAGTTTAAAAATCAGATTTCTTTCGAAACCCGATTTCTCCGCAACCAAGGCTCGTAAATGGTTGCGGTTTTCAATTCCTAACTGACAGTAAACAGACCTTTCCATCGATGTACACCACTTTACAAAATTCGAGAAAAAAATTTTTAGTGAAAAATTGAAAAAAATTATGATGCCGGCATCATTTAAAAGTTTAGAAATCAGATTTCTTTCGAAACCCGATTTCTCCGCAACCAAGGCTCGTAAATGGTTGCGGTTTTCAATTCCCAACTGACAGTAAACAGACCTTTCCATCGATGTACACCACTTTACAAAATTCGAGAAAAAAACTTTTAGTGAAAAATTGAAAAAAATTATGATGCCGGCATCATTTAAAAGTTTAAAAATCAGATTTCTTTCGAAACCCGATTTCTCCGCAACCAAGGCTCGTAAATGGTTGCGGTTTTCAATTCCTAACTGACAGTAAACAGACCTTTCCATCGATGTATACCACTTTACAAAATTCGAGAAAAAAATTTTTAGTGAAAAATTGAAAAAAATTATGATGCCGGCATCATTTAAAAGTTTAAAAATCAGATTTCTTTCGAAACCCGATTTCTCCGCAACCAAGGCTCGTAAATGGTTGCGGTTTTCAATTCCTAACTGACAGTAAACAGACCTTTCCATCGATGTACACCACTTTACAAAATTCGAGAAAAAAATTTTTAGTGAAAAATTGAAAAAAATTATGATGCCGGCATCATTTAAAAGTTTTAAAATCAGATTTCTTTCGAAACCCGATTTCTCCGCAACCAAGGCTCGTAAATGGTTGCGGTTTTCAATTCCTAACTGACAGTAAACAGACCTTTCCATCGATGTACACCACTTTACAAAATTCGAGAAAAAAATTTTTAGTGAAAAATTGAAAAAAATTATGATGCCGGCATCATTTAAAAGTTTAAAAATCAGATTTCTTTCGAAACCCGATTTCTCCGCAACCAAGGCTCGTAAATGGTTGCGGTTTTCAATTCCCAACTGACAGTAAACAGACCTTTCCATCGATGTACACCACTTTACAAAACTCGAGAAAAAAATTTTTAGTGAAAAATTGAAAAAATTATGATGCCGGCATCATTTAAAAGTTTAAACCCGATTTCTCCGCAACCAAGGCTCGTAAATGGTTGCGGTTTTCAATTCCTAACTGACAGTAAACAGACCTTTCCATCGATGTACACCACTTTACAAAATTCGAGAAAAAAATTTTTAGTGAAAAATTGAAAAAAATTATGATGCCGGCATCATTTAAAAGTTTAAAAATCAGATTTCTTTCGAAACCCGATTTCTCCGCAACCAAGGCTCGCAAATGGTTGCGGTTTTCAATTCCTAACTGACAGTAAACAGACCTTTCCATCGATGTACACCACTTTACAAAATTCGAAAAAAAATTTTTAGTGAAAAATTGAAAAAAATTATGATGCCGGCATCATTTAAAAGTTTAAAAATCAGATTTCTTTCGAAACCCGATTTCTCCGCAACCAAGGCTCGTAAATGGTTGCGGTTTTCAATTCCCAACTGACAGTAAACAGACCTTTCCATCGATGTACACCACTTTACAAAATTCGAGAAAAAAATTTTTAGTGAAAAATTGAAAAAAATTATGATGCGGCATCATTTAAAAGTTTAAAAATCAGATTTCTTTCGAAACCCGATTTCTCCGCAACCAAGGCTCGTAAATGGTTGCGGTTTTCAATTCCTAACTGACAGTAAACAGACCTTTCCATCGATGTATACCACTTTACAAAATTCGAGAAAAAAATTTTTTGTGAAAAATTTCTTTCGAAACCCGATTTCTCCGCAACCAAGGCTCGTAAATGGTTGCGGTTTTCAATTCCTAACTGACAGTAAACAGACCTTTCCATCGATGTACACCACTTTACAAAATTCGAGAAAAAAATTTTTAGTGAAAAATTGAAAAAAATTATGATGCCGGCATCATTTAAAAGTTTAAAAATCAGATTTCTTTCGAAACCCGATTTCTCCGCAACCAAGGCTCGCAAATGGTTGCGGTTTTCAATTCCTAACTGACAGTAAACAGACCTTTCCATCGATGTACACCACTTTACAAAATTCGAAAAAAAATTTTTAGTGAAAAATTGAAAAAAATTATGATGCCGGCATCATTTAAAAGTTTAAAAATCAGATTTCTTTCGAAACCCGATTTCTCCGCAACCAAGGCTCGTAAATGGTTGCGGTTTTCAATTCCCAACTGACAGTAAACAGACCTTTCCATCGATGTACACCACTTTACAAAATTCGAGAAAAAAATTTTTAGTGAAAAATTGAAAAAAATTATGATGCGGCATCATTTAAAAGTTTAAAAATCAGATTTCTTTCGAAACCCGATTTCTCCGCAACCAAGGCTCGTAAATGGTTGCGGTTTTCAATTCCTAACTGACAGTAAACAGACCTTTCCATCGATGTATACCACTTTACAAAATTCGAGAAAAAAATTTTTTGTGAAAAATTGAAAAAAATTATGATGCCGGCATCATTTAAAAGTTTAAAAATCAGATTTCTTTCGAAACCCGATTTCTCCGCAACCAAGTCTCGTAAATGGTTGCGGTTTTCAATTCCCAAACCTCGTAAATGGTTGCGGTTTTCAATTCCTAACTGACAGTAAACAGACCTTTCCATCGATGTACACCACTTTACAAAATTCGAGAAAAAAATTTTTAGTGAAAAATTGAAAAAAATTATGATGCCGGCATCATTTAAAAGTTTAAAAATCAGATTTCTTTCGAAACCCGATTTCTCCGCAACCAAACCTCGTAAATGGTTGCGGTTTTCAATTCCTAACTGACAGTAAACAGACCTTTCCATCGATGTACACCACTTTACAAAATTCGAGAAAAAAATTTTTAGTGAAAAATTGAAAAAAATTATGATGCCGGCATCATTTAAAAGTTTAAAAATCAGATTTCTTTCGAAACCCGATTTCTCCGCAACCAAGGCTCGTAAATGGTTGCGGTTTTCAATTCCTAACTGACAGTAAACAGACCTTTCCATCGATGTACACCACTTTACAAAATTCGAAAAAAAATTTTTAGTGAAAAATTGAAAAAAATTATGATGCCGGCATCATTTAAAAGTTTAAAAATCAGATTTCTTTCGAAACCCGATTTCTCCGCAACCAAGGCTCGTAAATGGTTGCGGTTTTCAATTCCTAACTGACAGTAAACAGACCTTTCCATCGATGTACACCACTTTACAAAATTCGAGAAAAAAATTTTTAGTGAAAAATTGAAAAAAATTATGATGCCGGCATCATTTAAAAGTTTAAAAATCAGATTTCTTTCGAAACCCGATTTCTCCGCAACCAAGGCTCGTAAATGGTTGCGGTTTTCAATTCCTAACTGACAGTAAACAGACCTTTCCATCGATGTACACCACTTTACAAAATTCGAAAAAAAATTTTTAGTGAAAAATTGAAAAAAATTATGATGCCGGCATCATTTAAAAGTTTAAAAATCAGATTTCTTTCGAAACCCGATTTCTCCGCAACCAAGGCTCGTAAATGGTTGCGGTTTTCAATTCCCAACTGACAGTAAACAGACCTTTCCATCGATGTACACCACTTTACAAAATTCGAGAAAAAAAATTTAAGTGAAAAATTGAAAAAAATTATGATGCCGGCATCATTTAAAAGTTTAAAAATCAGATTTCTTTCGAAACCCGATTTCTCCGCAACCAAGGCTCGTAAATGGTTGCGGTTTTCAATTCCCAACTGACAGTAAACAGACCTTTCCATCGATGTACACCACTTTACAAAATTCGAAAAAAAATTTTTAGTGAAAAATTGAAAAAAATTATGATGCCGGCATCATTTAAAAGTTTAAAAATCAGATTTCTTTCGAAACCCGATTTCTCCGCAACCAAGGCTCGTAAATGGTTGCGGTTTTCAATTCCTAACTGACAGTAAACAGACCTTTCCATCGATGTACACCACTTTACAAAATTCGAGAAAAAAATTTTTAGTGAAAAATTGAAAAAAATTATGATGCCGGCATCATTTAAAAGTTTAAAAATCAGATTTCTTTCGAAACCCGATTTCTCCGCAACCAAGGCTCGTAAATGGTTGCGGTTTTCAATTCCCAACTGACAGTAAACAGACCTTTCCATCGATGTACACCACTTTACAAAATTCGAGAAAAAAATTTTTAGTGAAAAATTGAAAAAAATTATGATGCGGCATCATTTAAAAGTTTAAAAATCAGATTTCTTTCGAAACCCGATTTCTCCGCAACCAAGGCTCGTAAATGGTTGCGGTTTTCAATTCCTAACTGACAGTAAACAGACCTTTCCATCGATGTATACCACTTTACAAAATTCGAGAAAAAAATTTTTTGTGAAAAATTGAAAAAAATTATGATGCCGGCATCATTTAAAAGTTTAAAAATCAGATTTCTTTCGAAACCCGATTTCTCGGCAAACAAGGCTCGTAAATGGTTGCGGTTTTCAATTCCTAACTGACAGTAAACAGACCTTTCCATCGATGTACACCACTTTACAAAATTCGAGAAAAAAATTTTTAGTGAAAAATTGAAAAAAATTATGATGCCGGCATCATTTAAAAGTTTAAAAATCAGATTTCTTTCGAAACCCGATTTCTCCGCAACCAAGGCTCGTAAATGGTTGCGGTTTTCAATTCCCAACTGACAGTAAACAGACCTTTCCATCGATGTACACCACTTTACAAAATTCGAGAAAAAAATTTTTAGTGAAAAATTGAAAAAAAATATGATGCCGGCATCATTTAAAAGTTTAAAAATCAGATTTCTTTCGAAACCCGATTTCTCCGCAACCAAGGCTCGTAAATGGTTGCGGTTTTCAATTCCTAACTGACAGTAAACAGACCTTTCCATCGATGTACACCACTTTACAAAATTCGAGAAAAAAATTTTTAGTGAAAAATTGAAAAAAATTATGATGCCGGCATCATTTAAAAGTTTAAAAATCAGATTTCTTTCGAAACCCGATTTCTCCGCAACCAAGGCTCGTAAATGGTTGCGGTTTTCAATTCCTAACTGACAGTAAACAGACCTTTCCATCTATGTTCACCACTTTACGAAATTCGAGAAAAAAATTTTTAGTGAAAAATTGAAAAAAATTATGATGCCGGCATCATTTAAAAGTTTAAAAATCAGATTTCTTTCGAAACCCGATTTCTCCGCAACCAAGGCTCGTAAATGGTTGCGGTCTTCAATTCCTAACTGACAGTAAACAGACCTTTCCATCGATGTACACCACTTTACAAAATTCGAGAAAAAAAATTTTTAGTGAAAAATTGAAAAAAATTATGATGCCGGCATCATTTAAAAGTTTAAAAATCAGATTTCTTTCGAAACCCGATTTCTCCGCAACCAAGTCTCGTAAATGGTTGCGGTTTTCAATTCCCAAACCTCGTAAATGGTTGCGGTTTTCAATTCCTAACTGACAGTAAACAGACCTTTCCATCGATGTACACCACTTTACAAAATTCGAGAAAAAAATTTTTAGTGAAAAATTGAAAAAAATTATGATGCCGGCATCATTTAAAAGTTTAAACCCGATTTCTCCGCAACCAAGGCTCGTAAATGGTTGCGGTTTTCAATTCCTAACTGACAGTAAACAGACCTTTCCATCGATGTACACCACTTTACAAAATTCGAGAAAAAAAATTTTTAGTGAAAAATTGAAAAAAATTATGATGCCGGCATCATTTAAAAGTTTAAAAATCAGATTTCTTTCAAAACCCGATTTCTCCGCAACCAAGGCTCGTAAATGGTTGCGGTTTTCAATTCCTAACTGACAGTAAACAGACCTTTCCATCGATGTACACCACTTTACAAAATTCGAGAAAAAAATTTTTAGTGAAAAATTGAAAAAAATTATGATGTCGGCATCATTTAAAAGTTTAAAAATCAGATTTCTTTCGAAACCCGATTTCTCCGCAACCAAGGCTCGTAAATGGTTGCGGTTTTCAATTCCCAACTGACAGTAAACAGACCTTTCCATCGATGTACACCACTTTACAAAATTCGAAAAAAAATTTTTAGTGAAAAATTGAAAAAAATTATGATGCCGGCATCATTTAAAAGTTTAAAAATCAGATTTCTTTCGAAACCCTATTTCTCCGCAACCAAGGCTCGTAAATGGTTGCGGTTTTCAATTCCTAACTGACAGTAAACAGACCTTTCCATCGATGTACACCACTTTACAAAATTCGAAAAAAAATTTTTAGTGAAAAATTGAAAAAAATTATGATGCCGGCATCATTTAAAAGTTTAAAAATCAGATTTCTTTCGAAACCCGATTTCTCCGCAACCAAGGCTCGTAAATGGTTGCGGTTTTCAATTCCTAACTGACAGTAAACAGACCTTTCCATCGATGTACACCACTTTACAAAATTCGAGAAAAAAATTTTAGTGAAAAATTGAAAAAAATTATGATGCCGGCAAGCCTCGTAAATGGTTGCGGTTTTCAATTCCCAACTGACAGTAAACAGACCTTTCCATCGATGTACACCACTTTACAAAATTCGAGAAAAAAATTTTGATGCCGGCATCATTTAAAAGTTTAAAAATCAGATTTCTTTCGAAACCCGATTTCTCCGCAACCAAGGCTCGTAAATGGTTGCGGTTTTCAATTCCCAACTGACAGTAAACAGACCTTTCCATCGATGTACACCACTTTACAAAATTCGAGAAAAAAATTTTAAGTGAAAAATTGAAAAAAATTATGATGCCGGCATCATTTAAAAGTTTAAAAATCAGATTTCTTTCGAAACCCGATTTCTCCGCAACCAAGGCTCGTAAATGGTTGCGGTTTTCAATTCCTAACTGACAGTAAACAGACCTTTCCATCGATGTACACCACTTTACAAAATTCGAGAAAAAAATTTTTAGTGAAAAATTGAAAAAAATTATGATGCCGGCATCATTTAAAAGTTTAAAAATCAGATTTCTTTCGAAACCCGATTTCTCCGCAACCAAGGCTCGTAAATGGTTGCGGTTTTCAATTCCTAACTGACAGTAAACAGACCTTTCCATCGATGTACACCACTTTACAAAATTCGAGAAAAAAATTTTTAGTGAAAAATTGAAAAAAATTATGATGCCGGCATCATTTAAAAGTTTAAAAATCAGATTTCTTTCGAAACCCGATTTCTCCGCAACCAAGGCTCGTAAATGGTTGCGGTTTTCAATTCCCAACTGACAGTAAACAGACCTTTCCATCGATGTACACCACTTTACAAAATTCGAGAAAAAAATTTTAAGTGAAAAATTGAAAAAAATTATGATGCCGGCATCATTTAAAAGTTTAAAAATCAGATTTCTTTCGAAACCCGATTTCTCCGCAACCAAACCTCGTAAATGGTTGCGGTTTTCAATTCCTAACTGACAGTAAACAGACCTTTCCATCGATGTACACCACTTTACAAAATTCGAGAAAAAACATTTTTAGTGAAAAATTGAAAAAAATTATGATGCCGGCATCATTTAAAAGTTTAAAAATCAGATTTCTTTCGAAACCCGATTTCTCCGCAACCAAACCTCGTAAATGGTTGCGGTGTTCAATTCCTAACTGACAGTAAACAGACCTTTCCATCGATGTACACCACTTTACAAAATTCGAGAAAAAAATTTTTAGTGAAAAATTGAAAAAAATTATGATGCCGGCATCATTTAAAAGTTTAAAAATCAGATTTCTTTCGAAACCCGATTTCTCCGCAACCAAGGCTCGTAAATGGTTGCGGTTTTCAATTCCCAACTGACAGTAAACAGACCTTTCCATCGATGTACACCACTTTACAAAATTCGAGAAAAAAATTTTTAGTGAAAAATTGAAAAAAATTATGATGCCGGCATCATTTAAAAGTTTAAAAATCAGATTTCTTTCGAAACCCGATTTCTCCGCAACCAAGGCTCGTAAATGGTTGCGGTTTTCAATTCCCAACTGACAGTAAACAGACCTTTCCATCGATGTACACCACTTTACAAAATTCGAGAAAAAAATTTTTAGTGAAAAATTGAAAAAAATTATGATGCCGGCATCATTTAAAAGTTTAAAAATCAGATTTCTTTCGAAACCCGATTTCTCCGCAACCAAGGCTCGTAAATGGTTGCGGTTTTCAATTCCCAACTGACAGTAAACAGACCTTTCCATCGATGTACACCACTTTACAAAATTCGAGAAAAAAATTTTAAGTGAAAAATTGAAAAAAATTATGATGCCGGCATCATTTAAAAGTTTAAAAATCAGATTTCTTTCGAAACCCGATTTCTCCGCAACCAAGGCTCGTAAATGGTTGCGGTTTTCAATTCCTAACTGACAGTAAACAGACCTTTCCATCGATGTACACCACTTTACAAAATTCGAGAAAAAAATTTTTAGTGAAAAATTGAAAAAAATTATGATGCCGGCATCATTTAAAAGTTTAAAAATCAGATTTCTTTCGAAACCCGATTTCTCCGCAACCAAGGCTCGTAAATGGTTGCGGTTTTCAATTCCTAACTGACAGTAAACAGACCTTTCCATCGATGTACACCACTTTACAAAATTCGAGAAAAAAATTTTTAGTGAAAAATTGAAAAAAATTATGATGCCGGCATCATTTAAAAGTTTAAAAATCAGATTTCTTTCGAAACCCGATTTCTCCGCAACCAAGGCTCGTAAATGGTTGCGGTTTTCAATTCCCAACTGACAGTAAACAGACCTTTCCATCGATGTACACCACTTTACAAAATTCGAGAAAAAAATTTTAAGTGAAAAATTGAAAAAAATTATGATGCCGGCATCATTTAAAAGTTTAAAAATCAGATTTCTTTCGAAACCCGATTTCTCCGCAACCAAACCTCGTAAATGGTTGCGGTTTTCAATTCCTAACTGACAGTAAACAGACCTTTCCATCGATGTACACCACTTTACAAAATTCGAGAAAAAACATTTTTAGTGAAAAATTGAAAAAAATTATGATGCCGGCATCATTTAAAAGTTTAAAAATCAGATTTCTTTCGAAACCCGATTTCTCCGCAACCAAGGCTCGTAAATGGTTGCGGTTTTCAATTCCTAACTGACAGTAAACAGACCTTTCCATCGATGTACACCACTTTACAAAATTCGAGAAAAAAATTTTTAGTGAAAAATTGAAAAAAATTATGATGCCGGCATCATTTAAAAGTTTAAAAATCAGATTTCTTTCGAAACCCGATTTCTCCGCAACCAAGGCTCGTAAATGGTTGCGGTTTTCAATTCCCAACTGACAGTAAACAGACCTTTCCATCGATGTACACCACTTTACAAAATTCGAGAAAAAAATTTTTAGTGAAAAATTGAAAAAAATTATGATGCCGGCATCATTTAAAAGTTTAAAAATCAGATTTCTTTCGAAACCCGATTTCTCCGCAACCAAGGCTCGTAAATGGTTGCGGTTTTCAATTCCCAACTGACAGTAAACAGACCTTTCCATCGATGTACACCACTTTACAAAATTCGAGAAAAAAATTTTAAGTGAAAAATTGAAAAAAATTATGATGCCGGCATCATTTAAAAGTTTAAAAATCAGATTTCTTTCGAAACCCGATTTCTCCGCAACCAAGGCTCGTAAATGGTTGCGGTTTTCAATTCCTAACTGACAGTAAACAGACCTTTCCATCGATGTACACCACTTTACAAAATTCGAGAAAAAAATTTTTAGTGAAAAATTGAAAAAAATTATGATGCCGGCATCATTTAAAAGTTTAAAAATCAGATTTCTTTCGAAACCCGATTTCTCCGCAACCAAGGCTCGTAAATGGTTGCGGTTTTCAATTCCTAACTGACAGTAAACAGACCTTTCCATCGATGTACACCACTTTACAAAATTCGAGAAAAAAATTTTTAGTGAAAAATTGAAAAAAATTATGATGCCGGCATCATTTAAAAGTTTAAAAATCAGATTTCTTTCGAAACCCGATTTCTCCGCAACCAAGGCTCGTAAATGGTTGCGGTTTTCAATTCCCAACTGACAGTAAACAGACCTTTCCATCGATGTACACCACTTTACAAAATTCGAGAAAAAAATTTTAAGTGAAAAATTGAAAAAAATTATGATGCCGGCATCATTTAAAAGTTTAAAAATCAGATTTCTTTCGAAACCCGATTTCTCCGCAACCAAACCTCGTAAATGGTTGCGGTTTTCAATTCCTAACTGACAGTAAACAGACCTTTCCATCGATGTACACCACTTTACAAAATTCGAGAAAAAACATTTTTAGTGAAAAATTGAAAAAAATTATGATGCCGGCATCATTTAAAAGTTTAAAAATCAGATTTCTTTCGAAACCCGATTTCTCCGCAACCAAGGCTCGTAAATGGTTGCGGTTTTCAATTCCTAACTGACAGTAAACAGACCTTTCCATCGATGTACACCACTTTACAAAATTCGAGAAAAAAATTTTTAGTGAAAAATTGAAAAAAATTATGATGCCGGCATCATTTAAAAGTTTAAAAATCAGATTTCTTTCGAAACCCGATTTCTCCGCAACCAAGGCTCGTAAATGGTTGCGGTTTTCAATTCCTAACTGACAGTAAACAGACCTTTCCATCGATGTACACCACTTTACAAAATTCGAGAAAAAAATTTTTAGTGAAAAATTGAAAAAAATTATGATGCCGGCATCATTTAAAAGTTTAAAAATCAGATTTCTTTCGAAACCCGATTTCTCCGCAACCAAGGCTCGTAAATGGTTGCGGTTTTCAATTCCTAACTGACAGTAAACAGACCTTTCCATCGATGTACACCACTTTACAAAATTCGAGAAAAAAATTTTTAGTGAAAAATTGAAAAAAATTATGATGCCGGCATCATTTAAAAGTTTAAAAATCAGATTTCTTTCGAAACCCGATTTCTCCGCAACCAAGGCTCGTAAATGGTTGCGGTTTTCAATTCCCAACTGACAGTAAACAGACCTTTCCATCGATGTACACCACTTTACAAAATTCGAGAAAAAAATTTTAAGTGAAAAATTGAAAAAAATTATGATGCCGGCATCATTTAAAAGTTTAAAAATCAGATTTCTTTCGAAACCCGATTTCTCCGCAACCAAACCTCGTAAATGGTTGCGGTTTTCAATTCCTAACTGACAGTAAACAGACCTTTCCATCGATGTACACCACTTTACAAAATTCGAGAAAAAAAATTTTTAGTGAAAAATTGAAAAAAATTATGATGCCGGCATCATTTAAAAGTTTAAAAATCAGATTTCTTTCGAAACCCGATTTCTCCGCAACCAAGGCTCGTAAATGGTTGCGGTTTTCAATTCCTAACTGACAGTAAACAGACCTTTCCATCGATGTACACCACTTTACAAAATTCGAGAAAAAAATTTTTAGTGAAAAATTGAAAAAAATTATGATGCCGGCATCATTTAAAAGTTTAAAAATCAGATTTCTTTCGAAACCCGATATCTCCGCAACCAAGGCTCGTAAATGGTTGCGGTGTTCAATTCCTAACTGACAGTAAACAGACCTTTCCATCGATGTACACCACTTTACAAAATTCGAGAAAAAAATTTTTAGTGAAAAATTGAAAAAAATTATGATGCCGGCATCATTTAAAAGTTTAAAAATCAGATTTCTTTCGAAACCCGATTTCTCCGCAACCAAGGCTCGTAAATGGTTGCGGTTTTCAATTCCCAACTGACAGTAAACAGACCTTTCCATCGATGTACACCACTTTACAAAATTCGAGAAAAAAATTTTAAGTGAAAAATTGAAAAAAATTATGATGCCGGCATCATTTAAAAGTTTAAAAATCAGATTTCTTTCGAAACCCGATTTCTCCGCAACCAAACCTCGTAAATGGTTGCGGTTTTCAATTCCTAACTGACAGTAAACAGACCTTTCCATCGATGTACACCACTTTACAAAATTCGAGAAAAAAATTTTTAGTGAAAAATTGAAAAAAATTATGATGCCGGCATCATTTAAAAGTTTAAAAATCAGATTTCTTTCGAAACCCGATTTCTCCGCAACCAAGGCTCGTAAATGGTTGCGGTTTTCAATTCCTAACTGACAGTAAACAGACCTTTCCATCGATGTACACCACTTTACAAAATTCGAGAAAAAAATTTTTAGTGAAAAATTGAAAAAAATTATGATGCCGGCATCATTTAAATGTTTAAAAATCAGATTTCTTTCGAAACCCGATTTCTCCGCAACCAAGGCTCGTAAATGGTTGCGGTTTTCAATTCCTAACTGACAGTAAACAGACCTTTCCATCGATGTACACCACTTTACAAAATTCGAGAAAAAAATTTTTAGTGAAAAATTGAAAAAAATTATGATGCCGGCATCATTTAAAAGTTTAAAAATCAGATTTCTTTCGAAACCCGATTTCTCCGCAACCAAGGCTCGTAAATGGTTGCGGTTTTCAATTCCTAACTGACAGTAAACAGACCTTTCCATCGATGTACACCACTTTACAAAATTCGAGAAAAAAATTTTTAGTGAAAAATTGAAAAAAATTATGATGCCGGCATCATTTAAAAGTTTAAAAATCAGATTTCTTTCGAAACCCGATTTCTCCGCAACCAAGGCTCGTAAATGGTTGCGGTTTTCAATTCCTAACTGACAGTAAACAGACCTTTCCATCGATGTACACCACTTTACAAAATTCGAGAAAAAAATTTTTAGTGAAAAATTGAAAAAAATTATGATGCCGGCATCATTTAAAAGATTAAAAATCAGATTTCTTTCGAAACCCGATTTCTCCGCAACCAAGGCTCGTAAATGGTTGCGGTTTTCAATTTCTAACTGACAGTAAACAGACCTTTCCATCGATGTACACCACTTTACAAAATTCGAGAAAAAAATTTTTAGTGAAAAATTGAAAAAAATTATGATGCCGGCATCATTTAAAAGTTTAAAAATCAGATTTCTTTCGAAACCCGATTTCTCCGCAACCAAGGCTCGTAAATGGTTGCGGTTTTCAATTCCTAACTGACAGTAAACAGACCTTTCCATCGATGTACACCACTTTACAAAATTCGAGAAAAAAATTTTTAGTGAAAAATTGAAAAAAATTATGATGCCGGCATCATTTAAAAGTTTAAAAATCAGATTTCTTTCGAAACCCGATTTCTCCGCAACCAAGGCTCGTAAATGGTTGCGGTTTTCAATTCCTAACTGACAGTAAACAGACCTTTCCATCGATGTACACCACTTTACAAAATTCGAGAAAAAAATTTTTAGTGAAAAATTGAAAAAAATTATGATGCCGGCATCATTTAAAAGTTTAAAAATCAGATTTCTTTCGAAACCCGATTTCTCCGCAACCAAGGCTCGTAAATGGTTGCGGTTTTCAATTCCTAACTGACAGTAAACAGACCTTTCCATCGATGTACACAACTTTACAAAATTCGAGAAAAAAATTTTTAGTGAAAAATTGAAAAAAATTATGATGCCCATTTAAAAGTTTAAAAATCAGATTTCTTTCGAAACCCGATTTCTCCGCAACCAAGGCTCGTAAATGGTTGCGGTTTTCAATTCCTAACTGACAGTAAACAGACCTTTCCATCGATGTACACCACTTTACAAAATTCGAGAAAAAAATTTTTAGTGAAAAATTGAAAAAAATTATGATGCCGGCATCATTTAAAAGTTTAAAAATCAGATTTCTTTCGAAACCCGATTTCTCCGCAACCAAGGCTCGTAAATGGTTGCGGTTTTCGATTCCCAACTGACAGTAAACAGACCTTTCCATCGATGTACACCACTTTACAAAATTCGAGAAAAAAATTTTTAGAGAAAAATTGAAAAAAATTATGATGCCGGCATCATTTAAAAGTTTAAAAATCAGATTTCTTTCGAAACCCGATTTCTCCGCAACCAAGGCTCGTAAATGGTTGCGGTTTTCAATTCCTAACTGACAGTAAACAGACCTTTCCATCGATGTACACCACTTTACAAAATTCGAGAAAAAAATTTTTAGTGAAAAATTGAAAAAAATTATGATGCCGGCATCATTTAAAAGTTTAAAAATCAGATTTCTTTCGAAACCCGATTTCTCCGCAACCAAGGCTCGTAAATGGTTGCGGTTTTCAATTCCCAACTGACAGTAAACAGACCTTTCCATCGATGTACACCACTTTACAAAATTCGAGAAAAAAATTTTTAGTGAAAAATTGAAAAAAATTATGATGCCGGCATCATTTAAAAGTTTAAAAATCAGATTTCTTTCGAAACCCGATTTCTCCGCAACCAAGGCTCGTAAATGGTTGCGGTTTTCAATTCCCAACTGACAGTAAACAGACCTTTCCATCGATGTACACCACTTTACAAAATTCGAGAAAAAAATTTTTAGTGAAAAATTGAAAAAAATTATGATGCCGGCATCATTTAAAAGTTTAAAAATCAGATTTCTTTCGAAACCCGATTTCTCCGCAACCAAGGCTCGTAAATGGTTACGGTTTTCAATTCCTAACTGACAGTAAACAGACCTTTCCATCGATGTACACCACTTTACAAAATTCGAGAAAAAAATTTTTAGTGAAAAATTGAAAAAAATTATGATGCCGGCATCATTTAAAAGTTTAAAAATCAGATTTCTTTCGAAACCCGAAAAATTGAAAAAAATTATGATGCCGCATCATTTAAAAGTTTAAAAATCAGATTTCTTTCGAAACCCGATTTCTCCGCAACCAAGGCTCGTAAATGGTTGCGGTTTTCAATTCCTAACTGACAGTAAACAGACCTTTCCATCGATGTACACCACTTTACAAAATTCGAGAAAAAAATTTTTAGTGAAAAATTGAAAAAAATTATGATTTAAATCATTTAAAAGTTTAAAAATCAGATTTCTTTCGAAACCCGATTTCTCCGCAACCAAGGCTCGTAAATGGTTGCGGTTTTCAATTCCTAACTGACAGTAAACAGACCTTTCCATCGATGTACACCACTTTACAAAATTCGAGAAAAAAATTTTTAGTGAAAAATTGAAAAAAATTATGATGCCGCCATCATTTAAAAGTTTAAAAATCAGATTTCTTTCGAAACCCGATTTCTCCGCAACCAAGGCTCGTAAATGGTTGCGGTTTTCAATTCCTAACTGACAGTAAACCGACCTTTCCATCGATGTACACCACTTTACAAAATTCGAGAAAAAAATTTTTAGTGAAAAATTGAAAAAAATTATGATGCCGGCATTATTTAAAAGTTTAAAAATCAGATTTCTTTCGAAACCCGATTTCTCCGCAACCAAGCCTCGCAAATGGTTGCGGTTTTCAATTCCCAACTGACAGTAAACAGACCTTTCCATCGATGTACACCACTTTACAAAATTCGAGAAAAAAATTTTTAGTGAAAAATTGAAAAAACTTATGATGCGCCATCATTTAAAAGTTTAAAAATCAGATTTCTTTCGAAACCCGATTTCTCCGCAACCAAGGCTCGTAAATGGTTGCGGTTTTCAATTCCTAACTGACAGTAAACAGACCTTTCCATCGGTGTACACCACTTTACAAAATCCGAGAAAAAAATTTTTAGTGAAAAATTGAAAAAAATTATGATGCCGGCATCATTTAAAAGTTTAAAAATCAGATTTCTTTCGAAACCCGATTTCTCCGCAACCAAGGCTCGTAAATGGTTGCGGTTTTCAATTCCTAACTGACAGTAAGCAGACCTTTCCATCGATGTACACCACTTTACAAAATTCGAGAAAAAAATTTTTAGTGAAAAATTGAAAAAACTTATGATGCCGCCATCATTTAAAAGTTTAAAAATCAGATTTCTTTCGAAACCCGATTTCTCCGCAACCAAGGCTCGTAAATGGTTGCGGTTTTCAATTCCTAACTGACAGTAAGCAGACCTTTCCATCGATGTATACCACTTTACAAAATTCGAGAAAAAAATTTTTAGTGAAAAATTGAAAAAAATTATGATGCCGGCATCATTTAAAAGTTTAAAAATCAGATTTCTTTCGAAACCCGATTTCTCCGCAACCAAGGCTCGTAAATGGTTGCGGTTTTCAATTCCTAACTGACACTAAACAGACCTTTCCATCGATGTACACCACTTTACAAAATTCGAGAAAAAAATTTTTAGTGAAAAATTGAAAAAAATTATGATGCCGGCATCATTTAAAAGTTTAAAAATCAGATTTCTTTCGAAACCCGATTTCTCCGCAACCAAGCCTCGTAAATGGTTGCGGTTTTCAATTCCCAACTGACAGTAAACAGACCTTTCCATCGATGTACACCACTTTACAAAATTCGAGAAAAAAATATTTAGTGAAAAATTGAAAAAAATTATGATGCCGGCATCATTTAAAAGTTTAAAAATCAGATTTCTTTCGAAACCCGATTTCTCCGCAACCAAGCCTCGTAAATGGTTGCGGTTTTCAATTCCTAACTGACAGTAAACAGACCTTTCCATCGATGTACACCACTTTACAAAATTCGAGAAAAAAATTTTTAGTGAAAAATTGAAAAAAATTATGATGCCGGCATCATTTAAAAGTTTAAAAATCAGATTTCTTTCGAAACCCGATTTCTCCGCAACCAAGGCTCGTAAATGGTTGCGGTTTTCAATTCCTAACTGACAGTAAACAGACCTTTCCATCGATGTACACCACTTTACAAAATTCGAGAAAAAAATTTTTAGTGAAAAATTGAAAAAAATTATGATGCCGGCATCATTTAAAAGTTTAAAAATCAGATTTCTTTCGAAACCCGATTTCTCCGCAACCAAGGCTCGTAAATGGTTGCGGTTTTCAATTCCTAACTGACAGTAAACAGACCTTTCCGTCGATGTACACCACTTTACAAAATTCGAGAAAAAAATTTTTAGTGAAAAATTGAAAAAAATTATGATGCCGCATCATTTAAAAGTTTAAAAATCAGATTTCTTTCGAAACCCGATTTCTCCGCAACCAAGGCTCGTAAATGGTCACTTTACAAAATTCGAGAAAAAAATTTTTAGTGAAAAATTGAAAAAAATTATGATGCCGGCATCATTTAAAAGTTTAAAAATCAGATTTCTTTCGAAACCCGATTTCTCCGCAACCAAGGCTCGTGAATGGTTGCGGTTTTCAATTCCCAACTGACAGTAAACAGACCTTTCCATCGATGTACACCACTTTACAAAATTCGAGAAAAAAATTTTTAGTGAAAAATTGAAAAAAATTATGATGCCGGCATCATTTAAAAGTTTAAAAATCAGATTTCTTTCGAAACCCGATTTCTCCGCAACCAAGGCTCGTAAATGGTTGCGGTTTTCAATTCCCAACTGACAGTAAACAGACCTTTCCATCGATGTACACCACTTTACAAAATTCGAGAAAAAAATTTTTAGTGAAAAATTGAAAAAAATTATGATGCCGGCATCATTTAAAAGTTTAAAAATCAGATTTCTTTCGAAACCCGATATCTCCGCAACCAAGGCTCGTAAATGGTTGCGGTTTTCAATTCCCAACTGACAGTAAACAGACCTTTCCATCGATGTACACCACTTTACAAAATTCGAGAAAAAAATTTTTAGTGAAAAATTGAAAAAAATTATGATGACCCGATTTCTCCGCAACCAAGGCTCGTAAATGGTTGCGGTTTTCAATTCCTAACTGACAGTAAACAGACCTTTCCATCGATGTACACCACTTTACAAAATTCGAGAAAAAAATTTTTAGTGAAAAATTGAAAAAAATTATGATGCCGGCATCATTTAAAAGTTTAAAAATCATATTTCTTTCGAAACCCGATTTCTCCGCAACCAAGGCTCGTAAATGGTTGCGGTTTTCAATTCCCAACTGACAGTAAACAGACCTTTCCATCGATGTACATCACTTTACAAAATTCGAGAAAAAAATTTTTAGTGAAAAATTGAAAAAAATTATGATGCCGGCATCATTTAAAAGTTTAAAAATCAGATTTCTTTCGAAACCCGATTTCTCCGCAAACAAACCTCGTAAATGGTTGCGGTTTTCAATTCCCAACTGACAGTAAACAGACCTTTCCATCGATGTACATCACTTTACAAAATTCGAGAAAAAAATTTTTAGTGAAAATTATGATGCCGGCATCATTTAAAAGTTTAAAAATCAGATTTCTTTCGAAACCCGATTTCTCCGCAACCAAGGCTCGTAAATGGTTGCGGTTTTCAATTCCTAACTGACAGTAAACAGACCTTTCCATCGATGTACACCACTTTACAAAATTCGAGAAAAAAATTTTTAGTGAAAAATTGAAAAAAATTATGATGCCGGCATCATTTAAAAGTTTAAAAATCAGATTTCTTTCGAAACCCGATTTCTCCGCAACCAAGGCTCGTAAATGGTTGCGGTTTTCAATTCCTAACTGACAGTAAACAGACCTTTCCATCGATGTACACCACTTTACAAAATTCGAGAAAAAAATTTTTAGTGAAAAATTGAAAAAAATTATGATGCCGGCATCATTTAAAAGTTTAAAACTCAGATTTCTTTCGAAACCCGATTTCTCCGCAACCATGGCTCGTAAATGGTTGCGGTTTTCAATTCCCAACTGACAGTAAACAGACCTTTCCATCGATGTACACCACTTTACAAAATTCGAGAAAAAAATTTTTAGTGAAAAATTGAAAAAAATTATGATGCCGGCATCATTTAAAAGTTTAAAAATCAGATTTCTTTCGAAACCCGATTTCTCCGCAACCAAGGCTCGTAAATGGTTGCGGTTTTCAATTCCTGACTGACAGTAAACAGACCTTTCCATCGATGTACACCACTTTACAAAATTCGAGAAAAAAATTTTTAGTGAAAAATTGAAAAAAATTATGATGCCGGCATCATTTAAAAGTTTAAAAATCAGATTTCTTTCGAAACCCGATTTCTCCGCAACCAAGGCTCGTAAATGGTTGCGGTTTTCAATTCCTGACTGACAGTAAACAGACCTTTCCATCGATGTACACCACTTTACAAAATTCGAGAAAAAAATTTTTAGTGAAAAATTGAAAAAAATTATGATGCCGGCATCATTTAAAAGTTTAAAAATCAGATTTCTTTCGAAACCCGATTTCTCCGCAACCAAGGCTCGTAAATGGTTGCGGTTTTCAATTCCTAACTGACAGTAAACAGACCTTTCCATCGATGTACACCACTTTACAAAATTCGAGAAAAAAATTTTTAGTGAAAAATTGAAAAAAATTATGATGCCGGCATCATTTAAAAGTTTAAAAATCAGATTTCTTTCGAAACCCGATTTCTCCGCAACCAAGGCTCGTAAATGGTTGCGGTTTTCAATTCCTGACTGACAGTAAACAGACCTTTCCATCGATGTACACCACTTTACAAAATTCGAGAAAAAAATTTTTAGTGAAAAATTGAAAAAAATTATGATGCCGGCATCATTTAAAAGTTTAAAAATCAGATTTCTTTCGAAACCCGATTTCTCCGCAACCAAGGCTCGTAAATGGTTGCGGTTTTCAATTCCTAACTGACAGTAAACAGACCTTTCCATCGATGTACACCACTTTACAAAATTCGAGAAAAAAATTTTTAGTGAAAAATTGAAAAAAATTATGATGCCGGCATCATTTAAAAGTTTAAAAATCAGATTTCTTTCGAAACCCGATTTCTCCGCAACCAAGCCTCGTAAATGGTTGCGGTTTTCAATTCCTAACTGACAGTAAACAGACCTTTCCATCGATGTACACCACTTTACAAAATTCGAGAAAAAAATTTTTAGTGAAAAATTGAAAAAAATTATGATGCTGGCATCATTTAAAAGTTTAAAAATCAGATTTCTTTCGAAACCCGATTTCTCCGCAACCAAGGCTCGTAAATGGTTGCGGTTTTCAATTCCTTACTGACAGTAAACAGACCTTTCCATCGATGTACACCACTTTACAAAATTCGAGAAAAAAATTTTTAGTGAAAAATTGAAAAAAATTATGATGAATCATTTAAAAATTATGAATGAATCATTTAAAAGTTTAAAAATCAGATTTCTTTCGAAACCCGATTTCTCCGCAACCAAGGCTCGTAAATGGTTGCGGTTTTCAATTCCTAACTGACAGTAAACAGACCTTTCCATCGATGTACACCACTTTACAAAATTCGAGAAAAAAATTTTTAGTGAAAAATTGAAAAAAATTATGATGCCGGCATCATTTAAAAGTTTAAAAATCAGATTTCTTTCGAAACCCGATTTCTCCGCAACCAAGGCTCGTAAATGGTTGCGGTTTTCAATTCCTAACTGACAGTAAACAGACCTTTCCATCGATGTACACCACTTTACAAAATTCGAGAAAAAAATTTTTAGTGAAAAATTGAAAAAAATTATGATGCCGGCATCATTTAAAAGTTTAAAAATCAGATTTCTTTCGAAACCCGATTTCTCCGCAACCAAGGCTCGTAAATGGTTGCGGTTTTCAATTCCTAACTGACAGTAAACAGTCCTTTCCATCGATGTACACCACTTTACAAAATTCGAGAAAAAAATTTTTAGTGAAAAATTGAAAAAAATTATGATGCCGGCATCATTTAAAAGTTTAAAAATCAGATTTCTTTCGAAACCCGATTTCTCCGCAACCAAGGCTCGTAAATGGTTGCGGTTTTCAATTCCTAACTGACAGTAAACAGACCTTTCCATCGATGTACACCACTTTACAAAATTCGAGAAAAAAATTTTTAGTGAAAAATTGAAAAAAATTATGATGCCGGCATCATTTAAAAGTTTAAAAATCAGATTTCTTTCGAAACCCGATTTCTCCGCAACCAAGGCTCGTAAATGGTTGCGGTTTTCAATTCCTTACTGACAGTAAACAGACCTTTCCATCGATGTACACCACTTTACAAAATTCGAGAAAAAAATTTTTAGTGAAAAATTGAAAAAAATTATGATGCCGGCATCATTTAAAAGTTTAAAAATCAGATTTCTTTCGAAACCCGATTTCTCCGCAACCAAGGCTCGTAAATGGTTGCGGTTTTCAATTCCTAACTGACAGTAAACAGACCTTTCCATCGATGTACACCACTTTACAAAATTCGAGAAAAAAATTTTTAGTGAAAAATTGAAAAAAATTATGATGCCGGCATCATTTAAAAGTTTAAAAATCAGATTTCTTTCGAAACCCGATTTCTCCGCAACCAAGGCTCGTAAATGGTTGCGGTTTTCAATTCCTAACTGACAGTAAACAGACCTTTCCATCGATGTACACCACTTTACAAAATTCGAGAAAAAAATTTTTAGTGAAAAATTGAAAAAAATTATGATGCCGGCATCATTTAAAAGTTTAAAAATCAGATTTCTTTCGAAACCCGATTTCTCCGCAACCAAGGCCTCGTAAATGGTTGCGGTTTTCAATTCCTAACTGACAGTAAACAGACCTTTCCATCGATGTACACCACTTTACAAAATTCGAGAAAAAAATTTTTAGTGAAAAATTGAAAAAAATTATGATGCTGGCATCATTTAAAAGTTTAAAAATCAGATTTCTTTCGAAACCCGATTTCTCCGCAACCAAGGCTCGTAAATGGTTGCGGTTTTCAATTCCTTACTGACAGTAAACAGACCTTTCCATCGATGTACACCACTTTACAAAATTCGAGAAAAAAATTTTTAGTGAAAAATTGAAAAAAATTATGATGCCGGCATCATTTAAAAGTTTAAAAATCAGATTTCTTTCGAAACCCGATTTCTCCGCAACCAAGGCTCGTAAATGGTTGCGGTTTTCAATTCCTAACTGACAGTAAACAGACCTTTCCATCGATGTACACCACTTTACAAAATTCGAGAAAAAAATTTTTAGTGAAAAATTGAAAAAAATTATGATGCCGGCATCATTTAAAAGTTTAAAAATCAGATTTCTTTCGAAACCCGATTTCTCCGCAACCAAGCCTCGTAAATGGTTGCGGTTTTCAATTCCCAACTGACAGTAAACAGACCTTTCCATCGATGTACATCACTTTACAAAATTCGAGAAAAAAATTTTTAGTGAAAAATTGAAAAAAATTATGATGCCGGCATCATTTAAAAGTTTAAAAATCAGATTTCTTTCGAAACCCGATTTCTCCGCAACCAAGGCTCGTAAATGGTTGCGGTTTTCAATTCCTAACTGACAGTAAACAGACCTTTCCATCGATGTACACCACTTTACAAAATTCGAGAAAAAAATTTTTAGTGAAAAATTGAAAAAAATTATGATGCCGGCATCATTTAAAAGTTTAAAAATCAGATTTCTTTCGAAACCCGATTTCTCCGCAACCAAGGCTCGTAAATGGTTGCGGTTTTCAATTCCTAACTGACAGTAAACAGACCTTTCCATCGATGTACACCACTTTACAAAATTCGAGAAAAAAATTTTTAGTGAAAAATTGAAAAAAATTATGATGCCGGCATCATTTAAAAGTTTAAAAATCAGATTTCTTTCGAAACCCGATTTCTCCGCAACCAAGGCTCGTAAATGGTTGCGGTTTTCAATTCCTAACTGACAGTAAACAGACCTTTCCATCGATGTACACCACTTTACAAAATTCGAGAAAAAAATTTTTAGTGAAAAATTGAAAAAAATTATGATGCCGGCATCATTTAAAAGTTTAAAAATCAGATTTCTTTCGAAACCCGATTTCTCCGCAACCAAGGCTCGTAAATGGTTGCGGTTTTCAATTCCTAACTGACAGTAAACAGACCTTTCCATCGATGTACACCACTTTACAAAATTCGAGAAAAAAATTTTTAGTGAAAAATTGAAAAAAATTATGATGCCGGCATCATTTAAAAGTTTAAAAATCAGATTTCTTTCGAAACCCGATTTCTCCGCAACCAAGGCTCGTAAATGGTTGCGGTTTTCAATTCCTAACTGACAGTAAACAGACCTTTCCATCGATGTACACCACTTTACAAAATTCGAGAAAAAAATTTTTAGTGAAAAATTGAAAAAAATTATGATGCCGGCATCATTTAAAAGTTTAAAAATCAGATTTCTTTCGAAACCCGATTTCTCCGCAACCAAGGCTCGTAAATGGTTGCGGTTTTCAATTCCTAACTGACAGTAAACAGACCTTTCCATCGATGTACACCACTTTACAAAATTCGAGAAAAAAATTTTTAGTGAAAAATTGAAAAAAATTATGATGCCGGGCATCATTTAAAAGTTTAAAAATCAGATTTCTTTCGAAACCCGATTTCTCCGCAACCAAGGCTCGTAAATGAATGCGGTTTTCAATTCCTAACTGACAGTAAACAGACCTTTCCATCGATGTACACCACTTTACAAAATTCGAGAAAAAAATTTTTAGTGAAAAATTGAAAAAAATTATGATGCCGGCATCATTTAAAAGTTTAAAAATCAGATTTCTTTCGAAACCCGATTTCTCCGCAACCAAGGCTCGTAAATGGTTGCGGTTTTCAATTCCTAACTGACAGTAAACAGACCTTTCCATCGATGTACACCACTTTACAAAATTCGAGAAAAAAATTTTTAGTGAAAAATTGAAAAAAATTATGATGCCGGCATCATTTAAAAGTTTAAAAATCAGATTTCTTTCGAAACCCGATTTCTCCGCAACCAAGGCTCGTAAATGGTTGCGGTTTTCAATTCCTAACTGACAGTAAACAGACCTTTCCATCGATGTACACCACTTTACAAAATTCGAGAAAAAAATTTTTAGTGAAAAATTGAAAAAAATTATGATGCCGGCATCATTTAAAAGTTTAAAAATCAGATTTCTTTCGAAACCCGATTTCTCCGCAACCAAGGCTCGTAAATGGTTGCGGTTTTCAATTCCTAACTGACAGTAAACAGACCTTTCCATCGATGTACACCACTTTACAAAATTCGAGAAAAAAATTTTTAGTGAAAAATTGAAAAAAATTATGATGCCTGGCATCATTTAAAAGTTTAAAAATCAGATTTCTTTCGAAACCCGATTTCTCCGCAACCAAGGCTCGTAAATGGTTGCGGTTTTAATTCCTTACTGACAGTAAACAGACCTTTCCATCGATGTACACCACTTTACAAAATTCGAGAAAAAAATTTTTAGTGAAAAATTGAAAAAAAATTATGATGCCGGCATCATTTAAAAGTTTAAAAATCAGATTTCTTTCGAAACCCGATTTCTCCGCAACCAAGGCTCGTAAATGGTTGCGGTTTTCAATTCCTAACTGACAGTAAACAGACCTTTCCATCGATGTACACCACTTTACAAAATTCGAGAAAAAAATTTTTAGTGAAAAATTGAAAAAAATTATGATGCCGGCATCATTTAAAAGTTTAAAAATCAGATTTCTTTCGAAACCCGATTTCTCCGCAACCAAGGCTCGTAAATGGTTGCGGTTTTCAATTCCTAACTGACAGTAAACAGACCTTTCCATCGATGTACACCACTTTACAAAATTCGAGAAAAAAATTTTTAGTGAAAAATTGAAAAAAATTATGATGCCGGCATCATTTAAAAGTTTAAAAATCAGATTTCTTTCGAAACCCGATTTCTCCGCAACCAAGGCTCGTAAATGGTTGCGGTTTTCAATTCCTAACTGACAGTAAACAGACCTTTCCATCGATGTACACCACTTTACAAAATTCGAGAAAAAAATTTTTAGTGAAAAATTGAAAAAAATTATGATGCCGGCATCATTTAAAAGTTTAAAAATCAGATTTCTTTCGAAACCCGATTTCTCCGCAACCAAGGCTCGTAAATGGTTGCGGTTTTCAATTCCTAACTGACAGTAAACAGACCTTTCCATCGATGTACAACCACTTTACAAAATTCGAGAAAAAAATTTTTAGTGAAAAATTGAAAAAAATTATGATGCCGGCATCATTTAAAAGTTTAAAAATCAGATTTCTTTCGAAACCCGATTTCTCCGCAACCAAGGCTCGTAAATGGTTGCGGTTTTCAATTCCTAACTGACAGTAAACAGACCTTTCCATCGATGTACACCACTTTACAAAATTCGAGAAAAAAATTTTTAGTGAAAAATTGAAAAAAATTATGATGCCGGCATCATTTAAAAGTTTAAAAATCAGATTTCTTTCGAAACCCGATTTCTCCGCAACCAAGGCTCGTAAATGGTTGCGGTTTTCAATTCCTAACTGACAGTAAACAGACCTTTCCATCGATGTACACCACTTTACAAAATTCGAGAAAAAAATTTTTAGTGAAAAATTGAAAAAAATTATGATGCCGGCATCATTTAAAAGTTTAAAAATCAGATTTCTTTCGAAACCCGATTTCTCCGCAACCAAGGCTCGTAAATGGTTGCGGTTTTCAATTCCTAACTGACAGTAAACAGACCTTTCCATCGATGTACACCACTTTACAAAATTCGAGAAAAAAATTTTTAGTGAAAAATTGAAAAAAATTATGATGCCGGCATCATTTAAAAGTTTAAAAATCAGATTTCTTTCGAAACCCGATTTCTCCGCAACCAAGGCTCGTAAATGGTTGCGGTTTTCAATTCCTAACTGACAGTAAACAGACCTTTCCATCGATGTACACCACTTTACAAATTCGAGAAAAAAATTTTTAGTGAAAAATTGAAAAAAATTATGATGCCGGCATCATTTAAAAGTTTAAAAATCAGATTTCTTTCGAAACCCGATTTCTCCGCAACCAAGCCTCGTAAATGGTTGCGGTTTTCAATTCCCAACTGACAGTAAACAGACCTTTCCATCGATGTACATCACTTTACAAAATTCGAGAAAAAAATTTTTAGTGAAAAATTGAAAAAAATTATGATGCCGGCATCATTTAAAAGTTTAAAAATCAGATTTCTTTCGAAACCCGATTTCTCCGCAACCAAGGCTCGTAAATGGTTGCGGTTTTCATTTCCTAACTGACACTAAACAGACCTTTCCATCGATGTACACCACTTTACAAAATTCGAGAAAAAAATTTTTAGTGAAAAATTGAAAAAAATTATGATGCCGGCATCATTTAAAAGTTTAAAAATCAGATTTCTTTCGAAACCCGATTTCTCCGCAACCAAGCCTCGTAAATGGTTGCGGTTTTCAATTCCCAACTGACAGTAAACAGACCTTTCCATCGATGTACATCACTTTACAAAATTCGAGAAAAAAATTTTTAGTGAAAAATTGAAAAAAATTATGATGCCGGCATCATTTAAAAGTTTAAAAATCAGATTTCTTTCGAAACCCGATTTCTCCGCAACCAAGGCTCGTAAATGGTTGCGGTTTTCAATTCCTAACTGACAGTAAACAGACCTTTCCATCGATGTACACCACTTTACAAAATTCGAGAAAAAAATTTTTAGTGAAAAATTGAAAAAAATTATGATGCCGGCATCATTTAAAAGTTTAAAAATCAGATTTCTTTCGAAACCCGATTTCTCCGCAACCAAGGCTCGTAAATGGTTGCGGTTTTCAATTCCTAACTGACAGTAAACAGACCTTTCCATCGATGTACACCACTTTACAAAATTCGAGAAAAAAATTTTTAGTGAAAAATTGAAAAAAATTATGATGCCGGCATCATTTAAAAGTTTAAAAATCAGATTTCTTTCGAAACCCGATTTCTCCGCAACCAAGGCTCGTAAATGGTTGCGGTTTTCAATTCCTAACTGACAGTAAACAGACCTTTCCATCGATGTACACCACTTTACAAAATTCGAGAAAAAAATTTTTAGTGAAAAATTGAAAAAAATTATGATGCCGGCATCATTTAAAAGTTTAAAAATCAGATTTCTTTCGAAACCCGATTTCTCCGCAACCAAGGCTCGTAAATGGTTGCGGTTTTCAATTCCTAACTGACAGTAAACAGACCTTTCCATCGATGTACACCACTTTACAAAATTCGAGAAAAAAATTTTTAGTGAAAAATTGAAAAAAATTATGATGCCGGCATCATTTAAAAGTTTAAAAATCAGATTTCTTTCGAAACCCGATTTCTCCGCAACCAAGGCTCGTAAATGGTTGCGGTTTTCAATTCCTAACTGACAGTAAACAGACCTTTCCATCGATGTACACCACTTTACAAAATTCGAGAAAAAAATTTTTAGTGAAAAATTGAAAAAAATTATGATGCCGGCATCATTTAAAAGTTTAAAAATCAGATTTCTTTCGAAACCCGATTTCTCCGCAACCAAGGCTCGTAAATGGTTGCGGTTTTCAATTCCTAACTGACAGTAAACAGACCTTTCCATCGATGTACACCACTTTACAAAATTCGAGAAAAAAATTTTTAGTGAAAAATTGAAAAAAATTATGATGCCGGCATCATTTAAAAGTTTAAAAATCAGATTTCTTTCGAAACCCGATTTCTCCGCAACCAAGGCTCGTAAATGGTTGCGGTTTTCAATTCCTAACTGACAGTAAACAGACCTTTCCATCGATGTACACCACTTTACAAAATTCGAGAAAAAAATTTTTAGTGAAAAATTGAAAAAAATTATGATGCCGGCATCATTTAAAAGTTTAAAAATCAGATTTCTTTCGAAACCCGATTTCTCCGCAACCAAGGCTCGTAAATGGTTGCGGTTTTCAATTCCTAACTGACAGTAAACAGACCTTTCCATCGATGTACACCACTTTACAAAATTCGAGAAAAAAATTTTTAGTGAAAAATTGAAAAAAATTATGATGCCGGCATCATTTAAAAGTTTAAAAATCAGATTTCTTTCGAAACCCGATTTCTCCGCAACCAAGGCTCGTAAATGGTTGCGGTTTTCAATTCCTAACTGACAGTAAACAGACCTTTCCATCGATGTACACCACTTTACAAAATTCGAGAAAAAAATTTTTAGTGAAAAATTGAAAAAAATTATGATGCCGGCATCATTTAAAAAGTTTAAAAATCAGATTTCTTTCGAAACCCGATTTCTCCGCAACCAAGGCTCGTAAATGGTTGCGGTTTTCAATTCCTAACTGACAGTAAACAGACCTTTCCATCGATGTACACCACTTTACAAAATTCGAGAAAAAAATTTTTAGTGAAAAATTGAAAAAAATTATGATGCCGGCATCATTTAAAAGTTTAAAAATCAGATTTCTTTCGAAACCCGATTTCTCCGCAACCAAGGCTCGTAAATGGTTGCGGTTTTCAATTCCTAACTGACAGTAAACAGACCTTTCCATCGATGTACACCACTTTACAAAATTCGAGAAAAAAATTTTTAGTGAAAAATTGAAAAAAATTATGATGCCGGCATCATTTAAAAGTTTAAAAATCAGATTTCTTTCGAAACCCGATTTCTCCGCAACCAAGGCTCGTAAATGGTTGCGGTTTTCAATTCCTAACTGACAGTAAACAGACCTTTCCATCGATGTACACCACTTTACAAAATTCGAGAAAAAAATTTTTAGTGAAAAATTTAAAAAATTATGATGCCGGCATCATTTAAAAGTTTAAAAATCAGATTTCTTTCGAAACCCGATTTCTCCGCAACCAAGGCTCGTAAATGGTTGCGGTTTTCAATTCCTAACTGACAGTAAACAGACCTTTCCATCGATGTACACCACTTTACAAAATTCGAGAAAAAAATTTTTAGTGAAAAATTGAAAAAAATTATGATGCCGGCATCATTTAAAAGTTTAAAAAATCAGATTTCTTTCGAACCCGATTTCTCCGCAACCAAGCCTCGTAAATGGTTGCGGTTTTCAATTCCTAACTGACAGTA